>CM053789.1:403110107-403710107 GCA_028749045.1 Cupressus sempervirens | reverse complement strand
ATGGACATATTGGCCTTAGTTCTTTTCAAGTCCTCTACCACATTATACTTTTGAGTAGAAAAGGCAGGATTATATTGTTGGTACATTTACTTGATTCTGATTCTATTGTCCTCCATATGGTGGCCTAATTGTTTCTAGATTGTTACTTGATCTTGAATTAGGAGGAGTTGGTTGTAATGTAGGAGGAATTCCATCTATTAGGGGTTCCTTTGTACTTCTGAGATTGTGTGTATTTTGATTATCATTTCCAAAGGAAAACATCTCTTCGTGTTAAAGGTCCAATTCTTAGCTAAATGATGATGAGAACTCCTCACTGGCTGATTGTTCTACCTATACACTTTGTGCAACATCATAGGATTCCAATAGCATAGCAATAAATTGTACATGAGGAGGGTGAACCCACAATAGTGGGTTACACTTTTTTCCCTAAACTGACAATGAACTATGAATTTTCAAGAAAACTTTCACTTTCAGATGCAAATTGTCATTTAACGATTAGGAATTTGAAGATGAACTAAACTAGAGTCTTTTAGGATTTTCTATGTAGAATCTAAATATATTTAAAAAGAAAAAAAATTGACTTGATTTGATTGAATTATTTTTTCTCCCATGAAAATTGGAATGTTATCAAAAACTTGGTTTTTCAAAAGTGACATTGTTTTTGACACACATAAGTTTTTTTCTAGAATAGATATCAATGTGATTCTTTCAAATTTTGTTTGTTAACATCCATACCAAAACCATAGAGGTGATCTGATGTTTTTATCCTTAGTATTTCATATTTTATTAGCATTTAAAGTTGAGCTAACATGAATTTGGACATACATGGCTTTTGACACATGTAACTTATTATATATTTACCTAATTTCAAAATATCTTTTTTTGATTGATAGAGGACTTGAATACAAAGACTGTAGTTATTTTTCAAAAGTTTTTTTTCTCTTAGTTACTATTTTTCCATGAGAGTTCAATATAGAGATTTCTTTTTTAGAACGAACCTCTGTTCAATTCACATGTAAAAGCATATACCTAACAAATTCAAAATGTATCAAATTCATAGTCATTAGAAAGCTTGTTCAAGTACTTCTATCATGAAAAATGACATGATTTCAGAGCTCCATCTGGACCTATTAATTGAGCCTAGAGGCCATGAAAACAATTGAAACTATTATAGAATTTGCAAAAGACATCTAGTTTTCTAGTTTTGATAGAAACTAACTTTCTATTGAAAGTTTTTACAGAGTTTCAATAGAAACTATTAATATTTAGTTTTGATAGAAACTAAATAGTTTCTATCGAAACTATTTAGATTGATTTTTTGTCCTAAATAGTTTTGATCAAAAGTATTTAGTTTCTATCAAAACTATTAAGGACCCTTTTCTTCCATTTACTTAGTTTTGATCGAAACTAGGGTGTGAATTAGTTTTGATAGAAACTATATGGGTACTTTCTATCGAAATTTTTCAGGCAAAAAAATTGTCCTTCATGATTTTGGAGGAATTTCTTCCTTCGAAAAAGTGTAACCCACTATTGTGGGTTCACCCAAGAGTGTTGTCACTTACTTGTGAGCTCTGATTCATCTTTTGATTACGGTTCATTGTTAGGTGCATTTTGAATATCGCCATATTAATTAATATCTACATACTAAATGTTATTGTTGTTATTGTTTGTAGGGATTCTTCCATTATTTGGATGGGTGTTCCATTGTCAACTTCTCCTTTAGAAGCCATTATTATGGTAAAGAGGGTTGAAGTTGTTGTGAGGCCTCACTTGATCCGCCATAATATAGATGATATATTTACATTATGATACTTCTAGACTATAGGGTTATGTTATTTTAATATCTACATTTTAATGATTCACACATTAGGACCTAATTGACATAATTAATGATTCCATGTCATGTTCTAAATAATTTGAATTGCTTTAATAGAAACTAAATAGGTAGAAATGCTTGAAAAGTGTTAAAGGATAAATTTTGTTATGCAATAGAACCTAATATTGTGAATGGGATAATTGAACACATATGGATGCAATTTTATGATATAATAGAATTAGATTATGATGTGATTGATAACTTTAATTTGATTATGATTATTTATTATATGTAGATAAATGTTAATTGGATTATGATGATTTTTTATATGTATATTTGATTATGATGACTTATGAAATGTAGATTTTTACATTCTAACTTTTGGAATGATTAGGAATAGAAATTTAATTGAGTTATTCAGGTTTTGTAACATTTGAAATTATATGCATTTATGATATATGTTTCATATGACCTCCTTGGACTACTAATGCTCAAGTTTAATGTCCAAGAAGTGGAACCATGGATATTCTTGGGGGGAAATAAGTTCCAAACCTTTGTGAACACAGTTTAACCAAGGAAAATCTTTGCAAGATTCAAAAGCCTCATTGTGAAAGTATTTTTATTCGTAAATGTGAGTTTCTTGTATGTGGAAATGTTTAATCATTAAGATGAATTAGAGGCATGTCATGGTGATGTGTAATGTGTTCTTATGTGTCACTTGAAACTTGTGGACTTTGGGTGTAATTGACATGTTCTTTTTAGGGTTTTGATCATAGTGGCAATTTACCCTAAAACTAATAACCTTGTTAAGGAGTAAGTAAACCCACTTGAGAAAGTGTAGGATGGGTCACAATCAAAGGAATTTCGAAATTGGACTTGGCTAGGGTTTTGAGGGGTCATTAGATGGTCCCAAAGTGTCTTTTATGTCAAAATGAGCTACCCACATGATAATATAACATTTTAGGGACCTAAATATGACCTTTTTAGTGCTTAGGTAGCCTAGGGGGCCCTTTTACCCATGCATTCTTCCTCCAATTCGAAATTTGAGTTGTCACATATGTTCTCTTCAATGTTTTCCACTAAGTCAAATGTATCAAATTTAGAGGAGACAAGTTTGTTAGAGGGAGTGGCTTAGTTTCTTTGCTAAAAATAGTTAGTAACAAGGCCTTAGTAGGGAGTGTTGGATAAAGTAGTGGGATTTTCACCCACTCTCTTAGTTGAGAGATAGTTAGGATTTGGAGGGAGACGAACGGAGCTTTGCAACAAGTATCATTACCCTAGCTTGGACCAAGGTTGGTGTCTCTAAAACTATGCTTCATTTTCTTTCTTGAGTATTGAAAATAAATTAGCATGTAGGGAGAACTTGTCAATGGAGGATGTATTGCATTGTGAGACTTTGGATTGTGGAATTTGGTATTGTATTGTGGCCATGAGAATGTGTGTTGTGTTCTTTAAGATGTCTTGGTTTTATTTCTCAATTTTGTTTTCTTGTTGATTGAAATGTGAATCTTAATGTGAACATGGGTGTGAAGACTTCACTCACCCTTATGGGAAGGGAAGAGAAGTCCAGGGTGAAGGAAATAGTTGGGCTTGAAACATAGTTGAGGACCTTGGAGTATGGGCTCCATTGTATGCCATTTTCATTCATATCTTGCTTTGGGTTGATAAGGAAAGAATGGTAATGAAAGGAAGTTAATGAAGTATGGGTTTCAAGGAATCTATAGTTGTTGGTAGTGTGTTTTGGAGGATGTTTGTGGAAGCCACGAAAGGGCATCCTATTTGTTAGTTTTGTGGAAGCCCCGAAAGGGCATGCTATCTTTTTGGTTATGTGAAGCCTCAAAAGGGCATGAAAGATGTTTATTGTAGATATGATATGAAATATGAAACCTCCTTATGAAAAGTACACCTTCACCCTATGTTTAAGGTTCCATTGGTGAACCATGGTGAAATGCCTTGGGATGGGATTGCTGTAAATTGTAATGTGATGTTTATGTATTTGTAAGCTTGGAATGAAACCTGATTTGAATCTTGTTTCCCCTACTTAGTGAGTGGCTTCATAGAAGCCTAGGTTGTGAGGTGAGCCTCCATTGTTTCTAGTTTGTGTGTTTTGTGTAGGTTTTGGGATGATGTATTTTCCTTGAAGGTGTTAGGGCTTCTCCTTTGCAATGTTGAAAGTTCAAGTGTGTAGAGGCCAACCTTTCCACGTTACCACAAAATGTGTTGTAAATATTAATTTCCCTATTTTTTTGTTCAATATATTGTAAAGTGAAGTTTTCTCTTATTATGAATGTTGATGCAATATGTAAGGATGGATTGAGAGTATGTATATAGTTACTTGCAAGGAAAATATTCATTGTAAATTTCCATATTATTTAATTTGATGTATCATGGAGAAGTTATGAAATGAAACCTCCTTCTTTGATTATCTATAAATGATTTGTTTGGAACATTTAATAGTTGTTGTGCAAAAATATCTTTTGATATGGTTGCTTTAATGTTGATAATTGCATTGTGAAATTATAGGTTAAACATTCAATATAATGGAAGTAAAAAATTTGTATCTTGATAGTTCTAGTAAAATCCTAGATTAGAAAACATTAGCAAGTCACTAGCTTTACTCCTTAAATGTTCATCGTATGCATGGAAGTAATTTAACTTAAAATGATATAAAGGCTAAAATCCATAAGGAGAGAGGGGACTTGCTATAGGAACATATTATGCTCTCTAGAAAATGTATGGGGAAGAAAAATAATTCCTTCCCCAAAATATAGAGCAATAAAATATCCAAAAAAATAGGGCACACCTTGGTAACCCAACACATAAACTAATAAATGAGAATAGAGGTCCAAAACAATAATGAAATTCTAGTTATAAACAATTGAAAATGAAAAACTCATATGAGTTACACGACCCTTGTCACATTCTCTCCAAAGTATGTATAATAACTATATTAGGTACCTATTCCTTTAACACTAGGGTTTACACCACCAATGAATAATAAAGCTCAAGCAATAAACAAAAATAAAAGAGTACAATAACCTATGTAAACCTAAGCACATCACACTCTCCTAAACACCTTTAAGCCCATTTGGAAGGGGTGATGTTGAGCCCTACTTAGGAAAGGCACCCTGACACATGGCAGCCCCCGTATGATGAGGTTCGTCCCATTTTAAGCCATTATACAATCTAATAATAAGACTAAACCAAAAGAAGTGAACCATCAAATCAAAGCCTTACCTAGGCACCAGGTTTGAGGGTGGCATAATAGCATTAGAAATTAAGTTCAACGTTAACTAAATAACTCTAATTTAGCTTGTTTTTGGATTAGTGCATGAGACAACATTTTTTGGGGATGGGGGACAACTGTTGACATAAAGTCAGCCCCCTCTTCCCTAAGTGCCTTCCTTGGGATAAATGTTAGGTGTCCTCCTAGGTGGTTGGCACTTTGAAGAAAAAGATGATTCTATTTTTATTTAGGATTAATACCTTGGTTTAGGTGTTCAAGCCTCTTTCTTGGGAAGAGTGCATCTGTTGGGAGTAGGGGGGCCCACATGGTTAAAAATATAGGAGGGCAAGCAAAATTTGGAAGTGGAGAAGTAGTCATGTAGGGGTGGTATGGGGTAGTAATTTGTGGAATACTTAGAGTGTAGAGCAATCAACAAAACTATTAGGAATTTGTTTTGTTCATAGGTAATATCTAATGTGTCGTATGTTAGAATTCTTTAGAATAACTGAGGGGGGGGGGGTATATCAATTATTCAAGGTCCAGTGATGTCCAATACAACTTTTTCTACAAATCCTGAATGGCACATAACTTAAATTATCATGCATGTGATTAAACATTGAACAACCATAAAAGATAATATGCATCACACCATAACACTAAGGATTTTGATGACCTAGAAACCCTCCAAGAATAAGAAGGTAAAACTGGGGTGGGGATGATGACCACAAAATAACTACACAATTGATTTCAACCACTTCTGATGGTTTGCCCTGTTAAAGGCCTAACCTGTTAAAGGCTACAACACATTGTTAAATGTGACCCTGTGAAAGGATTTCTACACCCTGTTAGGAGTGTGACTTATTAGAGGACTTAAGAACATTCAACTTGGAATGTCAACTTGTTAAAAGATTTACATAGAGCTATTAGGCACACCCAAGTCCATGGGATTTACAGTCACCTTCTCAAAAGAATCTTGCATCCCTCTCTAAGGATCTCATATCCTCCTTCTAAGGATATCTTTATCCTTCTCCTGAGGATCTCTTTGTCCTTCTCCTAGGGATCTCTTTATCCTTTTCCTGAGGCTTATCCACCTAGTTTTTAAGCTAGCCTAACAATGTAGGATTTCAATATCTAATACAATGGTAAGAAAGTATTACAAGGGCTTTGACCTGATATAGATTGCAACCCTAACTATGAAGATTTTAGATCACTCTTCAGTTCTTTTCTTTGCTTGGCTTTCCTCCTTTGCAGTGCAGATAGCTTGTTCACCCTTCAAGATCTATCTCCTTGAGTTCTTCCACTCATTATGCCAATGCATTCTAAGGTCACTTAATCAACTCAAAGTCTTGATACTTTGTTCTTACTCTTCTTGACTTCTTCACATGACCACACTTAAGACCAACTCCCTCTCATGCATGCACATTTGATCTCTAACCTATAATTCCTTATAAATAAGTTTTGTTCTCGATTTCCCACTCAAACATTTTGAGAAAATGGTATTATTTTCCCTCCAAATTATTTCTTCTAGGGTATGTGCAGGATCATGGTGTACCAAACTATGGCCTTAAGTGGCAGTGAAAAACCAACAAATCAGGGTTATGTCAACTTGACACATAATTTTAAAGTGGTTCTGGACTTTATATCAAAAATTTGTAAGAAAATAATCTGTAGGAAATTGAATCTAGTTTCTAAACTACAAGGCCTTATCTAGAGAAAAAATTATTTGATTGGTCAAAAGTTTGGATTTTAATGCAGTGCTACAAAAATTTTAGGGAAAAAATAAAAAGTAGGTGTATGTCTAACCACCTTAATCATAATAAAATGATAATATTCTTAAATATAATTTTAGATATAAAAAGTAGACTCATGCCTGGATGTGACACATATTTTTGCCAATTTTTATTCCAAATAAGTAATTAATTATGAATTTTCTACTATACTATTTTCAAAATTTAAAAACTCTCGTGTCTGACCACCTTAACTAGTTCAAAAAAAATCAAAATTAAGTTTTTCTTTTATTTTTCTTATACTACTCAAAGTATAGAATGTGATGCATCTTTTTGATTTCACAAATCTTATACAGTTTGAAAGTTATAGCTATTTTTCAACCAGTACGTCAATCAACACTTTGCAGCTAACTCCATTAGAAAATAAGTAATAATTACTTACTGAACTCGTAATTTGACAAAACTTACATTTATGAAAAGCTAAGAACATTCTTAAGAAACCCTTTTGATTACATCAAATTTTGGTTAAAAAAAAGTCATCAGCTACATGCTTGAAGTAAAAAACACATAAGAACATGCCAAAAACACATTTTTAGGATGCTTTAAAGATGACCATATAAGGTTGGTATTGAAAGAAATAGTAGGAATTATAAAGGTATTAATTGTTTTCATTTAGTATCAGGATGGGTGGGAAAAAAATGGGAATAGATTTTGAAATTCTTTAAGGCATTTCAGAACTACATATTTTTCAGATCGCCACGTTTTGGCACACCATCATCCTGCACATACCCTCTAGAAACTTCATGATAAATCCATTAGCATTCGCCTTAAAAATGGTTTGGATGGATTACGTAGAAATTATTGACATCTACTCATCATCCTTATCATCTAGCTATTTCACAAAATTTGATGTAACGACCTTATCGTTGTTGATCTGGCATATCTTTGACTTAACAAATAATGCAATAGCTCGGCATCATTGGATTACTGATGCTTAGCTCCTTTTGTATTGCTCAACTTTTATTGTTATTTTACTAGCGCTCGGCACCCGTAGTATTTCTACTTTCCTCAGCACTTGAATATCACTTGGCTCCTGTATCTTGCTCAGCACTTGATCTTCACTTGGCACCTAAGGATCACTCAGCACATACTAAGTTGAACTAGCTTGGCTTCACTGAGAATTTTTTTGGCACTAAATAGCTAGCTTGGCTCTTTCCAATGAACTTAGTTAATCCTTACATCTTTGATGTATCTCAGTGTGTCCATCCTCTGTATCTTAGAGTATGTTATCAATAAATTATTTCATCAATGGCTTAGCTGATCCTTACACTTCATTACAACATCATAACTTCAACCTTTCTCGAGGTACTCTAATTACATCTTATTGATTTCCACCTCCTTGTCAATCAACCAATTGATGGTATTTGGATCACTAAAGCAATTTTCATTCCTACAAGTAGCAAGTTTGACATCAATGACAAAACAATGATTGAAAAATTCTTTACTAGTTCCATTTATGATCTTTTCAATCATTTCCAACAATCTTCCTATTTAGCATTGATGGCAAACCAAACTGATCAAATGATTAAGCTGATCAACTTAGTTAACACCAAAATTACATACTTTTTCTACTTGGTATATAATTCCTTCTTTTGCTGATAGAAACTGAATCCTTTGTTCTACTTCTCCCTCTGGACTGTTGTATCCTTACTTTGTATTCCTGATCCTTCATAGCTGCTTACTGATTCTTATCTCTTCTAAATCTCCCTCTTTCATATACATCTCTCATATATATATATCTCCCTCTTTGACATAAATGCCAAAGATGTAGAATCTTCAACATGCTAAATATAAGCTTTGCATCTTATGTTTTCTCCCTTTGTCACCATGCTTGTGACTGATCTGGAAATTTTGCTCCTATTGTTATCCTTTGCATCATTCTTCTGATATTTCAATGATCTACTCCTATTGATGTAGGGTAGCTTCTTTTTTGCTTTAGACTGCTTGAGTTAGGGTCATTACCCCCAATTTTCCTCTAAGATCTTCATAAGCATCATTGGGCAATGGTTTGGTGAAGATATCTGCAATTTATTCCTTTGTGTGAATGTATTCCATCTTCACTTGTTTGTCTTCCACCAAATCTCTGACATAGTGATACTTGATTGCAACATGCTTGATTTTTGCATGCATTACTGGATTCTTGGATATGTTTATAGAACTTGTATTATCACAATATAGTATCATAGGTTTGGTTACTTCTTCTTTCATTCCTTTCAATAGATGTTGAAGCCACACAATGTTTCTACAATTGACTACTGCTACCACATATTTTGCTTTTGCAGTGGACTGAGATGTGCATGTTTGCTTCTTACTAGTCCAAGTAACTAGCCTTTTACCTGAGAATAGTGCTCCTCCACTTGTGCTTTTCCTTTCATCAATGTTGCCTCCCCAATCTGCATGTGTATGCATTGAGCTCAAGCTTCTCATTCTTTTTGTAATATAGGCCAAAATCATCAGTTCCTTTGAGATACCTCATTATCCTCTTTACTACCATGAGATCATTTTTTCTAGGATTAGCAGAGAATCTAGCCACTATTCCAGATGCTAGTGCTATGTTTGGTCTGCTATGTACAACGTATTGTAGCTTTCCAATCATGGATCTATACATTGTTTGATTGACTTCAACTAATTCATCATTTTTAGATAGCTTATGTCCTTTTGCCATTGGTGTGCTTATAGGTTTGGATTCTTCCTATCCAAATTTCTTGAGTATCTCCTTGATGTATTTTGATTGTGTCATGAATATGCCATGTTTTAGTTGATGTACTTGCAATCCTACAAAGAACTTGATTTCTCCAAATATAGACATCTCAAACTCATGTTTCATTTTCTCAGAAAAACTTTTGCAAAGTACTTCCTTTCCTCCAAGAACTATGTCAAATCCACAAATATTTTAGATACAAGAATATCTTTACCTTCTTCTAATTTGATGTACATGTTGTTGTTTTCATCAGTTCTTTCAAATCCTATTTGCACTAGATACTTGTGAAGTTTCTCATACCAAGCTCTAGGGGCTTGCTTCAATCGATATAGAGCCTTGTATAATTTGCATACCTTATTTTTGTTCTTTTCATTGAAAAAACCTTCTAGTTTCTCTATGTAGACTTCTTCTTCAAGTATACCATTCAGAAATGTTGACTTTACATCCATTTGATAGACTTTAAATACTTTGAAAGTTGCATATGCCAATAAGGTCCTTACTCCTTCCATTTTGGCAATTGGAGCAAAAGTTTCTGCATAGTCTAGTTCTTCTTCTTGTGCATACCCTTTACAAACTAGTCTTGCCTTGTTCCTTGTGATTTCACCATTTTCATCTAACTTGTTTCTGAACACCCACTTGGTTCCAATTACATTCTTGTCAGTTGTTCTTGAGACTAAGGTCCATGTCTGTTTCTTCTCAATTTGTTGTATTTCTTCTTTCATAGCATTATACCAGTAATCATCCATTATGGCTTCACTTACTATTATTGGTTCCATTTTTCTAAGCAGACATGTCTCACTTCTGAGTCTATTTCTTGTCATTGGTCCTACCTCTTTATTTCCAATAATTTGATATTCCTGGGATGATTTCTTCTTACATACTTTGCCAATACTTGTTCTTTCCTTGTTTGCATATTGTCTCTTTCAGAATCTGAATCTTCATGTATATTTTCATTAGGTATTTGTTCATTTTCTTCTTGTTGGTTGTTCTCATAATCTGAATGAACATTTTTGTATTATGTAGCTCAACTTCTAAATGTGTATGTTGTTCGGCATTCATTGTCTATGATTCGGCAGATACTAGATTTTGTTGTTGATTGTCATTCTGAGTTGCAACTTCACCATTATTAGGTATACCTTAATAAAAGTAGACAAAGGTCTTGTATTATTTTTCTTTCTTGGTGTCCTCAACACTCTAAACTTCTGCAAGCTCATCAAATTTCACATTTTTACTTTCTACTACTTTGTTAGTGTTAACATTTAAGCACTTATAATCTTTGCTTCTAGTAGAAAAACTAAGAAATGTACCTTCCTCACTTTTTACGTCAAACTTTCCACTTCTAGAATCTTTATATATATAGCATTTGCATCCAAATATTTTGAAATATTTTACATTAGGAGAATGCCCATACCATAATTCAAAAGGTGTTGCATGTGTACCTTTCTTGACTTGAACTCTGTTGAGTGTGTAAACTGCAGTACTTATAGCTTCACTCCAGTATTTGAGTGCAACATTCTTCTCCATCATTAAGGTCCTAGCATAGTCAATAAATGATTATTCCTTCTCTCTACTATACCATTCTGAGGTGGAGTCCTAGGTGCTGATGTTTTCCTTTTGATTCCTCTTTCATTATAGAACTCTTCAAATTCTCTTGATGTGAATTCACCTCCTCTATCAGATTTGAGACATTTTAGGCTCTTCCTAGTCTCTTTCTCTACTCTATCCAAGTACCATTTGAAAATTTGAAATGCATCTAATTTTAGTTTCAAAAACATTATTGTCATCATTCTTGAATAGTCATCTACAAATAACATTATGTATCTATCACCTTTGTAGCTTTGCACTTCAATTGGACCACACAAGTCAATATGAACTAGCTCTAATACTTCATTAGAAGTATAAGCCTTGCTTTTGAAAGTTGACTTGGTCATCTTCCCTAGTTGGCATTGTTTGCACATGGTGTTATCAGGTTTCTTCAACTTTGGTAGACCTCTGACTTTCTTCATTTTGCTGATGCTTATCATATGGTCAAAATTTACATGACATAGCCTCTTGTGCCATAACCATACATCATCAGTTTGAACAATGAGACAAGAAGCATCTTCCATGTCCAAATAAAAAAAATTACTCCTAGTCTGGTCACCTTTTCCTATTAGACTTCCTTGAGAATCATAGATTTTGGCAATTCCTTTTCCAAATTCAACCTTGTATCCTATTTGCTTAACTGTGAGACACTTAAAAAATTATAATTCAATCCTTCAACATAGTATGCATTATCACATGATATCCTTTTAGTAAGCTTGATGCTACCTTTCCCTTTGATCTAACATGGTGCATTGTTACCAAATCTAACACTATTTCCTTCATATTGAGTAAAGGTAATGAACTTACTTTTGTCTCTAGTCCTGTGATGATATCATCCACTATCTATGATCCGTCTATCATTCTTGTTCATGCAGGTTACCAAGGCAGTTGCTTCATCTTCATCTAATTCATCTTTCATAGCCACATAGACTACTTCATCATCATTATCATCAGAGTCTTCTTCAATAATGTAGCATCTTTTGCCTTTACCTCTGTAGTCCTTGTTGTCCCATTTCTTTTTCTTGAAATTTCCTCCATCCTTGTAATTTTTCTTTTGTGTGCATCTGGCTGCAATGTGACCAACTTCATTACAATTAAAACAAATGATTGGTAGCTTACCTTTGAATTTTTCTTTTCCTCTATGAAATCTTCTTGCTAGTAATGCCTCCAATTGGTCTACATCATCTTCATCAGTGCTACTGTCACTAGATACATAATTTCCTTTTCCATTCTTTTTCTTTGTTTGCATCTCCTTGTTGTCTTTTAATGTCATCTTGGCTTTGAATGCAAATTCAATTTTTTCTAGCTTGTAGTTTTCAAAGTTGGATAGCTCAAAGGTAGTGAGTCTTCCAATTATTCCTTCAAATGACAATGCATTTCCTAGTACACACCTTAGCTCTTGCATGACTGATACTCTTATAGCATAGATGGGAAGATAAGTTCTCAATTATTTGCTACATACTCTTTCTTCTGCTAGCTATCCTCCTAGACTTCTTATAGCACTTACTACTTCCTTCATCCTTGCACCGTATTGAGCAGCATTCTCTCCTTCTTCCATTTTCATATCATCAAATTTTCCTCTTAGGCTCTCTCTTTTGGCTCTCTTGACATTGTCATCTCCTCCATAGATTCTTGATAATGTTTCCCACATTTGATATGAAATATCACATCCTTTGATGTCATCATACTCGGCATAGCTTAGTGCTGGTTCATTTGTATTTTGGGTGAGACGTAGAATCTATTAACTATTTCAAAATAAATACACAAAAGAACTATCTTTTTGTATTTTTCTATTTTTAAATGAATGCAATCTAACCATACAACTAGTATGAATTCTTCTTCTAAGAAAGGGGGGTTAATAAAGAAAATAATAAAACTTAAAAGAAAATAACATGAAATTGAAATCCTAATGGACATATGCTACAGAAAAAACACATTTGTGAGTTAAGCTTTCAAAGAATTTGGTGGGTAACCAATGAAAGAAGGAGCAATGCTTCCTTGATTCCACTGATGCAATCATCAATGGGAAACTTAGTGATCGTATGATGTTTCACTCTCCATCAAATTGCAAGGTCATGGAAAGTGCACTCATGTGAGACAAAAAATTATGTACGTACAATTTTATGATTTCTTCTTGAGCTAGATATGTCAATGGAATTTGTAAAAGCATAGTGAACACTAGAATTAATGAATTGCATGACCAAAAACAAAGCAATAAACCTTTGGCTCAATCACATTTGATGAACATGCATTGACTAAACAATGACACATTTAGGCAAGAATCACTACACTCCAAATGTGAGCACCAAAAGCATACTTTTATTGCAAAATAATGGTGACCCCAATTACATATTACAACGGAGTATTTATAAGAAATCATCTCCTCAATTTTTGTTAACACTGAGTGATATCTAGATGCAATAATATGCTTTTAAATTAATTTAGAAAAAAACTAATTATATACAAACTAACAATCTCACTGGTGCTTAGTAGGACTCCATCCACTTTTGTATTCATTAATTGGATGAATGAGCTTTTACATTTCAAAGAAGAAAGAATTTATGAGAGGAAAAGAATATGAAATCTTTTAGTCAAAGTAGAAGTGTCTAGAAGTGTATATATGTATATATATGTATATATATGTATTTATATATATGTATGTATATATATGTGTATTATGTATATGTATATATATATATATATATATATGATATGCAAATATTTGATTACATAAAAAAAACTACTCTAGACCATTAAATTTTTTTTTTTTCATTTACTTTTCATACTATTCCATATGTTAGAGAAAACCCTTGTTTTCTCAAATATTACTTCATCTCTCCATTATTAGACTAATTTACCCTACTAGAGAAAACCCATCTATTTTTAGACTTATCTTCACACACTAGAAACTCTTCCATATAATTTGTATCTACTTAGCAAAAGATGAGCTCAAAAAATGAAAAAATTATTTAAAATAATGCTTCAATTCCATTGCAGAAGTAACTTCTAGAAAAGATTATAATAATATACTTTTTTAATATAGAAATTGTTTAGACAAAATGATTTGATAGAAAATGACAAGAAGAAAAATGATGTTTTTGGAGAACTAGTTGGATAGGTGGGATTAATTTCAATACTTTCCTTAATCACAATTATCGTCTGTGATTCCCAATCAATCTCTTTGATGCATGGATTTTTCATTTCGCAATGATTTGGTGAAGATGTCAGCATATTGATCCTCTTATCTACAATGCTCCAAAATAATTTCTACATTTTTTATTAGCTCCCTAATTAAATAATACTTCATGTCAATTTTTTTTATTCTTTTGTAATAAACTAGATCCTTTGATAATCCTATCATTAGATTATTTTCATAATATATCTTTGTTGCATCCTCTTGTTCTTGTTTCAACTCTTTCAATACTCTTCTCATCCAAACTACTTGGCATGCTACATACTTTTCTTTAGCTTATGAAAGAGTGACAATTAGTTGATTCTTTGAAACCCATGATACAACACCTAATCCAAAATGGAGGACATAACATGAAGTACTCTTCCTATCATCAATGCATCCTACAGAATCACTATCAATGTATCCTATAATCTTGAAATCATTTAATCGTGAATAGAGTATTCCATAAGTTCTCATTCCATTAATATGCTAAGAAATATTTTTTTGCCTTCTTTCCAAAGGGAAACTTTTGCTGAATTCATGAATCTTGAATCAAATTAACTCTAGACATTGTATCTAGCCTTCTGGTTGTTAGATACATGAGACTCCCAACAAGTTTCCTACACAAGGTTGGATTTACATTAGATCCCTTGTCCTCTTGACTTAGATTCAAACTTGGATTCAAACTTGGGACAATTGGTTGGCATTGATCTAAATTTTAGTATATTAAACCTTTTCAAAATACCATTAGTATACTTTTCCCTAAGAGATGAATATACCATTTTCATTTTGATTCACTTCAATGCCAATAAATCACTTCATTAAACCTAAATCAATCATCTCAAATTATTTTTTCATAGCTAATTTAAGCATATCAATTTATTAATCATTGGTGAAAATCAAGTCATAAACACATAAAAAACAATTAATATCTCACCTTTCTCATTCATATTTGTATATAAGGTAAAATCATTACTACACCTATTGAAGTTTTTTTGTGAAAGATAAGAATCAACTCTACTATACTATGCTCTTGAGGCTTTTGTGAGTCCATATAGTGCCTTCTTGAGCTTAGAAACCTTGTTTTCATGAACTATAATACCATACCTGGGTGGCTGGTCCACATAAACCTCTCTACAACTTATTCTAAAATGGCTTTGACTTCTCTTCGGACTCTAATTGAAATAATTCTTTCCTACATTTTAAAGAGGTACTTACAATAGCACTAGTATTTAGAGGTCCCATTTGGGGATTGTCATTTCATATTCACAGTGATACTTCTGATCATGCCAAAGGGGTTTTGCTATGACAAAAAGGAGTGGTCGAACATGCCATTTATTTCATCACTAAAAGCTTGTAGGGAATTGAATTGAATTATAATATAATGGAAAAGGAGTTTCTCATAGTCATTTATGTATGAAATAAGTTTAGAAGTTGGTTATGAAATATTTGTCAATAATGATCGTTCAACTATTAAATACTTGATGAATAAACCTAAGATATAAGGAAAATAGGATAGAAGGCTTCTTCTTATACAATAATTTTATATCACCATTGTGGACAAACCCACTAGAGCTAATGTAGTAGCCAACTTCCCATCTTGTTTACATGTCCCTAAGGATCCTAGAGTCATTGATGATAGTTTTTTGGATGAGTATATTTTCTTACTATCAACACAAAATCCATGGTATGTTGATATTACAAATTATCTAACCACAAGGAGAATAGCTGCTCATTTTTCTCCCAAGAAGAGGAAATTGTTAGCAGAAAAGAATTTCTATTTTTCTTTGATAGCTAAATTTATGTTCTACATTGGTCCTGATCAAGTAATGCATAGATGTCATAGGGTAGATTAAATATGTGACATTCTTCAGGAAAGTCATGATGAACCAGTTGGAGGTCATTTTATAGCCAAAATAATAACCTTCAAAATGTTCACTACAGGATACTACTGGCCAATAGTTCACAAAGATGTAGCTAGGTACACCAAGAAATGTGATAAATGGAAATGCATGGGAATACCTACAAAATTAGATGGGATTCTCCTATAGAAAAAAATTATTATAATACCCTTTGACAAATAGGGGATTGACTTCATTGGACCTATTAAACCTACTTCACAAGGTAAATCCTAAGTTCCAGTTTGTACTAATTATGTCACCAAGTGGGCAGAAGCCAAACCAATGAAGCATCCTAGGGATAAAAATGTTGCCAAATTTTTATATGAGTCCATTTTTACTATATTTAGTATTCCACAAGAATTGGTATTTGACCAAGGTCCCTGATTCACTTAAAATCTTATTGCTTCTTTGATGGAGAAATATAAATTTTGGCATGGAAAATCTTCTCCCTACCATCCAAAACCCAATGGCTAAGTGGGGGTCATTGACAGGGAAATTGAAGCAATCCTTACTAATTAGTGTCAGCTCATAAAAAGGACTGGGCTACAAAGCTTTGTGAAGCATTGTAGGCTTACATAACTACATGGAAAGCCACCACTAGATTCACCCCTTTTCAACTTTTCTATGAAAGGTTTGCTATGATTCCTATGGAATTTGAGTACAAGACATTGAGGACAACATTGGAATTAAATTTGCATCTTACTACTACCCAAAGGGAGAAACTTTTATCACTTAATGAATTATATGAATGGAGGAAATCTGTGTTGTATAATATAGAGATGGTTCAACAAAAAATGAAACAATGACATAAATTTTTTATTAAATATAAATAATTTATAATTGTTGAATATGCCCTTCTTTATGATTCTAGATATCAGCATAAGCCTAGAAAATTTCAAACAAGGTTGTTAGGGACTTATGAGATTATTTCCATCTTTCCAAATGGTGCAGTTCAACTATCAACCATTGATCCCGTGCACTTCAAATTGCTCATAAATGGAAAAGGCTTAAGATTTATCATAAATTTCAAAGAAAAAATAGTTCATGTATCAGTTTTAATCCAACAATTTTAAAGAGTCTCCTATAGCATCTGGACTTGAGCCTTTTGCTAAGGATTTTTCTTCTCTTTAGAGGCTACATCATTGCATAATAAATACTTTATTTTAGAAAGTATGTTATTCATAATAAATTCCACAATTGCCTCTCACACTTTCTCTCAATTTACCTCTCCCCCTCATCGTTCTCCACCATAGGATGAAAACATTTTACTATTGTTAGCACTTTGATAGGTTTGAACAATCTATCCATGGTACATATTCATCATTTGTTTTACCTTATTAGTAGTGCTCTTGTCACATGTGGATTTGTGGCACCAATTTCTCCATGATGTTGGGGGGGTGTTATTATTTTCTTTTTTTGTGAATACTTTTTTATATGCTATTTATTTTTCAAAATTTTGACAATAGTAGCACATATCCAATTTTTCCTATGATGTAACAGTTCTAAAATTGCACACTTTTTTTTATGACGGATAGTACGTGAATTCTAATGAGATAGTTATGGGAAATGAACTTGAGATATGTTGAAGATTTTTAATTATGGTTCAATAACAACTTAAATTGTGTATTCTTTTCATTTCCTTCTATAATAGTTACTTTTGCATCTCCATGGTTTATATTTTGCTTTGCTATGAATGCTTATTGTGATCTTGAAATTCATTTGTTGCTGCGAACGTATTTTACTATGTGTTTTCTACCCTAAGAAGATGGGAGGAGGTTTGATTAGACATCAACCTATAGTTCATAATGTTTTAATAAGGGACCAATTATGCAAGCCAAATTTTCAAGCCAGACACTAGCTTGACTACTTTTAGAGGCTAGTAGCTAGGACAATGAAGTGGCTAATTAGTTTTTAAGCACATTGAGAAATAATGTAGCTATGGTCAAAGAGTTAAGGGTGACATTCATGAAGGAAATTCCAGAAAAAGTTAAGGGATTTTGATAGGAAGGAGATGAGTTTTTCAAAAATAAAAAACCCTACATTAGCTAGAGCTAAGTTTACATTGCATTTAGACCCACCACTGGTTGTTGATTGGAAGTAAGGTATGAAAAAAATTTCATTTTCAGACTCTCAAAGGAATTGTGCAATATATATCATTAGATATTTTACTTGTGAAGGTTGCCAAATATTTCTAAATTGTTTTCATTTCAAGTTTTTAAGTTGTTTGCACCATGATAATCGGTCGATAAATATTTCCAAATCTTTATTTCATATTTTGAAAAAAAAATGCTTTTACTAGAGTTTTGCAAGAGGAGGTACATGACATAAAACTGTTGTAGACTACAGAGTGTCAGTCAGGGTAAAGAACTTCATGTTTGTTGGAGGACCAAAAAATATAAATGTTCAGGGGAAATGATGATCCAATATAAGACCTATTTAGTTCATAGTTTTATAAGCTTTATATGGTTAAGACTTTAGAACTTTATGAAATTTTTGATGAACTTTTTTAGACTATTTATAGTTATACTATTATATGTCTGCACTTTGACATTTTCTGAGATTGGATTAATGTTCTAAATATTATATGTGTACATCAAATGGAGTGATGTATATTTCTATCTTGCATTAATTGGGTAGTTCTTCCTATACCCATGTGATAGGAGAAAGGATAATATGAGAAACCTTATTATGATTTTTATCTTGGGTATATATTACAATTTTTGTGCACTAATCTTTTGTAGGAAAATGAAAAGTAAAAAATGGAAGAGGAAGTCAATATTAGAAGAGAAAGTGTTGATAAGGAAATGGTTGATTATTGTGAGTTCATAATGATCCCATGACATTTTAGTTATCAATTATTGTTAGAGACTAAGTCAAAGCGGTTGTCAATCATTATGGAATGGATCTAGAAGCCATGAAATCTTGAATTCATGTGCAAATGAAGCATAAATTATTCATGTATTAAATAATGTTGTATTGTCAATCGTGTCATATCCCTGGTGTTAGAGGATCATAGATCTTAGGATTTTTATTTTATTTTGATGTTATAAATAAGTTGGAGTCTAGATTAATGAGTTTGGTTATTCCATGGGAACTATTTTGTAATCTAGCACTATTGATAAATAAATGTTGTTTCAATATGTACTTATAAGTTTCCCATGAATAAAATTATACTTATAGTTCTTAATCTTTGAATTGTTATTTATTCATTCTTTTGTTGGGGCCCACATGGGAGGTGAACCTAGTTCATACCTAGGTAGGAATTAGTCTTTCATTTCCATAGAATAAAAGCATTTTTAGAACTCTAATTCTCTTGTGGCCATATGGTAACAAAAATTTTAGTTGTTTCCTGCAACATAAGTAAATAGCTCAATTTCATGCTTGTAGCCTTATTTAGGAATACTAGGATAGATTGCTATTTCATTTCCTAGCATAGTATTTCTTTTAGTGATTTTGTTACAAGGTATCAATGACACATCAAATGAATTAAAGCATATACTTTGTAGACATTATTTCAATTTTATGTCCTTAATCGATAATCTAATGAGTTGAGTGTGTTATTCTAGTACATTGCTTGGCACTGGTAAGATACAAAGTTGATGTAAAGGAGATGCCTAATCCTTAGATACAGAGTCATTATACTAACCAACCAACATACAATACATCGATTTATATTTGAATACTTGAAACTTTCACATTTATTCTCAAAACCATGAAAAATGTGAAATAAGAGCCAAAATTATAGGACACAAATATTCTGTAAAAATTGTTTGTATTGCTTTCTTTGAAGATAATACATAATTATGATATGAAATTAGAAAAGGATATATGACTCAAACATGGATTTCATCAATTTTTAGACTTCTATAAAATAAGCTAGATACAAATAAAAAATTATCACAAAACTTGGCACTGACTCATATTTATATGAATTACAAAAGTAGAATTAAGACCCTTTTTCCAAGCCTTTGGAATCCATTTATAGAAAAATGATTACAACAAGCTTAAGGATAGAAAAACTTACACATGTCAAAAATCAATTGTAACAATTTTTTTCTATATAGGACAAATCAATTAGATGAGAAAATGCTAGAGATATCAAAAAAATGAACAATTGTCATTCTAGATTTTTAGGATCAACTTCATTATTTGTAACATGATACTACCCATAGAAGGTGATCCAAAAAGATAAGGTATGTTATTGAAATAGTTGTCATTCCTCTTCTTGCTATTTCAAATTCTTCAAACTTGTTCATTCACTATCTCTAGATGGTATTGCCTGGATGTCAACCACAACCTCCCACATAGCAATATCAATGTCCACATCTAGCTAAGCTACTTCTCTAACAACATTAAATTCATTTAAACACTTGTTCCATTTTACATCTATTATGGCTTGGGCCTCTGCTAGTTTTTTGTTTATGTCTTCTTTACCCTTATACATAACATCAATCATATCAAACATTATAGCAATATAAATTTCACCATGTCACAATAGGTAATAAATCCCTAGTTCTTCAAAATATTGTCAAAGTAATTAGACCATTACTACCATTCCCTTAAGTTATTCTCATCATCAAATTTTCTTGGAATGAAATAGGTGTTCCATCAACAATGGTCTTCATCTTGCTATTTATCATTTGCATCTTTCCCAAAAATAAACTAGATTTATATCCTTGACTTTAGTTATCATTTACCTTGTGAAAATGAAAACCTCCTTTGGTAATTCTTTCTTTTGTGTCAAAATTGGAACAAGCCTATGAAGTAATAGTATGTGCAGGCCCCACTTGGTAAACAATGGAGAAATCAAAGACAATGCTTATAAGCCTTGGTACTTGGAAATTTTGTGAGACCTTCTTCAAGATATTTATATTTTGTGCCAACATGCTCTCTATCATTCTTATTTCCATCTTCTTCTCTATTTCCACTTCCATCCTTTGATCTATATCCATGTTTTTTATATCTATGTCTATTTGGGTTTCTTGTCTCTTACCTAAGTGACATGCATCTTAATAGTTCTCAACATTTTGACCTCATTATCCAAAACATCAATTCTTTGTTCTAATACATATGTTGTCTTCATTTCTTTTTCATATTTCTTCCTTTCTTCAATGCATGTGTTGTAAGTCTAATATAGTCATTCTTCTAATAGGCCCATCTTCCTCTTCCCTATGACTGACATTGGATTCATCATGTTAAAGATATGGTCACTAGATATTGTATTAATATTCCAAAATATCATATTTCCTTGTGGAGAATCTCTAACCTCCATCCATGGTGGCTTATCTAATTTGGGAACCAAACTCCCAACTATCATTGTCTTAGCATCAACATTAAAACCAGCCCCTTGTAACTCTCAAGAGACATTAACCTCCTCAAATGAGATAGATTTTTCCTACCCCCTTATTTGATCCAACAGAAAGGATGAGATAATCTCCCAACTAGGGAATATTAGCATTCCACTTCTTTTTAAAAGCTCTACAGCTTCATCCACAGTAAGTGTTTTTCTATTTGGATCATACTCTTGCAACCTTTTTACCAATTTTGCTACCTTTTCATTCAAATCCCTTGGTTACAACTGCAAGGATAATTCATTATACTTTATTTTGAAAAGAAAACTTTAAATTTCTTAGAATTAATAAAAGCATCATCCTTCATAAACTTGTGAGCTTGTGCGATCCTATCATCCATCATTTTAGCCTCAAGATTAAGTTTATTTTGGATTCTATCATTTTTAGTGGCTTGCTTCATCACAAAAATTTTCCTAAGATCATCAAAATATTTTCTTCCTCCAAGAAATTTTTTTAGGCCTTTTATAGATTTCATTATTTGGTATTTCAATTAAATTTTTCCTTTCTCTATGAGCTTTAGCCCAAGATGTCCTTTCTAGGTGTTCCCGCTCTTTATCAATTTTGATCATAATATCTTCCTCAGGAGGTTCATGCTCTAATATGTTTCTTATCTCTGGGGGCACTTGAGACATTTCATCTTGATAATTTTGGATAAATTTATTGGATCTCCTAAGATATCTTTCCTCATGATAGAAACATTTGAAAGAAGGATATATTCTCTTTATTTCCACTTGAATGCCTATCACCACCTTCCACTTCAAGGTTCTATCTCTACATTGTCTAGTTTCCAAGAATTTTGTGATCACATCTTCCTCATAAAATAGCTTGTTATTGGGTTGGTTATATTTTCTCAGCTATCTTAGAGCATGTCTAACAACATCATTGGGATCATAGGTTATGGCAGTAGCAAAAGGAAATAGAAGTCCCCTCATGAATTCATCTAATTCCTCTATTTCATCTTTACCTATGCTTAAATGCCCCATCTTGAAATTACTATATACAAAAGTTCTCTTCCTGATGGTTGGTCCCAAGTATTCTTGGTTCATTAGAATTAGCTTCTAGAAGAATTCAATAATTCCCAACGTTTCTAGGATGTATTTGGGTAGAAAATAAGGTGGATAAGGGCACAATAAACACTTATTATGGAACAATTCTCAAAAATAAAAATACTCCCCCAATCATGTTCCATTTTCCTACCATCATCATGAAACCTAGGGGGCTTAATTAGTTTTATAATACCCCTTAGGACCCTATCAATAATGTCTCCTAACATGTTCCAAAATCAATGCACAAAATTATTTTAAAATGCTAAAGAATTGGAATAAGGGTGGAATCTTTGCCATACCTTGGTTCATCATTGTAGTGGTAGGCTTCCTCCCATCTCCTGTGTTCCTTCAATAGGATCAAGGTTATTCTATCCTATATTCTTATATATAATTATGTACATTAGCAATGAATAATGGTGGAACTTGAAATTCCCCATATCCCCTTTCTATGTAGTCATGATCTCATTGTTGATAAGATTGATTATGTGGGTAAAAAATTCATACCCTACATTGGTTTCTAAGTCTAGTCTATCAAAAGACATGTTGTATATATTACTAGTAGCATTCATGGTTCCATCTAGCCTTATCACCTTGTCCAATCCAAAGATAGTATACTAAAAGTATCTTTTAAAAAAAATTAAGGGCATAAGGTCTCATACTTTCATAGTGATTTCACACTTCTCCTTTCTAGACTTAGCAATGTGTCTCCTCATAACTTTGCTAGTAAAGAATCTATTTTCACTTTTGAAAGTTTCATCAAGCTTGTGTTGTTCAATAATTGAGTTATAGGTCCTCCCAAGTCAAAGACTTCTATGAATGTCTCCATGTCCAATGTACACAAGACATTTCTATCCTTCTTGTGGAATCCATGGGTTACATTATTAGATGTTTTAATCAAGGCTTTCATGAAGTCTAAATCTATGATGACTTCTGGCACAATCACTTTAGGTATATTTCTAGTCCACAAGTTAAAAATAGTAGGATTGCATAATTTTTTGTTATAGAAAAACTAAAATAACTTGCATATCCATTGGTGTCAAGTACCTTTGCATCCCTACAAAAACTGTAGGGATCTCTTGAGATATGTGAATTAGTAGACTCAACATTTGATGATCTTATTAGAAAGTAAACCCATTCATCAATGAGTGAAATTGGTGCCTTTGTTTTTTTCTTGTTCATCACTAGGAGGAGATTCCTCAATATTCACCTGTGCAATTATCTTTCCTTCTTCCTATGCCATATCTTCTTAATTTAAAATCTCAAGAACTTCTCTAGAAATCAACTCTCTTATCAATTTCATGGCCAATCCTCTCCTCAACAATGAAATCTATGAATATTGGCTCCAAGAATATTGTTACATCACCTTTCAATGGCATCTGAGATGAAAATAACATTAATGACATTTAAGGCATACATGCATGAAATTTTTCAAATTTTTAGAAAACTATCTCATTAGTATTTTATGGTGCATGTACTACCAGTACAATGTTAAAAAATTTACCCTTTCCCTATGCAATATGTACTTTATATTTCAACTAGTTTGTGAAATAATGGTAGCCATTTTTCCTCTTTATCTCTAGTTCTCACCTTCTATCAACAACTATTTGGTTTAAGCCATGATGGCACAAACCCTTAGTGACTTGACCTATTCACAATGTCACAAGGTTTGAAACCTAACCACCTTACTAGCCCATGACGGTGTTAAACCATCTATCTCTAGTTTGTAGCCCTTCTTTACACTCAATGTTTTCACCATGTGAAGTGGAAATCATTATTAACATCACTTTGTCATTTTGTTAACACCATTTTCTACCCTTGCATTCCTATCTTTAATTTGTGGTCTCAACATTAATGCTATTTAACTACCTCAGTTGTTATTGATCGGCTATCCTAGCCACATGTTTAACAATGCAAAGTTGCAAACACACTTAATCTCTTCTTCTCTATTTAATAGTAGAACTAGCTTTTTAACCAGAAAATGGGCATTACAATTTAATGATTAGGTGTTCATGGTTTCACCACTTTATTTTCATGCCTTCAAAACACTTGGAGAAGTGGTGAAAACTATAGGATTGACTTTATGTCTTCTTTGTGACTGTTAATTTTCTCCATGCCTTTGACCATGTGATCCAACATGAACTAGGATTTACATTATGTTGACTATTTCTCTACTTTGTAGCTACTTGTTTGAATTTTGATCTTATTCATGAGAACCAAAAATCAAGGTTAATCTTTGCATCTCCTTGGAGTGTCAAAACTTAGAGCTTTAAGCCACAAAGTAGCATCATCATTTTCTTCAATATCAATCTTTGCTTTGCCACTTAATCATTTTTGTTGTATCACAATAAACTATCCACAATTTCTCCATGTCACATGCTTATGATCTATTATAATATTAGAGATATAGCATGAAAAGGCCTTTCACACCATCACTAGTCAAGCCATACCATCACACTTAAGCTTGGAGATACTACAAAACCTGTTTGGCTAACATTGTCTCACTTTCATTGCTCAAATTGGCTACTCTCAATTAATATAACCACATAAAAAGAGACTAATTCTTAACAAGCCAGAGATGTAGCAATGAAGCTATAGTAGCAACTTTTCCACTTAATCTTATAATGTTTCTTTTAAAGTACAAAAATCCTTAATACATATATTTGAAACAAAAAGGGTCAACATATGAAGAAAAGTGTATATGGACATGAAATTAGGGCTTTTCTAAAAAGGCCTCTTCAACAAGAAAATAAAAACTTTAATTTCAACAATTTAACTTAATTTTTTCTATTAGATTCTCAGAAATCTAGAATGGTGAAAATACATGCTATCACTTAAACCAAATATATCCATTTTATGTTGGAGCTTAACATCAAATATTGTAATTTGATAAAGTATTCCATTTGAAATAATAATCAATTGGCCCATTTACTAAATCAACATATCCACGAGAAGAACCTTATACATTCATTGCTCAGAAATGTTTAGCCATGATTGTATAGCATTTTTTTTGCACTATTTTCTTGTCCTCTTCTAAGATTTTATTTTTGAACTCCAAGAACTACATTTTTTCTTGCTATCATGAATTTTTGTTGTAGTAAATTTCATCAAAACCAAATTGATTATATTTTATTAATATTTGCATCCAGATTTCCATTTACTAATACTTATAATTCATGTAGCAAGTTTTAAATTTCCACCTGAGTCAGGCTTGTGTTTCCAATGCTTTTATTTTCTTGATGTTGTTTCCTTTGATGGGTTAGGAAACTTATGTGATTCTTTAAATATGTTAGACCGAATAAGTACAAAGAGTAACAATACATAATTTCATTCTTAAGTTTATCACATACATTCTTTCCTTATGTGGTAGTATTTCCCCACCATATCGTAGGCTTCTCTCAATGGAATCCATTTTAATATTCTCCCACTCATTAGTAGGAAAACAAGGGGGCTATTCATAATAAGGGATGTGTTCTACTTGGGACCTGTATGTGTCCCTAATATACTTCAAAGCTTGGGCCTCTTTCTTAAGAAACCTAAGATTTTGAAAGATGTTGGGTCCATAAAGTTTTGTCATGGCCTCAATGTGTTTATCCTTTATCTCTATCTTGTAAATTCCACCTTTAGAAAAACAAAATTGTTAGATTAATGAATGAATTGGAGATAACTTTTAATATACTTGAAGAAATGGATCAAATAAAATGCAATCTAGAAATGAAATTAAAATATGATACCCTATGCATGTGGTTGGTCTAAATATGTGCAAACATTCATCATTGAGTTTTTCATAAAATAGATTATTCCCTTCAAAATAGTAATGGGATTATTAGTTACTCCAAGGGACTACACAGTGGGTTAGTGCATTTGACTACGAGTATAAGATTTTATAGTAAAAGAAAGGACCAATCTTTAAAGTACCTGGCAGTTTGGATACTCTTAGGAGATGTCTATGTTCATTGCTCACAAGAAATTGATCATATTTCTTTATTATTGTCATACATTTAACATAGGTAGATCTATGAATTTCCTCATTGAGTTCTATATAAAATGAATGAAATATTATGAAATTCCCCCTAAGAAAGAATAGGTCAAGTGAGATAAACACATGAAAACTAAGAGAGAGAAAGTGGAATCTACTTACCAATAGGCATTGTCATCGTATTTGAATCCATGAGCTATGTGGTCCCTTTATTACTAGCACAATTATGTTCCTCATAGTAGGAAGTGTACTCAAAGTAGGATCAATGCTAGGTGTTGAAAAATAAGATTGTTAGAGCATAAAAAATTATAAACAACCATGGATAAGATTATTAGAGTTATTAAAATATATATTGTACAAGGAAAACACAAGTGGAGGATAGAACATGTGATGTACATGAACTAGTTGAAGTATCTACATATGGGGCATGGCCCTTTAAATTATTAAGAATCCTCTATAAAAATGACACATGTGTATTTTAGTTAATGACATAAATAAACAGTATAATATGAAAACCATTATTGTACTTTCATTATAATTAAAAATTACATTGATAATTACTATATAAGTATGAGCCAAGTGCATCAACTCATCCTCTATGATATGCATTTGAGGATTCTGGAGTTGAATTGTTGCAAATTGATTTTACTCTCTAGATAGTGCATGAAGGACCTTTTGCAATGAAATCACATGATCAACGACTGGTGTAACATCAATGATGAATGGATACTTGTCATGTTGTGGTTCCTCATTAACTACTTGTTCTGTTCCCTTTCTCTGATCAAGACTCATTTATGAGAAAAATATTACTATCGCTTTATTTCATATTAATCAAAAATAGTAGTGAAGAATAAAACATAATAAAAAATAAACATTAACATTTTTCTTGTATCTAACTTCTACAAAAACAATGAGTTTTACCTATCAGTAAGAAGAAGTCCCATGACAACCATCATCACCATGTATTTATAAAAAAATCATAAAGACTTTTTTAAACACATGTTCTTATTCTATGTTACATTGAATAATAGACAATTATTAGAATGCTTAAATTAAAAGAAGACAATTTTTTAAATTTTCAAACAACTTTAAATGATGTACAAGTTCATTTTACTATTTAATACCATATCACTATTTTAATGGCATGTTCACTTCATTGATAGGAGTTGACTTAAATGGTGCATAAAGTTGGAAATGAACTGAGTAACTGAGAGGGGATGTCAGACTCAATTACTAGAAAAACAATTGCCCATCCTTAGATGTCTAATCAAACTCTTCACTGATAATGCATTACTTTCAAAATTAGTTATAACTAAGATATTACTATTACTCAGTTAACAAAGCAATCTTGTGACTATTAATCTATTTTAACCTTTAGTAACTTAGTTCTAGAAGCATAAAGCATAAAGAAAATAATATGAACACAAATAATACCAACTTTTAATGTGGAAAGCCAGTTTGATTAAACCACCATGCAAATAGTTACAATATTTTTCACTCTTCTGAAGTGATCCCTATTAGGAGCCAACCTTGTTAAAAGTTACAAAACATACTATTAAGTATAACATTGTTAGAGGATTTAGATCACCCTATTTGGAGTAGCCTGGTTAGAGGTCTTCAAACACTTCAATCTTGAAATGTCACCTTGTTAGAGGATTTACAATATGACTATTAAGTCAACTCTATTAAGAGATTTATTAACTATTACAATGGTTAGAAGGTAACAATCATTTGACTTGATTTATGAAGCAACTATCTTTGCAGATTTATATTGATGTTCTATCTTGACTTCTGGATCCTTACTTATAAGATGTTCTTTGCAAATTATTGTCCATACTTTCCTTCTCTTCATTTTCCTTCGCTCACATATCCATCTTCTTTTACATTACCCTTGTAGATTATATCCTCACTACTTAACCTTTCATATATATCATAAAAATTTGGCTTGAATACTCTTTCAAATAATTAATAGATATCCAAATACTTGGCCTTAATCATTTAATAATTAAATAAATGAATTCTACTATCACTCCATTAATACTAGGATTGAATAGTCGATTAACACTAAAAATCCTTTGATATCTAACTACTTAGTTAACACTCCAAGAAGGATATCCTTCATTAAATGACTACCCAGTTAACACTAAAATTTCTTCATTATCCGAATGCCCAATCAATACTAAATTAATGCTTGGTTAATAATGTAAACTCTTCATTTCTTAGTTAATACTAGTATTTCTATAACACCAATGACAACATACCATTGAAGATTTTTTTCCAGAAAAATCCATCTTTGGAATTGATGTTAACACAATTTGTCAATAGATAATAATAAAAGTATGAGAAATTAGATATTACCCTTAGTTTCATTATGATTCTTATCCATTGCACCTACTTCTCAAATTCTTCCTAGATTTATCTTAGTTTCTTCCACAAGGATTCTCCTGCTCACTGCTTACATCTGTCATCACTATGTTGTGTACTTTTGTTATTTTCTCCCTCTTTCTTGTAGATTCCATCTCTCAATGCTTTCCTTCTAAGATAAAAAACTATCCCTCTTTCTCTTTGATAATGAACTCTCCTTCTTTGAAATCTACTGCCAAAGGATACAAAATTTGTAGTTACTATGTACCTTTTATAAGAGTTCATATGCAATATGCTCTACATTTCACACCTGAAGTGTGACAATTTGCATCAACTTCATAGATCTTCAATGTAGTTTGTTTGATATATCACTATCTTTTGCTTTAGTGAGCATTGGATAAGGGAATAACACCTAGTTTACCTCTTAGTTGGATAAATGTACCCTTGGGTAAATCCTTAGTGAATATGTTTTTTATTTGCTCCTTAGTGTTCACATATTCCAATATTATTATTATTGTTGTTATTATTATCGTGTGCTAAAAAATGATGACAACAATCTCTTCTTCTTTTTTCCTTTCCTCCTTTATTAGTCCATGCCTTATTTATAAGGAAGGGAACTTATGTTCCAAGTTTCCATATCCAAGTAATTTGATAAGCTCAATAAATCTCAGATCATAAAGTTTAGAGTGCATTTATTTAAAACTAATTTGTTTGCACAAATTCCAAAATTTTGATTGAGCATTAGAAATTTTATGATTTTAACCTTTTTATTAAATTGAATTAAAAAGGGGAAAAAGAAAATAAATGACAGTTGTAGATAAAGACATAGTAATTATATTTATAAAGTACATCATATTGAGTTGTCGCTTGAAATGCAACATCTGACATCAAAAACTATAAAAGTTTAATTTTACCATCATAAAAGTTAAATAGTTATCACTTCATTTTTATATAATTTTTAAACTACAAATTGATGCAGGAGCATCCAGAGGTATAACGGCAATCCTGTGTCACCCAAATAAATGTAATTAGACTTAGTTTCTATTTTATGTCTTTACATTTTTGGATACCCATTTGGCTCAAATAAAGGTTCCAACTCACATAGTTCAACTATCAGTGCATTTGAAAATCCCGAAAAAATAGGAGCATGCAATTTGACAATCATTTTGGTGACCTAGAAGGTGCGACTTGGCCAGATGAATGTAATCAAGATTTAGAGCATTCCAGAAAAAGAATCAGGTCAAAAGGCCCCATGGTTTGAAAGTTATTGCAGTTTTTTGGGTTTTGGAGACCCCCTAAGAATGCTTCAAAGTCAGGTTTGGGGCATTAAATGACCTTGAAAAGGGTCAAAAAATGGGGGACAAGCAAAGCTTGTCCATAGGGCTATAGAGCTCTTTGAGAGCTTTCCGAAAATGTAAACGGTTCGTCAATCGGAGTTACGGTTCAAAAGTTATGCCTCCCGGAAGTTCGGCTACCGTTTCTGGATTCTTCTAGAATTGCACCGACTTCTAACGCAGCTTCCAGAACCTTCTATTTTGTCGGTGGATGCCTACTAGCACTTTCTAGAATGTACTCCTAGTCCTTAACCCTCCGCAGTTCGGATTGGAGCTTGAGAGGAGGTGCTAAAAGGAGAAATATTCTCTAGATTTATGCTATTGTAAGCCCGCAGGGCATGTTTTGAGTTTATTTTCTCTGCACTGTTTGTACCAGCTTATTTTCTCAGTTAATATAATTTCCCCTTTCTATTCTTTCTATTCTGGTTGTTGGGTTGTGTCTCCATCAAGTGGTATCAGAGCTAGGTTTTTCGGAGTGTGTAGACAGAGCGCCGACTGTGAGGCAGTTTGCACCAGGACTGTGTGGTTGTGGGTTCGAGTTAGAAGATGCCTCCACGAAGAGAGCGTGGTGGAAGGGCCAGAGCTGTTGATCCTAAGGAGGTTAGAGCCCTCCAGAGACAGGTACAAGCATTGCAAGAGGAGCTTCGTAGAGGAGCAAATATTGCCGCAGATGACAATAGTGAGGATGACAATGAAGAGGAAGTAATGGAAGTTGACGGGGAAGTTCTGAATCCTGTAGAGGAAAGGCTTTTTAGGGCCATTTCTAGGTTTGGGAAAAGACCTACAATTGAAGTGGGTATATTTTCGAGAAATTTGAAACCAGATGAGTTGATCGATTGGATCAATGAACTGGACGAATACTTTGAGTATGAGGATATAAGGGACCCAGATAGGGTTAAGTTTGCAAAGGCCAAACTAAAAGGCCATGCCAAAATCTGGTGGCAAGAGATTCAACTGGAAAGACTTAGAAGAGGAAAGGAGAAGATCACAAGATGGGATCGCATGGTGGACAAATTGAAGAAGCAGTTCATTCCTGTGGACTACGAGCTTGATCTGTTTAAAAAGATGCATGGGTTAAAGCAAGCAGGAAGGTTAGTCCAAGAATATACAGAGGAGTTTTACCGACTCCTGATTAGAGCGAGGCATGCAGAAGCAAATAAGGAGAAGGTTGCTCGTTATATCAGTGGGTTACGACCTAGCATCCAGGAAGAACTAAGTCTGGTAAGAATGACCAGTGTTGAAGAAGCATACCAGTTTTCCCTACGAGTTGAAGAGAAGCTGAGTAAAAGGTTTGAAGGAAGACAAAGAGGGCGCGGTCAAGGAGGAAGGGGAAGCAGTAGATCATCTGGAGGCCGCAATGAAACTCAAAAGAAAAATGAAGATGAGGGTACTAGCAAGAACCAGAGGAATGAGGGTTTCAATCGCTCCCGTGATCAAGATTTTGGAAATCAAAGAGGAAGAGGTAGAGGACGTGGACAAGGAAGAGGAGGCTTCCGTGGTACTTGTTTCCATTGCAATGAAGAAGGTCATCGTGCCTTTGAATGCCCTCAACGACAAGGAAGGACAGATAGGGGAGCTGAGGGCCAAGCTAGGGTTGCTCATGTGGATGAGGATGCACAATCATCACATTCAGAGGATGCAGAAAGAGGAGAGACCTTGGTAAATGAAAGAGTCCTACTAAGTGGTGAAAATGAACCAAGACAACGGAGGAGCTTGTTCCATACCAGATGCAAGTGTGAGGATAAATGTTGTGATGTGATCATTGATGGTGGTAGCACTGATAACTTGGTATCCGAAGAGATGGTCTCTAAGCTGAAGCTCAAGAGGGAGAAACATCCCCAGCCCTATCGGATTTATTGGGTAAAAGATGATCATAAGGTCCTGGTAAGTCAACAATGTTTAGTAAAATTCAAAATTGGGAGTTACCATGATGAAGTTCTCTGTGATGTTATTTCGATGGATGTTTGCCATCTATTGTTGGGTAGACCATGGCAGTTTGATAGACATGCAATACATGATGGACATGCAAACACATACTCTCTGACAAAGGATGGAGTTCGCCACAAATTGAAGCCCATGAAAAAGGAAGGTGAAAAGGTATGTAGCAGTGCTAGGATTTGTCTTGTTGATGGAAGGAAGTTTTTAGATGGCATGAAACATCAGCGCATGTGCTATGCTTTGATTCCTAGGAAAGATAAAGAAGGTAGCAGTGAAATACCATTTAAAGTTTTAGATTTACTAGGAGAATTTGGAGATATTATCTCTGATAATGTTCCAGATGGATTGCCACCAGTAAGGCAAATCAGTCATCAGATAGATCTGATTCCAGGAGCTAGTTTGCCTAACAAGGCTGCTCACAGGATGACTCCTACTAAAACAGAGGAGCTAAATAGACAGGTTCAGGAGCTGTTGAGGAAGGGCTTGATTCGAGAGAGCCTGAGTCCATGTGCAGTACCTGCAGTACTTGCACCAAAGAAGGATGGAGAGTGGAGGATGTGTACAGATTCTCGAGCTATAAATAGGATAACCATCAAGTACCGATTTCCTTTGCCAAGGATGGATGATCTTATGGACTGCTTGAGTGGAGCTGAGTACTTCACAAAGATAGATCTGAAGAGTGGCTATCATCAGATACGGATTCGAGAAGGAGATGAGTGGAAAATAGCCTTCAAGACCTAGGAGGGTCTTTATGAGTGGTTAGTCATGCCATTTGGATTGACGAATGCCCCAAGCACCTTCATGCGGCTCATGAATGAGGTACTTAAGAAGTTCTTGGGAAAATTTGTTATTGTCTATTTGGATGATATTTTAATTTTTAGCAAGACTTTGGAAGAACATTTACTGCATATTCGTAGTGTCCTTGAAAGGTTAAGGTTAGAAAAACTGTTAATTAATCTAAAGAAGTGTGTCTTTGCAAAAAGGGAGTTAGTCTATTTGGGATTTGTTATATCACCTGAAGGTCTCAAAATGGATCCAGAGAAGGTAAAAGCCATCTTGGAATGGCCTACTCCAAGGTCTGCTACTCAGGTAAGATCATTTCATGGTCTGGTTAGTTTTTAGAGAAAGTTTATTAAGAATTTCAGTGGCATATGTGCACCTCTAACTGATACAATAAGAGGGGATAGAAAAGAGTTCAAATGGACTATATCAGCTGCGAGAAGTTTTGAATTGCTAAAGAAGAAGGTGACTGAACAGCCTGTGTTGGCACTTCCAGATTTTAGAAAAGTAGTCCAGGTGGATTGTGATGCTAGTGGTAGCGCTATTGGGGCTGTATTAAGCCAAGAAGGTAAGCCTATTGCATATTTTAGTGAAAAATTGAATGATGCAAAGAAGAAGTATTCTGTTTATGATCAAGAGTTCTATGCAATAGTTCAAGCCTTAAAGAAATGGAGGCATTATTTATTGCCAAAGGAATTTGTTTTGTATACTGATCATCAGGCATTACAGTACCTAAATAGCCAAGGTAAATTGAATCAGAGGCATATGAAGTGGGTAGAATTCTTGCAGAGTTATACATTTGTGTTAAAGCATAGAAGTGGAAAATCTAACAGGGTTGCAGATGCATTAAGTAGGAGACAATTGTTGCTTACAACAATGCAGGTTGAAGTAGTTGGGTTTGATGAACTCAAGAATTTGTACCCTGAGGATCCTGATTTTGTTGAAGCATGGAAAGCTTGTAAAGAACCTGTGGCTTTAGATAGAACCAAGTGGTTAGACTATTTGATTCAGGATGGCATGTTGTTCAAAGGTAGTCAATTGTGCATTCCAAGGAGTTCCATGAGGGAAAATCTGATTAAGGAGAAACACAGTGGAGGGATGGCAGGACATTTTGGTCGGGATAAGACCATTGCCATTCTTAGAGAACATTATTTTGGCCTCAAATTACACAGGATGTGAAGAAGTTTGTACAAAGTTGCCAGGTTTTTCAAGTTGCCAAGGGGTTTAGTCAAAATACTGGCCTATATCAGCCATTGCCTGTTCCATCAAGGCCATGGGAGGACATAAGTATGGATTTTGTTCTTGGATTGCCAAGGACACAAAGGGGTAATGACTCAGTATTCGTGGTGGTTGATAGGTTCTCCAAAATGGCACATTTCATTCCATGCCACAAAAACTCATGATGTTGTCCATATTGCAGACTTGTTTTTCAAAGAGGTGGTAAGACTACATGGTCTTCCAAGGAGTATAGTTTCTGACCGAGATACTAAATTTGTGGGGTATTTCTAGAGGACATTGTGGAAGAAGTTGAGAACAGACTTGAAATTCAGTTCCACGCATCACCCACAGACCGATGGCCAAACGGAAATGGTAAATAGAAGTCTGGGCAATTTGCTGAGATGTTTAGTTGGGGATAAGCCCAAGGGATGGGATTTGATTCTACCATAGGCAGAGTTTGCTTATAATAACTCTGTAAATAGGAGTACTGGAAAATCACCATTTCAAATTGTATATGGGAATAGCCCAAGGACTGCACCAGAATTGAGGAAGATAGAACAAGGGGAGAGAACAAGTGCTGAAGCTGAGGAATTTGCTGAACACATCAAGCGTCTACATGAGGAGGTCCAAGCACACATTATCAAGATGAATCAAGAGTATAAAGCTAGGGTTGATTAAAGGAGAAGACATAAGGAATTCCAAGTAGGGGATCTTGTCGTGGTGCACTTACGAAAAGAAAGATTTCCAGTTGGTACTTACAACAAGCTGAAAATGAAGAAATTTGGTCCCTGCAAAATTTTGAAGAAACATAACTCAGGAAATGCATATGATGTGGAGCTGCCAGATGGTATTCACATTTCTCCCATTTTCAACATTGCAGATTTGACAGAGTATCATGATGATGGTACTGATGAGGAGCTGGTTTTAGAGCCATGTCCAATTCCTGCTTCTAAGAAGGAGGAGATAGAAGACATTCTAGATCATCGTGTGGGTAGGAGTACCAGAAACAGGCAGTATGAAGAGTATTTGGTCAAATGGAAAGGACGACCGATCGAAGACTCAACTTGGATTTCAGCAGCTGAGGTTTCCCATTTGGGATTTCCTCTACCATCCATAAAGTGACAGGGTCACTTTTCAATCTACCCTGGGTGTCTGATGCAGGAGCATCCAGAGGTATAAGGGCAATCCTGTGTCACCCAAAAAAATGTACTTAGACTAAGTTTCTATTTTATGTCTTTACATTTTTGGATACCCATTTGGCTCAAATAAAGGTTACAACTCACATAGTTCAACTATCAGTGCATTTGAAAATCCCAAAAAAATAGGAGCATGCAATTTGACCATCATTTTGGTGACCTAGAAGGTACGACTTGGCCAGATGAATGTAATCAAGATTTAGAGCATTCCAGAAAAAGAATCAGGTCAAAAGGCCCCATGGTTTGAAAGTTATTGCAGTTTTTCAGGTTTTGGAGACCCCCTAAGAATGCTTCAAAGTCAGGTTTGGGGCATTAAATGACCTTGAAAAGGGTCAAAAAATGGAGGATGAGAAAAGCTTGTCCATAGGGCTATAGAGCGCTTTGAGAGCTTTCCGAAAATGTAAACGGTTCGTCAATCGGAGTTACGGTTCAAAAGTTATGCCTCCTAGAAGTTCGGCTACTGTTTCTGGATTCTTCTAGAATTGCACCGACTTCTAACGCAGCTTCCAGAACCTTCTATTTTGTCGGTGGATGCCTACTAGTACTTTCTAGAATGTACTCCTAGTCCTTAACCCTCCGGGGTCTATTTAAGGAGATTTCTGGCATTGTAAAAGGCAGTTCGGATTGGAGCTTGAGAGGAGGTGCTAAAAGGAGAAATATTCTCCAGATTTATGCTATTGTAAGCCCGCAGGGCATGTTTTGAGTTTATTTTCTCTGCACTGTTTGTACCAGCTTATTTTCTCAGTTAATATAATTTCCCCTTTCTATTGTGTCTATTCTGGTTGTTGGGTTGTGTCTCCATCAAGTGGTATCAGAGCTAGGTTTTCCGGAGTGTGTAGACAGAGCGTCGACTGTGAGGCAGTTTGCACCAGGACTGTGTGGTTGTGGGTTCGAGTTAGAAGATGCCTCCACGAAGAGAGCGTGGTGGAAGGGCCAGAGCTATTGATCCTGAGGAGGTTAGAGCCCTCCAGAGACAGGTACAAGCATTGCAAGAGGAGCTTCGTAGAGGAGCAAATATTGCCGCAGATGACAATAGTGAGGATGACAATGAAGAGGAAGTAATGGAAGTTGACGGGGAAGTTCTGAATCCTATAGAGGAAAGGCTTTTTAGGGCCATTTCTAGGTTTGGGAAAAGACCTACAATTGAAGTGGGTATATTTTCGAGAAATTTGAAACCAGATGAGTTGATCGATTGGATCAATGAACTGGACGAATACTTTGAGTATGAGGATATAAGGGACCCAGATAGGGTTAAGTTTGCAAAGGCCAAACTAAAAGGCCATGCCAAAATCTGGTGGCAAGAGATTCAACTGGAAAGACTTAGAAGAGGAAAGGAGAAGATCACAAGATGGGATCGCATGGTGGACAAATTGAAGAAGCAGTTCATTCCTGTGGACTACGAGCTTGATCTGTTTAAAAAATGCATGGGTTAAAGCAAGCAGGAAGGTCATTCCAAGAATATACAGAGGAGTTTTACCGACTCCTGATTAGAGCGGGGCATGCAGAAGCAAATAAGGAGAAGGTTGCTCGTTATATCAGTGGGTTACGACCTAGCATCCAGGAAGAACTAAGTCTGGTAAGAATGACCAGTGTTGAAGAAGCATACCAGTTTTCCCTACGAGTTGAAGAGAAGCTGAGTAAAAGGTTTGAAGGAAGACAAAGAGGGCACGGTCAAGGAGGAAGGGGAAGCAGTAGATCATCTGGAGGCCGCAATGAAACTCAAAAGAAAAATGAAGATGAGGGTACTAGCAGGAACCAGAGGAATGAGGGTTTCAATCGCTCCCGTGATCAAGATTTTGGAAATCAAAGAGGAAGAGGTAGAGGACGTGGACAAGGAAGAGGAGGCTTCCGTGGTACTTGTTTCCATTGCAATGAAGAAGGTCATCGTGCCTTTGAATGCCCTCAATGACAAGGAAGGACAGATAGGGGAGCTGAGGGCCAAGCTAGGGTTGCTCATGTGGATCAGGATGCACAATCATCACATTCAGAGGATGCAGAAAGAGGAGCGACCTTGGTAAATGAAAGAGTCCTACTAAGTGGTGAAAATGAACCAGGACAACGGAGGAGCTTGTTCCATACCAGATGCAAGTGTGAGGATAAATTTTGTGATGTGATCATTGATGGTGGTAGCACTGATAACTTGGTATCCGAAGAGATGGTCTCTAAGCTGAAGCTCAAGAGGGAGAAACATCCCCAGCCCTATCGGATTTCTTGGGTAAAAGATGATCATAAGGTCCTGGTAAGTGAACAATGTTTAGTAAAATTCAAAATTGGGAGTTACCATGATGAAGTTCTCTGTGATGTTATTTCGATGGATGTTTGCCATCTATTGTTGGGTAGACCATGGCAGTTTGATAGACATGCAATACATGATGGACATGCAAACACATACTCTCTGACAAAGGATGGAGTTCGCCACAAATTGAAGCCCATGAAAAAGGAAGGTGAAAAGGTATGTAGCAGTGCTAGGATTTGTCTTGTTGATGGAAGGAAGTTTTTAGATGGCATGAAACATCAGCGCATGTGCTATGCTTTGATTCCTAGGAAAGATAAAGAAGGTAGCAGTGAAATACCATTTGAAGTTTCAGATTTACTAGGAGAATTTGGAGATATTATCTCTGATAATGTTCCAGATGGATTGCCACCAGTAAGGCAAATCAGTCATCAGATAGATCTGATTCCAGGAGCTAGTTTGCCTAACAAGGCTGCTCACAGGATGACTCCTACTGAAACAGAGGAGCTAAATAGACAGGTTCAGGAGTTGTTGAGGAAGGGCTTGATTCGAGAGAGCCTGAGTCCATGTGCAGTACCTGCAGTACTTGCACCAAAGAAGGATGGAGAGTGGAGGATGTGTACAGATTCCCGAGCTATAAATAGGATAACCATCAAGTACCGATTTCCTTTGCCAAGGATGGATGATCTTATGGACTGCTTGAGTGGAGCTGAGTACTTCACAAAGATAGATCTGAAGAGTGGCTATCATCAGATACGGATTCGAGAAGGAGATGAGTGGAAAATAGCCTTCAAGACCAAGGAGGGTCTTTATGAGTGGTTAGTCATGCCCTTTGGATTGACGAACGCCCCAAGCACCTTCATGCGGCTCATGAATGAGATACTTAAGAAGTTCTTGGGAAAATTTGTTATTGTCTATTTGGATGATATTTTAATTTTCAGCAAGACTTTGGAAGAACATTTACTGCATATTCGTAGTGTCCTTGAAAGGCTAAGGGAATAAAAACTGTTAATTAATCTAAAGAAGTGTGTCTTTGCAAAAAGGGAGTTAGTCTATTTGGGATTTGTTATATCACCTGAAGGTCTCAAAATGGATCTAGAGAAGGTAAAAGCCATCTTGGAATGGCCTACTCCAAGGTCTGCTACTGAGGTAAGATCATTTCATGGTCTGGTTAGTTTTTAGAGAAAGTTTATTAAGAATTTTAGTGGCATATGTGCACCTCTAACTGATACAATAAGAGGGGATAGAAAAGAGTTCAAATGGACTACATCAGCCGCGAGAAGTTTTGAATTGCTAAAGAAGAAGGTGACTGAACAGCCTGTGTTGGCACTTCCAGATTTTAGAAAAGTAGTCCAGGTGGATTGTGATGCTAGTGGTAGCACTATTGGGGCTGTATTAAGCCAAGAAGGTAAGCCTATTGCATATTTTAGTGAAAAATTGAATGATGCAAAGAAGAAGTATTCTGTTTATGATCAAGAGTTCTATGCAATAGTTCAAGCCTTAAAGAAATGGAGGCATTATTTATTGCCAAAGGAATTTGTTTTGTATACTGATCATCAGGCATTACAGTACCTAAATAGCCAAGGTAAATTGAATTAGAGGCATATGAAGTGGGTAGAATTCTTGCAGAGTTATACATTTGTGTTAAAGCATAGAAGTGGAAAATCTAACAGGGTTGTAGATGCATTAAGTAGGAGACAATTGTTGCTTACAACAATGCAGGTTGAAGTAATTGGGTTTGATGAACTCAAGAATTTGTACCCTGAGGATCCTGATTTTGCTGAAGCATGGAAAGCTTGTAAAGAACCTGTGGCTGTAGATAGAACCAAGTGGTTAGACTATTTGATTCAGGATGGCATGTTGTTCAAAGTTAGTCAATTGTGCATTCCAAGGAGTTCCATGAGGGAAAATCTGATTAAGGAGAAACACAGTGGAGGGATGGCAGGACATTTTGGTCGGGATAAGACCATTGCCATTCTTAGAGAACATTATTTTGGCCTCAAATTACACAGGATGTGAAGAAGTTTGTACAAAGTTGCCAGGTTTTTCAAGTTGCCAAGGGGTTTAGTCAAAATACTGGCCTATATCAGCCATTGCCTGTTCCATCAAGGCCATGGGAGGACATAAGTATGGATTTTGTTCTTGGATTGCCAAGGACACAAAGGGGTAATGACTCAGTATTCGTGGTGGTTGATAGGTTCTCCAAAATGGCACATTTCATTCCATGCCACAAAAACTCATGATGCTGTCCATATTGCAGACTTGTTTTTCAAAGAGGTGGTAAGACTACATGGTCTTCCAAGGAGTATAGTTTCTGACCGAGATACTAAATTTGTGGGGCATTTCTGGAGGACATTGTGGAAGAAGTTGAGAACAGACTTGAAATTCAGTTCCACGCATCACCCACAGACTGATGGCCAAACAGAAGTGGTAAATAGAAGTCTGGGCAATTTGCTGAGATGTTTAGTTGGGGATAAGCCTAAGGGATGGGATTTGATTCTACCACAGGCAGAGTTTACTTATAATAACTCTGTAAATAGGAGTACTGGAAAATCACCATTTCAAATTGTATATGGGAATAGCCCAAGGACTGCACCAGAATTGAGGAAGATAGAACAAGGGGAGAGAACAAGTGCTGAAGCTGAGGAATTTGCTGAACACATCAAGCGTCTACATGAGGAGGTCCAAGCACACATTATCAAGATGAATCAAGAGTATAAAGCTAGGGCTGATTAAAGGAGAAGACATAAGGAATTCCAAGTAGGGGATCTTGTCGTGGTGCACTTACGAAAAGAAAGATTTCCAGTTGGTACTTACAACAAGCTGAAAATGAAGAAATTTGGTCCCTGCAAAATTTTGAAGAAACATAACTCAGGAAATGCATATGACGTGGAGCTGCGAGATGGTATTCACATTTCTCCCATTTTCAACATTGCAGATTTGACAGAGTATCATGATGATGGTACTGATGAGGAGCTGGTTTTAGAGCCATGTCCAATTCCTGCTTCTAAGAAGGAGGAGATAGAAGACATTCTAGATCATCGTGTGGGTAGGAGTACCAGAAACAGGCAGTATGAAGAGTATTTGGTCAAATGGAAAGGACGACCGATCGAATACTCAACTTGGATTTCAGCAGCTGAGGTTTCCCATTTGGGATTTCCTCTACCATCCATAAAGTGACAGGGTCACTTTTCAATCTACCCTGGGTGTCTGATGCAGGAGCATCCAGAGGTATAAGGGCAATCCTGTGTCACCCAAAAAAATGTACTTAGACTAAGTTTCTATTTTATGTCTTTACATTTTTTGATACCCATTTGGCTCAAATAAAGGTTCCAACTCACATAGTTCAACTATCAGTGCATTTGAAAATCCCAAAAAAATAGGAGCATGCAATTTGACCATCATTTTGGTGACCTAGAAGGTGCGACTTGGCCAGATGAATGTAATCAAGATTTAGAGCATTCCAGAAAAAGTATCAGGTCAAAAGGCCCTACGGTTTGAAAGTTATTGCAGTTTTTTGGGTTTTGGAGACCCCCTAAGAATGCTTCAAAGTCAGGTTTGGGGCATTAAATGACCTCGAAAAGGGTCAAAAAATGGAGGACAAGCTAAGCTTGTCCATAGGGCTATAGAGCGCTTTGAGAGCTTTCCGAAAATGTAAACAGTTCGTCAATCGGAGTTACGGTTCAAAAGTTATGCCTCCCGGAAGTTCGGCTACCGTTTCTGGATTCTTCTAGAATTGCACCGACTTCTAACGCAGCTTCCAGAACCTTCTATTTTGTCGGTGGATGCCTACTAGCACTTTCTAGAATGTACTCCTAGTCCTTAACCCTCCGGGGTCTATTTAAGGAGATTTCTGGCATTGTAAAAGGCAGTTCGGATTGGAGCTTGAGAGGAGGTGCTAAAAGGAGAAATATTCTCCAGATTTATGCTATTGTAAGCCCGCAGGGCATGTTTTGAGTTTATTTTCTCTGCACTGTTTGTACCAGCTTATTTTCTCAGTTAATATAATTTCCCCTTTCTATTGTGTCTATTCTGGTTGTTGGGTTGTGTCTCCATCACAAATTCAACCAGGCATGACACTACAAAGATGTAACATTTATAATTATTAAATCATGAATTAAGTTGTAAAAATATAAAGATGTAATATATTAAATTTTAATCCACACATTAAGTTGTAAAGATGTAATATTTATAAATTTTAAACTATAAATTAAATTAGATAATTTTGTGTGCATTGGGAATATTTAATAATACCCAATTTTTATAGTTTATGTCAATATAATTCATTTGGATTGGATTATACAATTAATAATTTTTAAGTTTTTAGAATAGATTTTTAGTAGTTTTTTTTTTTGGGTATTTCAATTTGATCTAATGGTATAATTTAGCATAATCATAGTGAACTCTCAAATTAATATAACTATATCATAAATTAGTGTGTTCAAAATTAAATTAAGTATATGTAAACTATTTATTTAAATGAATATTTTGAATAATTGTATAAAGTATTAGTTCTATTAAGTTTTAATTATAAATGTTAAATATGATTGAAAATGTTGAAATATAAAATTTTATAAATAATTTGGTGTTAAATTCCTTCTCTTTTGCTAATGTCAAAATTTTAATATCAATTTTTATTTTTTTACTTTCAAGATTAATTAAAAAAATATTCAACTTTAAAAATTCTCTTAATAAAGTAACAATTGTATTTTGACTCTAACCATTATAAACAAATTTCACTTATTACCTTCCAACCCTTGCACAAGGCAGCAACACAAACTCTTTCACTGTTTTCGTAGAGCCATTTTTTATTTTTATCTTTACATAATTCTCAATATTAATTTAAAAGTAATAATTTTAGAAATTGAAATATATATTTGAAAAATTATTTTAGTTTCTATAATTTGATAGATATTTGAAATAATATTTTTCTAAATTTATCGTTATATTTATTTAATATTATAAAAAGTAATAGAAATTTATTATGACCTATATTGCCACATTTAGTAATTTCATTAATTTTTTTTTTCTATTAAGCATAATAAATATTATCGATGAAACAAGTATCACGAGAGATTTTACCAAAATAAGATCAAGCTCAATTAGGATATGGGCTGATCATTCTCTTAAAACATCAAACGAACAACATCAAAAAAGAAATATTAGTACTAACTATTCCTTCGTCCATGCAATCCAAGGCATAGGTCCATCTACCCACTTAAGCCACAAATTATCCTCTCTTATTATATTTTTTGGATTTTTAAGGCAGGCACCCATCAGAATATTAGGGGCCTGGAAATGGGTTGATTACAATAATAATACACTTTCCAGCTTTGATCTCTGCAAGCTTCTGAACTATAATAATAACATTCTCTACTACATTGTTCCTCATCATTCTATTATTATCTCTCCAGTTGTGATACCATAACCTCCATGATTGTCATCGATAGGTAAGGCCTGAGAGTTGGACATAGATCCACGTGGAACATCAACATTCGGATTGGAAAGAGAGTATATCCCCTTTCTTCTAACAATCTAGTTAAGCATTTCTCTTATAGTGCAATCATCTCCTTTTATATCTTTGGATTGGATCTAAAATGTCTGTCATTCATTCTTAAGTATATCACATTCTTTAATGTCTTTGAGGAATTGCTTCTCCTTAACCTTAAAGCTAATAGAAACCTACAATCAAATATGCTTAATAATGAGTCTTCGTAGACACACAGTAAGAACCCTATGTCTACTCTTGAATATATCCTCATTTTTAAGTAACCACATATACCAAACCAAAAGAGAACAGAATGTAACCCAAAGGACATTAAACTATTTGGAGAGATTGGGTATAAAGACTGAGACAAAAATGGAAAAGAGAAATATGGTGCCCAATAGTGATACCAAACAAGTTACATACCCCCTTGGCGAAACGACAATAAAAAAAAATATATAATTTTTGGACTTGGGAAGCTAATAGCACAAACAAAGGTAGGGGTCACCATTAGGTTTAGTAATAGGGATCTTATGCAGCTATACCCTCCAGATAAAGCATTGCATCTTGGGCTTTACAGGTATGTGCGAGAGAGAATGGAAGCATTCGGTCGAAAGGATTGTTCCAGGATAGTATTCCACTTAGCATTGATATGAGAAATGATGGCATCTATGTGAGAGAGAAGGCTAATACATAATTTCTTAATAGTTAATTAGTTACTCTTTATTATCTTATTTACAACTTATTTTTTTCCAACATAATGAAGTTACATATATTTATACATTGATTTTTTTAATTTGTTTTAAATTTTGAAGTATGAAACTTTTCTATGGAGTAGGGGAGTTTCAACTATAATAAAATGATTCGACGCTGAAAAGTTTTAAGAATGATATTTAAAATTCTGGTGCATCAAAATATCTTTCTTATGTTAAAAAGTGTTTTATTTAATTTTGAAAATTGTTCATCATCAATAATCTTTGTTGTGTTATTAAAGATATTACATTATAGTTTATGTTAAAAATTAATCTTTAGGTAAGCTGAAATTTTAATTATAATAAAAAATATAACTTATTAGATTTTTCTCCTAGCCTTGCCTCCACCTCCTTGCCATCTTCACTCTCTATCTTTTTCCATTATCTCTTTATATGCCCTTTCTCTATCTCTCCCTTTCTCTGCTAGTCACTCTCTCTAAATCCCACTGTTGATTTTTCAATATTTAGTTCTATTGTTATCTTCATCCAATATTTAGTTCTATTGTTATCTTCATCTATCCTCATTTATCTCTAATCATGTTTGTAGCTCTTATCCATCAATATTTCTCTCCCTCTTTGTTTTTAACCTCTTTCTATACCTCTACAAGTTTTGTTATTTTTTTAAATATTTTTTTGTCTCTGTACCTTTGTATCTTTGCCTTTCAAAATCTATTCTTCTATCTCTGTCTTCTATCTATCTTATTATTGCTCAATCTATCTACTTCCTCCTTTTATGGTCTCTCCCACCCTCTCTCCTTATTCTTGCAAACGTTGTATGAGTCCTCTTATAAAATGTTTTGTTTCACCTTGCATAACTGATTTATTGTCAATAGTTTAACACAAACATCAATGCTTGCTTGCCTAATGACCTACCAAATGAAATCATATAGTACAAAACAAAAAAAAGATTCTCTTTTATTTCTAATTGACCCTCCACACTATTTAGCTTACCCATTTTAACATACTCCATTATACTCCAAAGGATGATTAGTAGTCAATATATTGACTACATTAAACGACAAAAGTTCGAAAACCTATTAATGATGATGGACGGTAGAAAATGTTGACTACAATAAAGGAGAAATAATCAAAGGCCTATTAATCCTAGATGGGAGGAGACATTCACTAACGTAAATCTTCCCAAAGGAACACTTAGTTTTTATTTCAAACAGTGTCCTTTTTTAATCAAACATTGCGTCCTCTTGATAAAATTGAAGCCAATACCACAGCTGCAATCCTAGATGGGAGGAGACATTGACTAATGTAAATCTTCCCAAAGGAACACTTGGTTTTTATTTCAAACATAGTGTCCTTTTTTAATCAAAGTTTTTATTTCAAACATAGTATCTTTTTTAATCAAACATTGCGTCCCCTTGATAAAATTGAAGCCAAAACCACGGCTGCACATGTATTTTATGAATGTCTACATTCACTTGCTCTGTGCGGACAATTGGAATCTGGCTAGCATAATTAATTTTTTTCAACAACTTTATGTTCGCTTGGGCCCGTTAATTCTGGGTGAAATAGATATACACTTGACTTGACGGAAGTCAAACAAATGTCATTCTATTTATTGGCGAGTACGTAGTTTTCTTAGGGGTTGCCCCCGAAGACTTTGTAAGGCATACTTTTCCCGTCGTATTTACACTTTGACTTCAAGAACATTGATTTTCTTGAGCTTGACGTTATAGTTTAACCGAACTTCACTCTTCCCTAGCAGTTACCAGTAAAGCTGTTTAAATTCAAAACGTCTTTCGTTCGAGCATGTTATTTTTTTAAGGTCTTTGTCTTAGACAAAACAGCTGCTTAGAAAAATGATGATAACGGATAGTTCTTCGTCCCCTGCTCTACCTTCCCTAATTCTGCCACTCCTTATATCCTGTTCACTGTTTGCAGAGAGCCTCGCTGTTACTCCCACATTTGCTTATCGAGCTACGACTTGGATAAACAATTTCCAGTCCCTAGACTTCCTGAAACTCTCTGATTCCAACGATGCACTTGTCAGACCGATCCTTCTGAGCAGCAATACCTCGTATAATAATCTGACTCTGCGGGTTGGATGTGGATTCTTCTGCTTTGGCAGCCCTTGTCAAACGGGCTATGTGAAAAATCAAACTATTGCAGTCACTGATTATTAATCTCCTATCATAAATGATTATTAAACTGTTGAAAACAAATTCCCAGCTAATATTGAAAAATAACACAACTGTAATTTCACTTATAATACGGAAAGAAATGAACAACACAATGAACACAATATTTTCGGACAAATTGTCCGTAGAAAAACTCCTAAGGGAAAACCAGTTCTACAGATGAGGAAATATATTAAACTTCAGCAAATCAAGAGATACAAAATTTCTTGTCTCTCACTGGCAGAACTCCGACAACCTCCTAATTTCTCCCGCTGATATTCCCCATTGCTATCCCAACCAAACAAAAGGAAATATAACTTCAGCATAGCTAATGAAACAACACCTATGCAAGTATGAATTTCACATCAATTCCATCACCTAGTAAGACAACCACATGGTAATCAAATAGATGCACAAAAAATAACCATACGTTCAATTTGTATTATCATCAACTTTATTGTTCATTCAAAAAAAAGAAAACAATTAAACTCACTAGAAAAAAGAAAGATACTAAGTCCAGAGAGCCAACCCATTACATTGATCAAAACATCACATATATAGCCAGACAGAGATTTTTGAATTTGTTCAAAAATTAACTCCTTAACGAATTCAAAACTTTTAAAAAAAGAAAGAGTTTTAAAACAAAGATAATTGAAAATAGGGAAATGATGCAAGTAGCACTTCAATCATCACCTATGATCTAGCTCTATACCACTGATATTGGCATGATGATTTTGGACATTAGAATAGCCACCACCATTTTCTTTCAAGATTATGTATGGTGTGCGAAAACCAACCAACTCTTGCTATTGCGAGACACCAAGCTTCTCAAATTGAAGCTCCCACATATTCTAATCCCATCGATGTGAACAAGATTTTTATTTTGTATGTCCAAATGATCAATTCATATGATCATCATGGAACCTACTATGGTGATGATGGTAAATCCTTTACCAAGACTTCACTTTTTTCCTTAAATAGTTTAATCTTAGAGAAAAAGAATATTTCAACATCCTACGAGGATTTTGCATACCAATCTTAATTCTCCATAATCTTGACATTAATACATTTAATATCTATTACCACAATTTCTTTCAAACATCCTACTTCTTTTATTAGTTCAAAGCATTCTTCTAATCAGTGTTCAATCACTATGTTCCTCCATTATAGGTTAGCTCTGGCAATGAATAGAAAGTTAGCATTAGACTTAGCTTCTAAATTTTCATTCAAGAATCTATCTATGCCATATTCTTGAATGTCTAAAATATAGATGACATACTCATCTCATTTAGTCTTTTTAGATTCCCACGTGTTCATCTCTGATTCTAGAGCAATCATTATTTTGTTATCCCTTGCATTTGTATTCATAAAGTGGGAGAAATAGTTGGTTTTATGGGCATGAACCTCGTTCAATCACTTGCCAAAGGCTTGGGAAATGGAATGATCCCTTTTAACTTGCTCAATAAAACTCTAATTTAAGGGAGATTCAACATTGATGATAGAAATGGCAATAGGTAGGGCTTCTTCATTTGGGCTCTAAATTTTGTGAATATATTCATACATTTTTCGCAGTGATTTCTTTAGCTCCTTCTTATCCCTTTGATATTTTCATATGTGATGGGAAATCCTAGAGTTCCTTACACTCCATATCTTCAAATCTATTTCCCTAGAAGTAGTTCCAAGGATGGATTTCTCAGTTATATAATATTGGGTTTGTATTTCATCTATACTCTTCTCAATCATTGGCTTCATCACTTTTGCTACCCACTTCCCTGTGCTCTCATCAATATTTAGTATAGTTTAAATCTTTGGCTTTTTTTATTTAGGAGTCTTCCAAAGAAATGTTCTTACCATATTGCCCATTGGGAGATTGGTTTTAATCTAAAATTATTTTTGAAAAGTGAGTGTCTATACACCTAAGGGTAAAAGCACAAACTTGTCTCACCCTTTTGTAAAGCAAAAGGCTAACAAAGGTATGATTGTTCAAATTCAATGACATAAAACTAGTATAATTATTATGAATTTGAAAATGAATTAAACTAATGAAATGTTCAGAAATGGATGAATTTTAGGATTATAATTTTTAATAATGCCAAAAATTAGGTTTCTAGTTAGCACCACAAAACTATATGGAAATAAACTTATTTCCCTTTGATTTTAGACTATATTATAGATAACTTATACAACTAGAACAATAAACACTAATAATTGTCTTTAGACATATATTTCCTCTTTTATAATTATTCAAATTTCCACTCACCCAAAATTGATAGCTTTCATCTTCCACCACATTTTTCAAAACAAATCTATTCTAAAAAGGAGAAAAATTATAAATTTTCAAAGAGGACTCTCTCTATTAGAAAAGCTTTAAAATAATTGAGAGGGGCAGGGAGGGGGGGGGGGGGGAGAGTGGTGCAGGGGGAGGGTGAATCAATTATTCAAGGTTCATGTGTCCAATTCAAACTTTTTCACCAAGTGTAGTGAGCCTATTCAACCATTCATTCATCCAAGCTTAAAACATTCATTTTCAACAAGTTACTACAAATCAACATGCAAGCATAACACATTGAAGGATCAACACATGACACAGTGATTCACATGGAAACCCAATTCGTAAAAAACCACTAGTAACATGCTACTCAATTTTTACTCTTGTGAAGTGATGCCGTGTGAAAGGCCTACCCTGTTATAGGCTACACCACACTATTAGATGTGACTTGGTTAAAGGATTTAACCACCCTATTAGAAGTGGGCTTGTTTAGAGGAATTTAGAATTTGAATGCCACCCTATTAAAGGATTTACAAATGGTTATTAAACCAACCTAAGTCCATAGGATTTTCTTTTACCTTAACTGATACAATTTCTAGAGTATAACAATAAGGGGTTTTGAACTAATCAAAATTTACAACTTATCTTTTAAATTTCATATCACTCTTCAGCTCATAACATTGGTTGGCTTTCAATCTTTGTAGCTCTGATAGCTTGCCCTCCTTTCAATTTTTTTCTCCTTGAGTCTCCATGCTCAATGTACTAGTGCAATCATCTCCTTCTGACCACTTATTGAAGCACTCTATGTGCCTTGCTCTTCCTTCTCCTAGATGTCTTCTTAACACCCTTCAACTACTTCAAGATTTGGCAGTCCAATAGCTCTAACTTCTTGGTCTGTAACTTCATAAATAGAAGTCTAGAATTTATTTTCCCGCTCAATTCTTCCATCCTTTAATTTTTGTTCAAATGGATTAAGTAGGATTCATTGAATATAACCCACATTTTATTTCTTCTAGAAACATCATGAATAATCCTCTCAAATTTTCTCAAAAATGGCTTACATAAAATTCTATGTCACCAGCTCATCATCCTTATCCTCTAACTAGTTCACAAAATTCAAGTTAAGAACTCTGTCAACTTAGATTTACCAAATCTTTGACATTTTCAATAATGCAGTAGCTCAAAACTATTGAAATTCTAGTGCTTAGCACATACTCTGTTGCTCCGCATCAACTACTTTTTATTGATGCTCAACACCTAAAGTTCACTCAATTCCTTTTATATCACTCAACACTTGAACTTTAGTCGACACACACAGGGTTTTTCATTTTGTCGGCTCTAACTGAAATTTTTTTTGACTTTAACTAGCTTGCTCGAAACTCACTAATGAACTTAGTTAAGCTTTTGATTCAACTCTATTCCAACTTATTCCTCCAATGTTTGTAAGTGTGGCCAACCTCTATATCTTTTAGTATGTTACTAATACATCATTTAACCATTGCCTTAATTGATCTTTGCACTTCATCACAAAACCATAACTCAACCTTTCCCTTAGGTGATCTTGTTACATCTTTTTTATCAGATCCTCTTCATCAATCAACTAAGTGATAGTGCTTGGATTTTATAAAACAATTTTCATTCTAGCAAGTAGTAGGTTTTACATCAATGACAAAATAATGATTGAAAACATTCTTTATCAACCAATTTCATTCTTTGCAACAATCTTCCTCTTTGATCTTCAATAATGATCTTTTCAATTAGATTTCCAACAATCTCCCTCTTTGGCATTGATGGCAAACCAAACTAATCAACCATCAAACAAAACTATTCAACCATGTTATCAAAATGCTAACTAGGTTAGAAATGTAAGACAAATGCCAAAAAGTAATTGGATTAGACAATTTCTTCCTCTCTACTTCTACTTCTCCCTCTTAGCTCCTATAACCTTTTCCTTTCCTTTCTGTCCTTCTTACATTCTCTCCCTCTGTATGCATTGCTCATTTTCTATTATTCTCTATTCTGATCAGCTTCTTCATTTTCTTTATTCTTTATCTTCTCCCTTTATCCAATTGAATGCTATTGATCAGTTCTTTACTACTTCTCCCTCTTTGAAAACAATGCCAAAGACATATTATCTCAACATCTTAACATCCAGGTGTATAATTTGTCAGCTCTTTCAATTTCTCCCTCTGCCACCTTGCTTGTGACTAATTTTGTAGCTTTTTCACTTTGATTACTTTAGGCATGAATCCTAAAGTAAGTATCCTCTGCATCAATTCACAATATTTCAACAATCAATTCATTTGATGTAGGACAATCTTTGTTGTTACTTATAAAGCCTTAGCTAAGGGTATTACCCCTAGCTTACCTTTGAGATATTCAAAAGCATCTCTAAGTAGTGCTTTTGTAAAGATGTCAGCAATCTATTCATTTGAACTAACATATTCCATCCTTGTTTATTTTCCACCAGTTCTCTTACATAGTGATACTTGATTGCGATATGCTTGGTTTTGGCATGCATTATAGGGTTCTTTGATATGTTGATGGCACTTGTATTATCATAATAGAGCATCATAGATTCTATTAGCTCTTACTTCATACCTTGCAATAGATGTTTGATCCATACAATATTACTGCAATTGATAGTAGGAGCAACGTATTCTACTTCTGCTATTAACTGTGAGGTACAACTTTTCTTTTTACTAGTCCATGTAATCAATCTTTTTCCTAACAAAAATGCTCCTCCATTGGTGCTTTTTCTGTCATCAATATTGCCTCCCCAATCTGCATCAGTGTAGGCACTTAGCTCAAATTTTTCACTTCGCTTGTAGTAAAAACAAAAGTCATCAGTTCCTTTTAGGTACTTCAATATTCTCTTCGCTGCCATCAAATGATTTTCTCTTGGATTTGTAGAAAATCTTGTCACTATTCCAGTAGCTAATGCAATGTCTCATCTACTATGTACAACATACTGCAACTTTCCAATCATTGATCTATATAGTGTCTGATTCACTTTTGCTAACTCATCATTATTGGATAACTTATGTCCTATTACCATTAGTCAACTGACTAATTTCTGTTGGATACAATTGGTTAATTGAGTATTGTCTTTGATGTTACACAAATTTCATATCAGTCATCAGACAGAGTCTACCGAGCTTAGAAGGTAAGCATAGTAGTTTACAGAGTCTACTGAGCGTTGTTGTATATTACACTATAAAGATAGCTTCTACCAAGCTAATTTGGTTAACGAAGGAAGTTCAGTACTTACCAAGCTCACTTGGTGATCGAAGGAAACTGTGACAGATTATTTATCAAGCTGGGAAGGTAAGTGAAGAAAAGTTACTGTTTACCGAGCTGGGAAGGTAAGCGAAGAAAAGTTAGTGTTTATCGGGCTAAGAAGGTAAGCGAAGGAAAGTCAGTGTTTACCGAGTTCACTCGGTGTCCAAAGGATTTTTGCACAATTCATAGTGCTTACCAAGCCTCACTTGGTTAACACTAAAGATCATTATGGTATAGTGTTTACCGAGCTGGGTTGGTTAGCGAAGGATTTTTGAAAAGTGTGGAATTAAGGCTAAAATTGATTTATGTGATGAATGTAGCCGACTCACGATATAATTATTAATAATTTTAACTTATATTTAAGTCCAACTTGATAATCAGAAAGGTATATATGAAGGATCATGTTGCGAATTCAAGTGTGCATGTGTGGATAAGATGTATGTGTGAATTGTGAAGGTGCAAGCAAATTTTTGAAGGATCAGATATCCTTGTGGAGCTACAAAGCTTTTGTGTGATCAGAGAGGATCTAGTGAAGCAGAACAGAGATCTATATTAGCAAAGATAAGTTGCATTATATTCAGATCATTCATTGTTACTTTCTAACAATTGTAGCCATGATTTCAAATCTCTTAATAGAGTGGGTTTAACAGCCTTATTGTAAATCCTCTAACAAGGTAACAGTTCAGTTGAATTGTTCTAAAGACCTCTAGCAAGGCCACTCCTAACAGGGTGATTAAATCCTCTAACAGGGTCGCACCTAATAGTGTGTTTTGTAACCTTTAACAAGGTTGGCTCCTAATAGGGATCACTTCAGAAGAGTGAAAAGCAATAACTAGTTACATTGGTGGTTTTTCCCATATTGGGTTTCCACGTTAAATCTGGTGTCTCTAGTGTTCATGATTGCTGAATTGTTTTGGTTATTAGTTCTTTATAATTATTAGTATTTGCTGCATTATCAAGTTTCAGTAATCTGTAACTAAGATCAAGATTTTAGACATCTAAGGGACTGTGAAATTTTTTTGTGGTAACTGATTCACCCCCTCCCCCTCTTAGTTACTCCATTCTCATTTCCAACAATTGGTATCAGAGCTTTTTGGTGCTTGCAGGAAAGGATTTCAAGGTTCTAAGCCAAAGATCAAGATGTCTTACAAAAGAGAAATTCCAAAACTTAACAGAGATAACTTCTCAACATGGTATGAATTGATGAAACTTCATCTGGCTACTATTGGTGATACTGGACTGAAATACATTGAAGAAAAATATGAAGAACCTTCTGGCACATTGTCACTTAATGATATTGTTGAAAAGAAGACTCACAACAATATGATGATAGACATAGCATCTGCTCTCAGCTATGAAGAATTTGATGACATTAAGGACTGCAAAATTGCCTTTGACATGTGGAACAAGCTAAAGGAGATCTATGGAGGGGATGATAATGTGAGAAGAGAAAAAGAAGAAAGTCTAAGAGAACAATTTGATCAAATGAGGATGAGAGGATGAAAACATTGCAAAGTATGTTGAAAGAGTTAAAGCATGTGTAAGTGCAGTCAGGGCAGTTGCAGGTGACATCAAAGGAGGAACAATTGTAAGCAAAGTTCTCAGAACCTTGCTTCCCGTTTATGCAATCAGAGTCTCTGCAATACAGGAAAGAAGGTGTGAAGTAAATCATAAGATAAATCTTGAGGCCATAGTCGGAAGGCTAACTGCATTTGAACTAGATAACTTTGACAACTATGTTCCAACCTCCAAAAACATTGAATCAACATTTCAAGCCAAGCTCTCACTCAAAGAGAAAAGCAAAAAGAAGATAGAATCACAGTCAGAAAGTGAAAATGAATCAAGCCAAAGTTCAGACAGTGATCTCGAAGTGATTGAAGCTCTACTAGCCAAGAAATATTCTAGAGGTAGAGGAAAATACAAAGGTAAAGTTCCTCTAATATGTTTTTCTTGTGATGAAATTGGTCATATTGCAGCAAGGTGCCCAAAAAAACAAAACAATGATGAAAAGAAAGATCACAAATGGAATGGCAAGAAAGACTTTAAATCATCCAAGAACAAAGGTAAGAAATCATGTTTCATGGCTGAAAATTCTAAGGATTCTGATAATAGTGAGGATGAAATTGTTTATATTTTTGTTAAAGATGACTCTGATAGTGATGGCGAAGATAAAATGGCTCTTATCTCTCATGTAAGTAAGAATGATACATGGATTATAGACAGTGGTTGCTCACATCATATGATTGGTGATAAAACTAAGTTTGATCAGTTTGAAGACTATGATGGTGGCAGTGTGAGGTTTGGTAATAATGAACCTCGTTTCATAAAAGGAAGAGGAAGAATTTGTCTATCCAAAGAACTTATATGTAATAATGCCTACTGGGTTGAAGGTCTCAAACATAATCTACTAAGTGTTGCACAGTTACTAAATACTGGATTCAAGGTAGAATTCATGCATGGAAAGGCGAGACTATTGAATGAGAAAGGAAAATTGATAGGATCTGGCACCCAAACTAAAGGTAACTTGTTCTATCTAGAACTTGGTGAATGGTCATGTTTTATTGCTCAAATTGAAGAGAGTTGGTTATGGCATAAAAGGTTGTGTCATGTCAATTTTGATAATTTGGTAAAAATAAGAAAATTCAAGAAAGTAAGAGGCATTCCTAACATTAAGAAACCTGAGGTTGGTCTATGCAAGAATTGTCAGATTGGTAAAATGGGAAAAACTAGTTTTAAAGGTAAAAACTATCAGTCTAAAGATATATTAGAAATTGTGCATACTGATTTATGTGGACCCATTGGAATAGAAAGCTATACTGGAGAAAAGTTTTTCATTCTTTTTGTTGATGACTATTCAAGAATGATGACTATCATGTATCTAAGGAATAAATCAGAAGCATTTGAGAAATTCAAATGGTATTTGGCAAGAGTTGAAAAAGAAACAGGGAAAAGGCTGAAATGTTTAAGGTCAGACAGAGGTGGTGAATTCATTTCACATGAATTCAATAACTTCTGCATTGAAAGAGGTATTAAAAGATAGGTTTTAGCACCAGGAACTCCAGAACAAAATGGAATAACTGAAAGAAGAAACAGATCCATTATGGATTGTGCAAGAACCTTGATGATAGAAAAAAACATTGCTATCAAATACTGGAAGGAAGCCATCAACACTGTAGTTCATACCAGGCCAAATATTGCTCTTGCAGTTGGTATGTTGCAAGATTTTCAGAAAAACCAAGAGAAACTCACCTAATGGAAATTAAAATAATAATGAGATATTTGAAAGGAACTGAAGATTATGACTATGGTACAAATTTGGAGGTAATTTGGATCTGAAAGTTTTTACCAATGCTGATTGGGCAGGAAATCTTGATGATAGAAAAAGCACAAGTGGAGGAGCATTCTTTCTTGGAAAGAGATTGGTTTCTTGGACAAGCAAAAAATAGAATTGTACATCCCAATCTACAGCAGAGGTAGAGTATGTTGCTGCAGCAGTAAACTGTTCCAACATTGTTTGGTTTAAGCAGTTATTACAAGGAATGAAGATGGAAATCAAAGAACTAATTGTTATGTTCTGTGGCAATACTGGTGCAATCAATATATCTAAGAATCCAATGATGCATTCCAAAACCAAGCACATAGCAATGAAATATCTTTTTTTCAAATAATTGGTGTAGGACAAGGAGATCAGACTGGAATATGTGCATACAAAGGAACAAATTGCTGACATATTCACAAAGCCATTACCTAAGGATACATTCTTTTATCTCAGAGGCAAGTTAGTGGTCACTCCCCTATCTGAAGTTCACTAAAATAAAGTTTTAAGTGATCCATCAACCTATGAAAAGTTGAAAATCTATCAAGTTGATGCAGCAGAGTATTGAAGTCATTGCATATGAATCTGTACATAAGGTACATTGTAATCTAGTTGAGAGTACTTTTGGCATACGAGAAGAAATTTTACTATGTTGTATTGTCTTTGGCATGTGTTGTCAAAGAGGGAGAGTAAAACTGTAATATCTATTCTAAAATTTTTAAGCATTTGTAAAGGGAGAATAAAACTGTCATATCTTTCTGTTATACAATTCCTTCACAGAGGGAGATTACTAAAAGAGGGAGGAGTTTCTATCTAAGAGGGAGAAGTATTATGTTGACATATTGTGCTGCACTATAAGAGAAAGACTTGTTTTCAAATTTTATTCTGCTATGACATGTTGTGTTGCCATCAATGCCAAAGAGGGAGATTGTTGGATACAATTGGTTAATTGAGTGTTGTCTTTGATGTTACACAAATGTCATATTAGTCATCAGACAGAGTCTACCAATCTCAGAAGGTAAGCATAGTAGTTTACAGAGTCTACCATGCGTTGATGTATATTACACTGTAAAGATAGCTTCTACCAAGCTAACTTGGTTAACGAAGGAAGTTTAATACTTACCAAGCTCACTCGGTGATTGAAGGAAACTATGATAGAGTGTTTACCGAGCTGGGAAGGTAGGCAAAGAAAAGTTAGTGTTTACCGAGCTAGGAAGGTAAGCGAAGAAAAGTTAGTGTTTACCGGGCTGGGAAGGTAAGTGAAGGAAAGTTAGTGTTTACCGAGTTCACTCGGTGTCCAAAGGATTTTTGACCAATTCGCAGTGCTTACCAAGCCTCACTTGGTTAACACTAAAGATCATTATGGTACAGTGTTTACCAAGCTAGGTTGGTTAGCAAAGGATTTTTGAAAAGTGTGGAATTAAGGCTAAAATTGATTTATGTGATGAATGTAGCTGACTCAAAGTATAATTATTAATAATTTTAACTTGTATTTAAGGCCAACTTGATAATCAGAAAGGTATATATGAAGGATCAAGTTGTGGGTTCAAGTGTGCATGTGTGGATAAGATGTATGTGCGAATTGTGAAGGTGCAAGCAAATTTTTGAAGGATCAGATATCCTTGTGGAGCTACAAAGCTTTTATGTGATCAGAGAGGATCTAGTGAAGTAGAATAGAGATCTGTATCAACAAAGATAAGTTGCATTATATTCAGATCATTCATTGTTACTTTCTGACAATTGTAGTCATGATTTCAAATCTCTTAACAGAGTGGGTTTAATAGCCTTATTGTAAATCCTCTAACAAGGTAACAGTTCAGTTGAATTGTTCTAAAGACCTCTAGCAAGGCCACTCCTAACAGGGTGATTAAATCCTCTAATAGGGTCACACCTAACGGTGTGTTTTGTAACCTTTAACAGGGTTGGCTCCTAATAGAGCTCACTTCAAAAGAGTGAAAAATAGTAACTAGTTACATTGGTGGTTTTTCCCATATTGGGTTTCCATGTTAAATCTGGTGTCTCTAGTGTTCATGATTGCTGAATTGTTTTGGTTATCAGTTCTTAATAATTATTAATATTTGTTGCATTATCAAGTTTCAGTCATCTATAACTAAGATCAAGATTTTAGACATCTAAGGGGCTGTGAAATATTTTTGTGGTAACTGATTCACCCCCTCCCCCTCTTAGTTACTCCATTCTCATTTCCAACAATTTTGAGTCTTCTAATCCAAATGTCTTAAGTATATCCTTGATGTATTTGGATTATGTCACAAATATGTCATACTTCAATTCATATAGTTGCAAACCAACAAAGAATTTGATTTCTAAAAACATTGACATTTCAAACTCATGTATAATTTGATCAATAAAATCTTTGTATAAAGTATCTTTTCCTCCAAATATTATATCATCGACAAAGATTTCAGATATCAAAATATCTTTACCTTTTTCTTCCTTGATATATAAGTTGTTCTTGTCATCTATTCTCTCAAATCTTGTCTTCAGATGGTATTTTTGCAATCTCTCATACCATGATCTAGGTGCTTGCTTTAAACCATAGAGTGCCTTATGTAGTTTGTAGACCATATCCTTGTTGTTGTCATCAACAAATCCATCAAGTCTTTTTATGTAGATTTCCTCTTCTAGTATACCATTTAGCAAAGCAGACTTTACATCCATTTGGTAGACTTTGAAATCTTTGTAAGTAGCATATGCAAGTAGTATTCTTACTCCTATTCTTGCAACAGGGGCAAATGTTTCGCCATAATCCAATCCTTCTTCTTGTGGGTAGCCTTTCCAAACTAGTCTAGCTTTTTTTTTAGTTATTTCACCATTCTCATCAAGTTTATTTTTAAGCACCCATTTGGTACCAATTACATTCTTATCAGCTGGTCTAGGAACTAGGGTATAGGTTTTTTTTTTCCTCAATTTGGTCTATCTCCTCTTTTATAGTTTTATACAAGTCATCATCTTGTAGTGCACCCTTTACTATTTTAGGCTCAACCTTGCTCAGAAAACATGATTCATTCCTTCATCTGTTCCTTGTCATTGGTTTGGCATCCTTGTCACCAATGATTTGTTCTATAGGGTGATGTCTTCTCACATATCTAGATAATCTTGGTTTTGTCCTTCTTTCCATGTTCAAACTTTCAACTTTAGAGTCATTTTGTTCTTCCTCTTCTAGTGTTCCATCATCTCTTCGATTTGTATTGATTTTAGAATTAGAATGTGCATTCTCTTCATTCTAGAACTCAGCTTCTAAATGTATATTGAAATTCACTAGTTGAGACTCAACTGATACTATAATTTTTTGTTAATTCCTAACTTGATTGGTAGCATCATCTTCAATAGTCATTCCTTCATAGAAGTATACAAAAGGTCTATAATCTTCTAATTGCTTGGATTCATCAACTTGGACTTCTGCATGCTCATCAAAACTTACATTTGCACTCTCCACAATATTTTTAGTGTTAGTATTCAAACACTTATATAATTTTCTTTTGGTGGAGTATCCAAGGAATATGCCTTCATCACTTTTTGCATCAAATTTCTCATTTCTAGTATCTTTAAGAATATAGCATTTACAACCAAATACTTTGAAATTTTTTACATTAGGTGAGTGATCATACCATAATTCAAAAGGTGTTGCATTTGTTCCTTCCTTGACTTGAACTTTATTCAAGGTGTAAACAAGAGTACTTACAGATTCTCTCTAGTACTTTAGAGCAATAAATTTCTCCACCATCAAGGTTTTGGCATAGTCTATCACTGATCTATTCCTTCTTTCAGCAATTCTATTCTGAGGTGGAGTTCCTGGTGCTAATGTTTGTCTCTTAATTCCTTTATCATTGCATAATATCTCAAATTATTTTGATGTAAACCCTCCTCTATCTGACCTTAGACACTTCAGACTTCTACCAATTTGCTTCTCAACTATAGCCAAATACCACTTAAACATTTGAAATGCATTATATTTTTTCTTCAAAAACATAGCATTTATCATCCTAGAATAGTCATCTACAAATAATATTATGTATCTATCTCCTAGGTAGCTTTGTACTTCTCTTGGACCACATAAGTTTGTATGGACTAGCTCTAGTACTTATTTGCAAGTGTAGGTTTTTCTCTTGAAACTAGACTTAGTCATCTTTCCTAGTTGACATTGTTTGCACATTAAATTTTCAAGTTTCTCCAGTTTGGGCAAACCTCTAACTTTCTTCTTTTTGCTGATACCAATTAGATTTTCAAAGTTGACATGACATAGTCTTTTATGCCATAACCACACTTCATTAAGTCTAACAACAAGACAAGTTGCATCCTCCATATCTAGGTAAAACAAGTTACTTCTAGTTTGTTCACCTTTTCCTATTAGATTTCCATTAGTGTCATAGATTTTGATAGTTTTGTTTCCAAATTCTACTATACAACCTACATTACCTAATTGTGATACACTCAACATGTTGTAGTTCAATCCTTCAACATAGTATGCATTATCACATGAAATCTTCTCTATAAGTTTAATTGAACCTTTCCCTTTGATCTGACATGGAGCATCATTTCCAAATCTAACACTATTTCCATCATACTGAGTAAAGGCAATAAACTTACTTTTGTCTCATGTCATGTGATGTAAGCATCCACTATCTATAATCCACTTGTCATTCTTGTTCACACAGGTTACCTATGTTGTTGCTTCATCTTCATCTAATTCATCCTTCATGGCCACATAGACTACTTTATCATCATTCACATTAGAATATTCTTCAATAATGTAGCATCTTTTTCCTTTTTCCTTGTAATCTTTGTTTCTCTCTTTTTCTTCTACTTGTTTCCCTCTTTGTAGTTTTTCTTCTATGTACATCTTGTAGCAATATGACCTACTTCAATTCAATTAAAACAAATGATAGGGAGCTTATCTTTGAATTTACCTTTGCCTCTATGGAACCTTCTAGCCAGTAGTGCTTCTAACTATTCCACATATTTCTCATCTGTGATGCTGTCACTAGATGCATGTTTTCCCTTTTCCATTCTTCTTCTTGGATTTCACCTCCTTAGTGTCTTTCAATATTAGCTTGGCCTTGAAAGTAGATTCAAGCTTCTCAGGTTTGTAGTTGTTAAAGTTGGACAATTCAAATGTAGTGAGTCTTCCCACTATTTCTTCAAAGGTTAGTGTGTTTCCTTGTATGCACCTCAGCTCTTGGATGGCTGAAACTCTAATAGCATAGATAGAAAGTAGGCTTCTCAAGTATTTTCTATTGACAATCTCTTCTTCCAATTGACCACCCAAACTTCATATTCCACTTACCACTTCTTTTATTCTGGATCCATATTGAGCAACATTTTCACCTTCCAGCATTTTCATGTCATCAAACTTTCCTCTGAGGCTTTCTCTCTTTTCTCTCTAAAAATTATGATCTCCTCCATAGATATTTGATAGGGCTTTTCATATTTTGAATGTAGTGTCACATCCTTCGATGTCATCAAATTCAGCATAACTGAGTGTAGAGACAATCTCCAACATTGCTTGATTGTGTTCCTTCCCTTTGTTCAAATCATCTATAGAGAGGGGTCCAACTAGATCCACATGCTCCACTCCAATTGAGGTTTTTTCATAATCACCTATTGATACAAGGTGCAACTTCGTCATACTTTTCCATGGAACAAATTTTTCTTTGTTGAATTTAGGAACTTCTCTCTAGGACATCTTGATCTTCCTACTTCTAGTACCTTGAAACTAAATCAACAGATGGCTCTAATACCAATTGTTAGAAAATCTTTAGAATAACTAAGAAGGGGGTAGGTGAATTAGTTATTCAAGGTCCATATGTCCAATTCAAACTTTTTTACTAAGTGTAGTGTGCCCATTAAACCATTCATTCATCCAAGCTTAAAATATTCCTATTCAACAAGTTAATGTAAATCAATATGAAAGCATAACACATGAAAGGATAAACACATGACACAGTGACTTACATGGAAACCAAATTTGGTAAAAACCACTAGTCACATGCTACTCAATTTTTACTCTTCTGAAGTGATACCCTATGAAAGGCCTACCCGATTAATGGCTCAAACACACCATTAAATGTGACCTAGTTAAAGGATTTAACGACCTTGTTAGCACTAGGCTTAGTTAGACGACTTTAGAACATTCACTTGGAATGACACCCTATTAAAGGATTTACATTTGGTTGTTAAACCAACTTAAGTCCATAGGATTTTCTTTTACCCTAACTGATACAATTGCTAGAGAGTAACAATAAGGAGTTTTGACCTAATTGAAATTTACAACTTATCTTGCAGATTTCAGATCACTCTTCACCTCATAACATTTCTTGGATTTTAATCTCTACAGATTAGACAACTTACCCTCCTTTCAATATTTTTCTCCTTGAGTCTCCATGCTCAGTGTACCAGTACAATCATCTCCTTTTGGCCACTTATCGAAGTAGAGTCTCCATGCTCTATTCTTCCTTCTCCTAGATGTCTTCTTCTTGAAACCCTTCAACTACTTTGTAGTTTGGCACACTAGCAGCTCTAACTTCTTTGTTTGTAACTTCTTAAATAGAAGTCTAGAATTTCTTTTCCCGCTCAATTCTTCCATTCTTTAATTTCTATTTTAATGCATTAGGGAAGATTCATTGAATCTAAGCCACATTTTATTTCTTCTAGAAAAATCATGAAGAATCCTCTTGAATTTTCTCAAAAATAGCTTACATAGAATTTTGTGCCACCAACTCATCATCCTTATCCTCTAGCTAGTTCACAAAATTCAAGATAACAACTCTGTTGGCTTAGATCTAGCAAATTTTTGACATATCAAATACTGCAATAGCTCAGGACTATTGAAATTCTAGTGCTTGACACATATTGTGTTACTCAAAATCAACTATGTTTTATTGATGCTTGGCACCTAAATTTCACTTAGCACCCCGTAGGATTTTCTAACACTTGGCTCCTTCTATATCACTCAGCACTTGAACTTCACTTGACACACACTAGGTTTTGCATTTGCTTAGCTCCAACTGAAAATTTTCTTAGCTTAAACTAGCTTTCTCGGTAGTCACTAATGAACTTAGTTAATCTTTGCATTCAACTCTATTCCAATTTATCCCTCCAATGTTTCTAATTCTATCCAGCCTCTATATCTTCTAGTATGTTATGAATACATCATTTAACCATTTTCTTAACCGATCCTCGCAATTCATTAGCAAACCATAACTCAACCTTTCCCTTAGGTGCTTTTGTTACATCTTGTTGATCAAATCCTTTTCATCAATCAACTAAGTGATAGTGCTTGGATCTTATAAGCAATTATCATTCCAGAAAGTAGCAAGTTTGACATCAATAACAAAATAATGATTGAAAACATTCTTTATCAACCAACTTCCTCCTTTGCAACAATCTTCCTCTTTGATCTTCAACAATGATATTTTCAATTAGATTTCCAACACTCTTCTCTAGAATGTCGTATAATTTTTAATTTTATTTCATATGATTTAATTTTTTTCTTTCTCAAAACTGACATATTTTTGAGTGTTAAAATATGTGCTTCTAGAATTTTTAATTATAATATACTATGTCTAATTAAAACACTATAAAATCTATAGGAGAATATTCTTAACTCTAAGCTTTGTAAAATGGTGTTTATATGTTATTAAAAAAATATCTTTAAAAATAGAACAAGTTACTAAAACACCATTTTTTTGAACTAATTATATTTCTTCAGTAATTGGATACAAAATATTGTAAAAAAATCCATTTAATAGACATTTCCAATTGAAAAATTGTGAGACTCTATATAAATTAGCTAGAATGAATTTATCTAGATCATATGTTTGAACAAAATTGATTTTTAGATAGAAATACTCAAATTTAGTCATTCTGATAAGTTAGCCTTAAAGGTAAAACAACTTTGTACTTTTACCCCTAAATCATTTACTTAATTCATGCTAAACAAGTAATATATGTTGAGAAAAAAATGTAAGTTAGAGAATGTTGAGTAAACAATGAGTGTTGAGTCACTCATATGCCAAGTAGATAGTATGTGCTCAGTGATTTAGGAGCTGAGCAAGTAGTGTATGTCAAGTCATTTAGATGTTGAGTGACAACATTGAAGTCACAGTATGTGCCAAGCACTAGGGACATCAAATTTTGAGTAACACAATTTTTTCATAATTATTTGTATTGGAACAAACTACTATGTAAACCATTTTTTAGGTGACTTAAAGATTGAATTACGATATTTTGGTAATAAGGATGAATCTTATGTGGGAATCCTTGTGTATAACATATATTCAATTAGAAAAAGGGAAGGTTTAAGTGGAAATATGGATGAATCACATTCTTTGATTCATACCTAACCCTAAGTCACCTATGTCCTCTTAAGGAAGACAAACCCTAAACCTTTTCTTGTGTGTGGAGAGGGAATGAATGAATGATCAAGTAGAGTTTTGCATGCACAAACTAGGACATTCATGGTGCCCAAGGTATTATGATTTGAATTCAATTGCAAAATTAGTTAAAGGAGAAAAAAGGAAGGAAAAAATGGACGACAAAAAGTCATCTGATCAAGAAGGATCAAGTACGCACTAGTATATAGGTGATCTATCATCAAGCAACAAATTACTAATTGTAGTATCATTGCTAAGACATTCTAATAGGTGAATTAGTTAAATCTCTTAACAAAGTAGTCCTAATAGGTTATATTGAAATCCTCTAAGGTGCTTACTTAATTGTGAGTTGAAGTCCTTTAACTAGACAGACTTCTAACAGGGTGTTGAAATCCATTAATAGGGTAAGACCTAATAGTCTTTGTAATCTTTTAATAGGGCATACCTTTCATAGGTTAGATCATGTTTCATGATCAAAAATTTTAACCTTCATTGGATACACTTTATATTAAGAAGAAGGAAGAAAATTTCTATTGAGGAGAATGACACACAATACTAAGAGATGGACACTACTAAGCTATTTGAAAATGAAACTTCCAATGAAATTGGTGTAGCACTTGCAAATCTAATGGAAAAGAAAAAAACCATAGTAGAAGAGATCAAAAATCTTAAAAGTGAGCAAGAACCTAAAGCAACATTACTATTTCACTTGATCGAATAGAAAAAGAAAGCTATGGAATACAAGGTCATGATTGAAGATGACAAAAGTGTTTTGACTAGTAGACTAGAAGAGAGATCATCAAAGGTAACTAGGATTGCTAACTTGCAATTAGAAACTTTGTGTCATGATTGTTGCAAATCAAGAATTTAATGTCAAAAATATTGAAATCAAAACACTAAAATTTCAAAATGAACAATTCAAAAATGATCTAAAAAGGGAAAAGGAGTTTGTTGAAAGTCTTAATAAATCTAGTGAAGCTATAAGGTACTTTGAATAGTTGATGAGATCCCCTAGATCTAGCAATGGTACATTTGAACATGGATACACAAGTACTAAAGAAGGAGAATCATCCAAACATGCTAAAGAAAGAAGTAATAAAGGTAAGAACTCCAAACCTACTTGTTATAATTGTGGTAAGAAAGGACATATTGCTAATGTGTGTAGGAGCAAGACTATAAATCAAAAAGTCAAGCAGAAGAGCATGGGTCATTGCCATAAGTGCAAGAAAAAGGTCATCAGGGACATGAATAAAAACCCAAGAACATGCACATTAAAGGATTTGAAGGATGTTGTTATAACTGTTAGAAGTATGGACATAGAGCTTTTGAGTGCATATCCAAACCTCAGTGGTCATCAAACAAGAAAATAAAGGTAAAATACAATGGAAACTCTTATTATTCAGATTATATTACAATGTGTTGTCACTAATGTCAAGAGTATGGACATGTTCCTAAGAACTATATTAGAACACACTTTAGAAGTGATTACAAAAGGTGGTTGAGTCAAAACATATGGTTTAGCTTTTTGAAGACTGGTGACATTAACTGATATTTTTCAACAAGGTCAAAGGATCCAAGTTGTGAGTTCAACAAAGGAAAAGGAAAGATAGATATTGAAAATGTTAGATATGAGATGAACAAGACATGGAAGAGAAAGTATGATTGCATCACATCAAGTGCAAATGAGATCACTCCACCCAATGGGTCAGGTGATCACACCTCATCAAACCAAGCAATCAAGAGGTATGCTGAACTAATATTTAAAGGATATACAATCCATTAGTTCCAAATATTTGGATTTGAAAAATATTACATATGCATAAATAAGGTTGCAAAGTTTTATTGGAAATCAAGGAAAAAGCTTTAAGTTGTGTCAACTTTTCATGTTACTATCGAGCATGAAAATATTTCTTATGGTTGTCGAGTAAAATGTTAGTGGATGTTGAGCTAACAAAATTTGTTAGTTAAGTTTGAGCTCATAATGGTTTCCAAGGAAATGTAAAGACGAGTGGATGTCGAGTGAGCTCGAAATCTATTGATGCTAAGCTTATAGTTGTGTAAGCACTTAGCATTAATTATAGTGTTGTAAGGGCTATTTTATTGATTTATGCTCATTTAATATCATTTGAATTCCAAAAAGAACATGAAGAACTAAAGGTGATTTGAGGAATTTGATCTAAGCATTTGCAAGAGATTTGAATAGCTATTTGACACCATTGCATCAAGATTTATAAGGCATTTATAGTGTGTTGAGCTATTCAGTTTAAAATTTTGCAAACCCTAGATATATGTAATGGTGTCTAGCTCTTCCAAAGGGAAAGATGTGGAGGAAAAAGAGGCTTTTAAATGTTCAATTAATGAGCAATGAGATTAAACAACCTATTTTAAAGGCTATTCCAGATAGAGTGTATAGGCAAGATCCCTCTTGTGCATTGTCTATGATAACACAACAAATCTTGATGATTCAAGATGTTAGGAGTTGGTATACTTGCAAGATTGGAAGCATAGGTGACATTGAATTTAGAGAAGAATATGGGAGATTATGTGAAAATGGAGTGTTGAGGGAAGAATACAACATCGTTGAGAAGAAAAGGGTTAACTCATGCCCTAGATATCCAAAATATTTTCAAAACTGAGTGGATTATAATTGTCTTAAGTAGAATTCGTGATAGCTCAGTTTGGTTAGAGAATGGGCCAGTTGAAATCACAAAGAATTTTTTTCATAGGGTAACAAAATATCCCACCCTAGATCAGTAAAATAATATGAGAAGTGAATAAAAGGAAGTAATTGAAAAGAACATAGGAGCTATATGGAACAAACGGGGAATGACAATTGACACAATCATAGATCCCCTAATAGCTTTTGTAGTGAGGGTAATAGCATACAAGTTTTATCAGTCAAGCAGATTCAATAGTGTACCATGCATTGTAGTGGACATGGGTTATAAAATTGTGAAGAAATATCATACTTATGATATTATCGAGTTATAGTTGCAATGTTGATTGAAAATCTAGGATCTATAAGGAGAACAAAGAACTCTCAGTGTAAATTCTCATCTATTTTGGTATTTATTTTCTTCTATGTAGAGAATACATTTCCTACATTTGGTAAGGTTTCATGGATGACAAATAGATGAATTGTAGTATAAATAGGAGTACTCATAAAACAATTAGGTGATAACTTTGAGTCAATAATGACTAGTTATTTTAGAGATTTTAAAAAATCTATGAAGAAGAGACTAAGGATACTAGTCTCACTTGTGGAGAAAAATTATGATGATGTTTTCTTTCTAGTTGATATTAATCACACATGTGTACAAGAATAAATTCCTAGAGTGAGATGGCTAAGGCCATTAGGATATGCGATCAATGTTGATGAGGCATCTATAGTAATCACAACATTACTTACAGAAGAAGTGGACAAGGAATCCAAAGCTTTTGGTAATTATGAATTGGAAAAATCAAAGATCACTATGGATTTGAAGACTACTTTTATAATGGAAAAGAAGAAAAAATTTGTGAAGAAACTGAAACAAAAATTTGGTGAAGGATTTGAGGAGGAAGAAGAGGAAGAGGAAGACGATGAAGAAGAGGGCATACAGGCACAACCACCATTGGCACTGACACAAGGTCAGGGAGAGGATCAACATAGGAGGAAGTATATATTCTAGAAGGTGCTAATGGAGAAGAAGCCAAGGAAGCACCTATTATTACTAACAAGAAGAAAAGAAAGGAAACAATATAAGCAGTGACAAAACCAAAGAAAATTGCAAACCCTTATTAGTCTAAAACAACAACACCTACCACAAGGGCTAGTACAAAAGTCATTGTATAGAAGGCTAAAGAGGTAGATGATTCTAAAGGGTAGGAAGGTGGATCATAGAAAATAAAAAGAAGAAAGTATGTTGCTTAGGCTAGATTTGATGACAAAAGCCAATTCCAAGTGGTGAGTCACAGTCCCTCCTCAGACATGGATAATTTCTGTGAGAATGTTAGAAACAATGTTAATTTATCAGGATTCTCCCACATTGAATTTGATAATCTTGGAAAGATTAAGAAAAATCTAGTAGAGTAGGCAATATATGCCAAGATGGCTACATTTAAGAAAGCTCCTCTACAAACTACCAACTCCATACCTAAGAGTTTATATAATAGAGTTGAGCAAAAATGGCATTATTGTTTGAACACAAAAATAAAAATTAGGGAGACATCAATTTCTCGAGTTATGCAAGAACTTAGCAAGGCATCAATTTATAAAGCCATAAAGAAATATTTTATGAGATTTGTACCTAAGAACTGAGAATTTAGCAAATTATAGAACAACATAGAGAATGTTGTACAAAATTTCAAACACATGCGGAAGATTACATATGGACTAGCCATAGCTAAAGACGATGAACAAGAACCTGTTGAGGTAAAAGATGATGAATAGGATAAAAATGAAGAAGGAACAATTAAGTTAGGCTCTCATACAAATATTGATGATCATGCAATAACTAAGGAAGAAAAAAAAGTAGATTAGAATGTACAAGATACACAAATGTCAAGTGCCAGTCCTCCATAGGTGATAAGTGCAAGTACTAAAACTATCAAAGAAAAGGATGTTTCTGATCCTACTGATAAGAACATCATTCCCCTAACAAAGGAAGATTTGAAAAAGATACTTAATCCAATCTAAACTATAGGCCAAATTATGTGGCAATCCTATATTGGTAAGTGTAGATGAACTTCAGAAGTCAGAGTCTATGACTGCAGGGGAGGAAGTGAAAACACAAGAACTATCTACAATTACTCCTCAAGTCACAAGTGTAAAACCTTCAAAAACCTTAGTTGTATATGAAAGGAAGGAGACAATAGGATGCACTGTCAGTACATCCATGGAAGAAACTCTATCTATAGAAAATGTACAAGAACCTGAAAAAGACAAGGTTGAGATAGTTGGAGAAGACAAGGTGGAAAAACTAGTGAATGTTCGGACACAAAGTCAAATAGGTCAGGTAGATGTACTTGCACCTCTACCACAAGATGAAGGTGCAATTGAAATCTAAGAGGTAGAAAAAGACAAGTCTGAAGAGAGAAATTTGACACCCGAGCCGAAAAAGCTAGTAGCAATTCAAGTGCTGGTGAAATTACAAGAATTAGGAACTCCTTCAAGTTAAACTCTTCGAAGGTTGAGCACAGATGCAAGACCTTTGCAATTCTCAGTGCCAAATCCTAGTTCATCTAAGGTAGAAGAGGTAATTACTTATGGAGATGTTAGCCTAGATAAAGAAATTGCATTGGCTAAGTTTTATTTTGTAGTAATAACAATTGAGTAGATGGGTGTACTACAAGAGGCTCTAGCAAGAAAGAAACAACAAGAATTGATCAAAAGGGAATATAGGCAGAAGCAATCTTTGATTGAGATCAAAGAAATTTTCATGGATGCATTAAGTCTTCCTACTCCAAATGAAACAAAGCTAATTATTGAAAAATTGACCAATATAGTGGAAAGAGTAAGTGATACAAACCCATATACTAATGTCAAATTATTAGAATGATCTACGAAGATGTCTCAAAATAAAGTGAATGAGAAAATATCTAGTGATATTGCACTAACACATGTTGCATTGGCTACGAAGATAGAAAGTGTAAAGAAGGTACTAGAGAACATTTTCTCTCTATACAACAAATTGTGTAATCCTACACTCTTCACAAAAGAGATAAGGAATCACATCCTATGCTTGGAGAGTCAAATACAATAATCTAGTGAAAAATTTCCCATGATTCCAATTCAAAATAAGAAACACTTTAGGTCCCTTTTGCAATCCCAAATTCACTTAGCATCATTAGAAGTAGATGAAGCCTATTGCAATGTATTAATAGGAAGCATGCTTATGGGGGGGTGAATCAGAAGTACTAGCCTTTTCACTTCTTTTAAACTCTTAATAACATATAACTGAAATTAACATGCATCACCACATAACACTTGAGATTTTGATAACCTAGAAACCCTCTAGGAATAAGAAGGTAAAATTGGGGTGGGGATGATACCCACAAAATTAATGCAACAATTGATTTCAACCACTTCTGATGGTTTACCCTGTTAAAGGCTACAACACACTATTAAATGTGACCTTGTTAAAGGATTTACACACCTTGTTAGGAGTGTGCCTTTTCAGAGGACTTAAGAACATTCAACTTAGAATGTCACCCTATTAAATGATTTACATAAGGTTGTTAAACCTACCCAAGTCCATGAGATTTACAAGTTCCTAATACAATAGTGAGAGAGTATTAGAATAATACACCTGATCTAATGCAATCTCTGATGTTGATCTCATGTACTATTCTGCTCTTACTATTAACTGATCTCTGCTAGATCTGGTCTATTGATTATGTTCCTTGTTTTTGTTATGATCAACTGGATGTGTAAATGCTATCCTTTCCTCTAAATCTTTGACACCAATGTTCTGCAATGACCTTAATAGGCTTTGCTTTTCCTTCTTCTCATGGTTCCTTTTTCCTCTCTCTCTATTCAATGGCATCAAGAATCCCTTATAAAGATTAGTGGTCCGTCATGCATCCTTGATTCAAATTTTTCCACTGAAGCCCTTAAAACTCACCCATTGGCTGCATGCAATTTCTAGTTTTTTGATTGGTTGCATGAGGATCACATAGTTGATTGTGAGGATTTGATCTTATCCTTTTATCCTGACAATGATTCATGCATAACCATTTTTCATCTTGTCTTGCAATTGCACAAACTTTTATGCTGATCCTGCATTTCTTGGCACATGAAGTAATACTGATGCTCGACACCATCTATTTTGGATTGCATGGCATCTACTGATTCTTGAATTACTCATCGCGTATAGGATTACTCTGTCACTTGGCACCTATTGAATTCCTTCTTTGCTTGGCACCTGTTGGATCCTGAGTCACTCAACACATGTTGAATTCTATATAGCTCAGCATATACTATAATGTGTTGTGCTTGGCAACAACTATAGTTTTCTCAGCACTATTTGTGACTCAGCACATAAAGAAATTCTAGCTTGGCTTCCATTGTGTACTTGGCATATATAGTGAAGATGGTTAAGTGTGTTGACACTCATTTTTCAATCTTACTTATCAATCAACAATCTCCCCCTTTGAAATGAGTGTCAAAAACACTTACTAATCATTCATGATCCAATCCTTGTGTGTCCTTTCTTCACTTATAGAATTTCAAGAAGATATTGTGAACAACAATATACCTTATGACTCCCCTTGAGTTGATTATGTCTTTTTATGCCATGAATTTTGATATCTTATGCCATTGTGCCTGATGTTCTTTATATCTGTCATGTTCTTTCCTTTTGATCCTGTTTGTTCTCTGTTTGATGACCTTGTCTTCATTTGATTACCAAAATTTTCATGTCCCTTGACTCCTTTTTTGCTATGAACTTCAAGCTGAACACGATTTCAAAAGTTGTCAATCCCATTAATACATTATCTCCCCTTTTCTATATTAATATATCTCCTACATTATCTCCCCCTTTTTTATACTTATGTCAAAGGGTTCTAAATAGTAATGCCATGTTTGGCCAAATATGTCTTATTTGCCTCAAGGAAAATTTTGAGAGCTGCATTCCAGTTATTCAATGCAATATCCAATGATTTGTGTTGGATTGCAAGCTCTGCTACTAGATCAACAAGTCCTTCATGAGTATAAATATTTGGATCTTTCTTTAGGACTTTTTCTGCATACATTTTCTCCTTATGTAATATCTCCAAATGAGGAGTGATAGAGGCTTGTATTTGCATCAACTTTACTTTAATAGTGGTCTCTTCTGCTGATAATGCAACTAATTCCCTCTGAGTGTGAAGCATTTGAGAAAATTGGTTTTGACTCTGTACAGGATTTGAGGGTAGGTGCATACTAGAGAGCTTAAGGTTGCTCTCAAGGTTCAAAATTTTCTAATTTATTTCTTGTGTGAACCTAGAAAAATCACACAATTTTCTATAAATGGAAAATATATTCCCTAGTACAATCTTTACATTATCTAGTTTCTTGGCTAGGTCAACCTATCCCAAAATAATGTTATTAGCTATCTTTTAGTTGACCTTTCCTACAAACTTCTTTTCTAACCATTCTAGGAGTTTCACATTTGTATCATGGTCTTCATTATTCACTTGGTCAACTATATCAGATAGTTGGTCAAGGATTGGTCTGCTTGAATCTAGAGGTTGTAGACTTAAGGCATCCATGAATATATCTTTGATCTCATTCATTGCTTGCTTGTATTTGTAGTCTCTCCTCAATGCCTCTTGCCTCCTCTTATCCAATGCACTCTGTATTTCATTCATCTTTTCTTCAGTTAGAGTGCTTGAATCGTAATAGGGTATTTCGATTTCTTCATCAAGATCAGGAATACCATAATGAATGGTCCTGGCTACCCTAGTAGAACTTGAGCTTGTTGTATTGACTTGTAAGGTCAACTTGTCAGTACTCAACTGCTAAAAAGGTTTGATAGGAGTACCTATTTTTGGTAATTCAACCAAAGTTTGTATTGTAGACTCATTCTTATCCTGTGTTTCTTCTTTATCTTCTTCTTCTTGTGTCACTTCTACTGGGGGTGTACTTTTTGTCTGTGTTGTTATACCTGTGACTTCTCCTACTGTTGCAGTCGACTCTTGATGAGCTTGCATGGCTATTCATGGTGGTGATGGAGGTGGTATAAATGAAAGTCTAGTAGTTTGCATGATTTAAGGTGGTTCTTGTGGTGACACCTTGGATTCTTTGAGTTTATCTACTAGCTTTTGAAGATCATCTACACTAACCAATATGGGACTTGTACACAATTGTGCTTGAAGAGTTGTTTGGTTAGGGATCTTAGTGAGATCTTCTGTAGTTAATGGGTTGATGTTTTGACTTGAGGTGTCAACAACATCCTTAATCTTTATGATTTCTATAGGTGTGGTAGTAGAGTGAGGAGGGCTAGGAGGTGGAAGTTGCATGTCTTGCACACTTTGCTACTCATTATTATCCTTGTCTTCCTCCTCTTTAACCTTTTTCTCAACTTTTTTCTTCTCTTCTCTCCTCTTTCTTCTTTCTTGTAGTTGAGTAGTAGCCTCTTCTTTGTATTCTTCTTCAAATATGTCGTCAATTTTCTTACACAAATTCTTCCACGATCTGGTGGTTTTCTGTACAACTTCTTCAATTTTGTTTAGGAGAATGGAGAATGCCCTGTACTTAGGTGTAAACCTAGTGTTATGACTTTTGACTGCTTTACTTATTTGTTCCTTTGTCAAATCAGGCAGTATACTTGCTAGGGTTGATTCTCTCATCTCCTTTTCCATCATTAGATAGAAATGCCATTTGTCCTCTACAATTTTAGACAATTCCTTTGGTAATTGTCCATCGAGTTCAAGAGATGTATTCTTGAACTTTTCCATTAATGCATAGACTGATTCTTCTATTCTAATTTGTTCCTCTTTGGTGAACTTATTGAAATCGATCTTTTTCATTTCACTTAAGTCTCCATTCCTAATCTTTTCACGTAATATATCAATTGAAGACTTTGGAGGATGACTTACTTTTTCGGACTGATCTTCTTCATCAGTATCAGGTTGAGACACATTTCTTTTTCTTTTTCTTGGCTCTTCCTATGCCTTCTTGGTTGGTTTCTTCTTTGTGGCTTCCTCTTTGGCCTTTTATGTGGAGGCCCTTTTTGTAGCTCTGGTTGTTGGCTTCTTGGATGTTGTTGTGGAAACTTTCTTTGGTTTAGGCTAAGGAGTAGGAGGTGTCTTTGCCTTCCTTTTGATAACTTTTCCTTTGATGGGTGCTTCCTTGGATTCTTCTTCCTCAACACTCTTATCTTTGTCTTCTTGTTCTGGCTTGTCTTCATCTCTCTCTTCATCACCTTCCTCTTCATCATCACTAATCTCCTCCACTTCTCCTGCTGCACTTGTTTCTCCAAACCCAAACCTCTTCTTTATTTTCTTTACTAACCTTTCCTTCTTCTTTACTAATGTGGCTTTCTTGAGTTCAATAACCACTCTTGATTTGATAGTGTCATATGTCCCAAATGCCTTTGCAGTTTTCTCCATTTCCTCTACAAGTAATGTTGTGATAGCTATAGAAGCTTGGTCAACATCAAGCTCATATCCCAATGGTCTAAGCCATCTTGCTCTTGGAAGGACTACTTGGATGTAAGTAAAGTCAATGTCAACCAAAAAAGAATATGTCATTTACATGCTTTTCTACTAGTGAAACTGGTATCCTCATTCTTTTCTTCATTGCATTAATGAAATCATCGAAATAGATAGACATTTGATCATCAAAGCTATCCCCTATTTGTGCAATGAAATCATTTATTTAATCAACAATTGTTTTGTTCTGGCTCTAGTTGACTTTTCCAAATGAAGGGAATTCCTTCATCACATAAAAGAACATGTAAACTAGCACTAACCCAAATTTACATTGTGCTCCCTTGGATTTTCTAATAGCCCCAATATTTTCATTAATATGTTGCAACATGAGCTCTGCAAGGTCATAGGTGTGGTCTTTCTTTACAAGCTTATATGCCACATCTACTACTATGCAGGGTACACTATTCAACTTGCTAGACTAATAAAATTTGTGTGATATGATCCTCATAGAAAACTCTAGAAGTGGATCAGTTATGGTGTCTATGGTCATGCCTTTTTTATTCCACTTTGCTCTTGTGTTCTTCTCAATTGTTTACTTTTTGTCACTTCTCAATGTCTTTGGCTGATCTAGGGTTGGAAAGCATATGACCCTATGAACCATTTTCTTGGTAATCTTGATTGGTCCTTGCTCTAACCAGAATGCTCCATCATGGATTCTGCTAAGTATTATGCATATCCACTCAGTTTTGAATACGATCAAAAAAACTAGAGCTTTGGTTAAACCCTTCTTCTCTATGATAGAAAACTCATCTTTCAATATACCATTATCACAAAGTTTTTCAAAGGCATTAAAGATTTCCAAGTCTCCTATGGCTCCTATTTTATACTTGTAACACTTTCGCACATCTTGAACCATAACAACTTTTTCAAGGATGGCAGATAGGGCAACAATGGGATCATTTTTATATGCAACATCTAGTATGGGCCTAAACTCAGGTTGTTGAACCTTGTTACTAACAAGTTGAATTTCATGGCTTTCCTTCATTTGGGTCAACTTTGAACCAGACACCATTTTGACTAAACTAGAGTTTGACATTTAAAAACAAACTTCACAAACTGTACAATTTAGCACCTGAAGGAAATACCTAGTTAGATGCTTAAAATTGCTTGGGTAGATGTTGAATCACTACAAATCGCTAGTTGAAAGCTTGAAAATTGCTCAGTCATGCTCCTAGTAATCGCTTCTTGTTTGAATGACTCAAAATGAAATGATTTTCCCCTTTAAACATCTCAAAAACCTTGCATTTAATGCATTTTTGTACCTTCACCTATCACTCAACTTCCAAAGGTTTTTCAACTCAACATCCACTCGACAATTATTCTCACTCAGCATCTACTAACTTTGTTAGTAGCTTGGCCACCACTGATGTTTTTACTCAGCTTCCACTTGACTTCTTAACTCGGCATCCAAAGTAGTTTGACTCGACAACCAAAGATAGCTCGATGCAATCATTCAAGTTTTGTCTTAGCATCTTATCTCATGAAAATTTATACTTTGCAGTGCTTCATCATGGTTTAGGGCTGATTTTATGATACTTCCTTATATGTATCAGCCCCATAGGCTCATCTTGTGATTAGTTTGATGAGATATGATCACTTGACCTCATGGTGAAGTGACCCCTCCATTGGATGTACTTGGTCCATCCTTTTTTTGCCATTTCTTCTTCATGTTTTTTCTGATGTGTTCCACATCAATCTTTTCTTTGCCCTTATTTACTTCAATCTTGGGTGCCTTGGCCTCTGTCGGACAATTCCTACTAACATGTCCAATTTTCAAGCAACTAAAGCAAGTGGTTTGGTTCAACCATCTTTTATAGTTCCCCTTGAAATGTGTTCTTATGCAATTCTAGGGTATGTGACCATACTCTTGACAATAGCGTGAGCTTTGCCTTGTATTGTAATGCAAATTTTAATGGTGTACATAGTTGTCCCTCCTTACATGATAATTTTGTGTCCACATAGGCTTTGTTCTACATTCAAAGGCTCTGTGTCCATACTTCTTGTAATTATGGCAGTGTCCATCAAATCTTTGTTTCCTTGTAACTTTAGACCTGTAGTCTTGTGTCATATGTCCTTGCATGTTGCACTTGTGACAGTAACCCTTGCTTTTGGGTGTGTTTGGCTTATTGATCCTTCTACTCCTACAAACATTAGCAGTATGCCCCTTTTTATTACAGTAATGACAAGTGGGTTTAGAATCCTTACCTTTGTAACTTCTTTTCTCAACACTCTTTGATGATTCCCAAACTTCAGTGCTATTGTATCCAAGTCTTGATGTATCATGGGCTGATCTTGGGGATTTCAACAACTGTTCAAAGTACTTGATAGCTTCACTTAACTTTTTGAGATTCTCTACTATTTCTTTTTCTTTGTTTAATTCATTTTGTAGTTGTTCATTCTACATCATCAAAGTAGAGATCTCAATATCTTTCACATTGAGTTCATGATGAAGATTCATCAGTTGGGCAAGTGTATCCATCTGCATGTTTGAGATCCTTGTTAATTCAATACATTTTTCTTCAAGTCCATTTGCAAGATTTGTTTTTTCATCTTCCATCATGATTCTATCCTCAACCGCTCTTTTCTTTTGCTTAGTGATCTCACATAGCATCATGGCCTATGATATATGCTCTATCTTAAGAGTTCTTATCTCTTCTGTTTGAACTCTATTTTTCTCCATCAATTCTTCTATTGCTATATCAAATTCTTTGGAATCTCCTTTGGAAAATACTTGTGTTGTGTCAATCTCCTTGTAGTGAATATCATTTTCAGCTATAGCTATTTCCTTCTTTCTTTTTAAGGATTTTCATAATTCCTATCTAGCTTCCTCTACCTTGTGTAGAGCAAGATGCACATCCATCACCTAGTTCTCAATGATCTTTCCAAGTTTGAAAACTTCCATGGCCTTTTCACTTCTTTTAAACTCTTAATAACATATAACTAAAATTAACATGCATGCATATAAACATTAAACAATCATGAGAAAAAAACATGCATCACCACATAACACTTGAGATTTTGGTAACCCAGAAACCCTCCAGGAATAAGAAGGTAAAACTAGGGTGGGGATAATACCCACAAAATTACTGCAGCAATTGATTTCAACCACTTCTGATGGGTTTCCCTATTAAAGTCCTACCTTGTTAAAGGCTACAACACACTGTTAAATGTGACCGTGTTAAAGGATTTATACACCCTATTAGGAGTGTGCCTTGTTAGAGGACTTAAGAACATTCAACTTAGAATGTCACCCTATTAAAGGATTTACATAAGGTTGTTAAACCTACCCAAGTCCATGGGATTTCCAAGTTCCTAATACAATTGTGAGAGAATATTAGAATAATACACCTGATCTAATGCAATCTCTAATGTTGATCTTAGGTACTTGTTCTAATCTTACTATTAACTGATCTCTGCTAGATTTGATCTGTTGATTATGTTCCTTGTTTTTGTTTTGATCAACTGGATGTGTAAATGATGTCCTTTCCTTTAAATCTTTGACACCAATGTTCTGTAATGACCTTAATAGGCTCTTCTTTTCCTTCTTCTCATGATTCATTTTTCCTCTCTCTCTATTCAATGGCATCAAGACTCCCTTATAAAGATTAGTGGTCCATCATGCATCCTTGATTCAAATGTTCCCACTCAAACCCTTAAAACTCACCCATTGGCTACATGCAATTTCCAATTTTTTTATTGGTTGCATGACGATCACATAGGTGATTGTGAGGATTTGATCTTATCATTTTATCCTATTAATGAGTCACGCATAATCACTTTTCATCTTGGCTTGCAATTGTACAAACTTTTATGTTGATCCTACTTTGCTCGACACATGAAGTAATATTGATGCTTGGCACCATCTATTCTGGATTGCATGACATCGACTTATTCCTGAGTTACTTGGCTCATATAGGATTATTGTGTCACTCATAACCTATTGAATTCCTGCTTTGCTCAATACCTATTGGATCTTGAGTCACTCAGCACATGTTGAATTCTATATAGCTCAACATATACTATAATGTGTTGTGCTCGGCAACAAATATTGTTTTCTTGGTACTCTCTATGACATGACAAATAAATAAATTCTAGCTCGGCTTCCATTGTGTACTCGACATATATAGTGAAGATGGTTAAGTGTGTTGACACTCATTTGTCAAACTTACTTATCAATCAATAAACCAATATTAGGTCTAGAATAATTAGTGTCTATTCTACATTGACTCCTCATATGGAGATTTTACACAAGCAGCTAGGCTATGCAAAAAATAATTTTGAAGAAAGACCCCAATCTTTCTACATTGGATGGCCTAGTACACCTTGCTATTGAGTTGGCCATCAAAATTAAGTCTTTGCAGGTAGCTTGTGATAATTGGGATGTAGCTCTTAAAAATATACTTGAGGCCCATAAATCATTATGTTAGTGTATAACCCATTGACATCAGTGTCAAAAAGAAGGAGTAAGGGAAATGGGGGAGTAAGAGAAAGTAGAAAACAAAGAAACAGTATTAGTTGAGGCAAATTTACTCAGCAAGAGAAAGATTTTGATACATAGTATAGTATAGAATTGATCAATCAACTCAAGGGGAGTTATAAGATTTTGAGGTATAAGTCATGTCACAAAATTTTGATATTTTGTAACTTTGTATCGAAGCTAAATAAACATTTACATTATGTTTGTAAGAATAAGAGTATTAATGTATGACCAAGTTTTTTTGACACTCATGTCAAAGGGGGAGATTTTTAATATCAAAATCATTTTGATAAGTTACTATCTATACACTTAATTCATTTACTTACTTTGTGCCAAACAAGTAACATATGTCGAGCACAACAAGTAAGTTAGAGCACGCCGAGTAAACAATGAGGGTTGAGTCACTCAAATGTGGAGTCTCGCATATGTTGAGAAGATAGTATGTGCTGAGTGATTTAGGAGCTGAGCAAGGCATGCATGCTAATTCATTTAGTTGTTGAGTGACAATAATGAAGTCACAATATTTTCCAAGCATTAGAGACTTCAGGTGCTGAGTAACACAATTTTTTCATAGTTTTTTTTATTGGAACATACTACTATGTAAATTGTTTTTGAGCCAACTTAAAGACTAAATTATAATATTTGGTGATAAAGATGAATCCTAAGTGGGAATCCCTATGTATAACATACATCTAATTAGATAAAGGTAAGGTTTAAGTGGCAATATGGATGAATCATAGTCGTTGATTCATACCTAACCCCAAGTCACCTATCCTTTTAAGGAAAAAAAAACCCTAAACTTTTTTATGTGTGTAGAGAGGGAATGAATGAGTGATCAAGGAGAGTTTTGCATGTGAAAAATAGGAAATTCATGGTGACCAAGGTATTATGGTCTAAATTGAATTTTAGAATTAGGTTAAGGAGAACATAGGAAGGAAACAATGGACAACAAAGAGTCATCTGATCAAGAAGGATCAAGTACACATCAATATAGAGGTGATCTATCATCAAGCAATAGAGTGCTAATTGGTGGATCATTGCTAAGACATTATAATAGGTGAATTAGTTAAATCTCTTAACAGAGTAGTCCTAATAGCTTGTATTGAAATCCTTTATAAAAGTTCTTACTTAATTGTGAGCTAAAGTCCTTTAACGAAGCACACTTCTAACAGGTTGTTGAAATCCTTTAATAGGGTAAGACCTGAGGATGCTAAAAAATGGTTCGCATCTATGATTTCATCACTTGTTCATACTAATTTGTCCCATTTTCTCATTCTACTAACTTTGGTCTTTTGGTCAGATTGACCATATTTCATCATTTGTATCCCCTTTCACATCAATTTCATATCAACTCGGAACCATTTCAAATCAACTCAAAATCACCACAAATCAAATCGAAATCATTCAAAATCACTCCTAATCAACATGAAACGTATCAAACATCCCAAACAAATCATCATTCATCTTATCCTAGGTATTGTTGTGGCTTTTACTGCCTTGGAAACCTATCAACTTATCAATCTTATCAATATGACCTTAGTACTGTCATGGCTCTCAGTGCTAGGTCAAACTATCATTCATGTCACTCAATCTTTGACATTGTTGAGGCTTTCAATGTCAGATCATGGCATCATCAACCATTTTAATAACATTGACAATGTTCATCAATGTTATTATGATCAAACCTTATCAATCAATTTTAATCTTGTAGCATTTACAATGTCGGTTAAATGTTACATGTCAACCAATTCATGCCATGTGTCCTTGGCATGTTATCAACTTCAATCAATCAATCTGATCATGGCTTTGATCTATTGGTCATCATCTTATTCGATCTATATCATCATCACACTTTCATCAAAGGATACTATCACATTCATTTAATCAATTTGGCCAATTATATACTAATTTTCTCTATAGGATTAAATAACCCATGATTTAATCCTACTCTTTCCAATTATTCTTCCTAATTATCACCCTCAATTAATTAATTTTATTAATTAATTGGTTCATCATTTGTAAAGCATGTAAATTCTTAATTTCCTAAGTTCCATTTTCCATCATTAATTCCATTTTCTACTAATTCTTATTTTGTGGAATAAGAGGATTTTTAATTCAAATATTCCATAAAATATTCCATCATCATGACACTTGGATATGACACCTAATAGATTCTCCTTTGACACTTAGCTGAGAGTTGTCATAATCAAATATTATTACCTCTTACGCATGTCTCTATTTTGCTTATTCATCATAGATTCTTGGCTTTAAGTGGGTTGAGGAATCTTATGACGCGTCATAGATTCTCTTCCAAATTTGACTTGCATGTGTCATAGAATCTCACAATTGGCATATTCTATCATATGCGTCATAGGAATCTCTTGCCACATCGCACATCTATGGGTGACAAATCCAATGCCCTCACTTTGAGTGTTGATTATAAAATGAACACTCTTTCTCTCATTTTGGGTCCTTGAATCCTAGAATGCTTAAGTCTTGAATCCTTGAATCTTTGAGTTTTTGAGTCTTTACTAATTTGCATTTTGCATTCTCTCTCTCACATAAAATCACACTTCAAGTATTCTCATGGCATTATCACTATCATAGGCTTTTGCTTCAATTTTGTGTACACTATAGGAAACTTTGGAGCTACAATCATTTGGAGAAGAAAGAAGGACATGGGAGCTACAAACAAAAAAGGGAGTTTTTTATTATGTTTGCTTTCTTTTGTTTAGTTTGGCTTTCATGGTAGACTAGTGGGTGCTAACGTATGATTATTGAGTTTGTGATTTTCTCATAGTATGTTATGCTTTTAGCCCATTTTTTTGGTCCTACATTTGGTGAACCCGATGTGAACATGCATATCTACCTTGGGTTTTCTTGTTTGTGCTTGTAGGTGCAAGGAAGGAGCTCACTTGGAAGGGTATAATGACTATCTGCTCTTCCTTGTCACACATAGATTAATCAAGGGGTGTATTAAAATGCTTATATGTTGTTTCTTCATACATTCTGTTAGCTTGCTGTCCAAGGGCGCACTCTACTCTGTCAGGGCGCACTTGGGACCCCTAGGAGCAGTTTTAGGAGCCCAGAAGACACCAAAACCTCTTTCTGCTATTTCCAACTTACCAACTATGCCCATCTAGGCCCCAACTACATCATTGACACAATCTACACTATTTGGGTGCACTTGGGAGTGTAGCTCTAAAAATTTCAGTTTCTGGGTCTTGACTAGGCACCCATTTCCCCACACCCTGCACCTGACTTCCCAATTGCGCCCAATTGGTCCCCAACTATGTCATTGATGTTTCCTACACTATTTAGGTGCACTTGGGGATGTATAGAGCCATTTTCTCCTTTTGGGGAGTAATTTACACTATCAAAGCACACCTAGGTTCATAGTAAGCACATGCACCAATCAAAATCTACATTTCAAGTTCCTATCACTCTCTAGCACATAGATTAGGTGATTTTGTGTTACTGATGATCTATTTGGAGCATGTGGAAATTGTGGGATGAAGACATGATCATAAACTACTAATGCTTTGTTTGTAGGATGTTGTCAAAGACTTTGTGTGTCTTTCAAAACTATGGTGTTAGATCCCTAGGAGTTATATTGGAGGTATCCTCTTCCCTCACCATTCATGGATCTTGGGTGTAAGAGAAATTTGTGTAACTTCTATAGGAGGCCTGCCTTGGACCAAGATACTCGATATTGGGTATGCCAGGGGATGACCTCAGAGCTGTAATGGGCCAAAGCCAGGTCAACGTTCTAGGTGCTATATAAAACTTGATTACAGTGAAAGTTGTGTCAGTGGCATTGTGGCGTGATAGCTCTCCTCCAGTACCCTTGTGGTGTGTCAAACCCCGATTCTCGGGGCTGGGAGACCTTCTGTAGAAGTTTATCATTAACTTGCCGAACGGAATGCCCTTACTAAAAACCATGTTTTAATGGCCAAAATCCTTTCTATCCACTGGCTGAAGGGGTCACCCATGCCCATGAAGACATCCCACATTCTCGTGGTCCTTAATAGAGGTAACAATCCCTTGGGAAGTCATGGCCCTTGGGAAGCAGATCTTGGTAGCCCCAAGAAGTATAATGTCCAGGCTTCATTGTTGCATCATGTAGACTTCATATTGTACCTTTTAGTCCTCATTTAGTATCTATTACCTTTCATATTGCATCCATTTAGGTTCAATGCACTTTCCTTAGTTTTTGCATTCCCATCTCAAAATCAACACTTTGCATTCACCACCTTGCATCTTTGCATACCTATTCATCATCTTGACCACTTTATCCATCATTCCAGGTGTCCTAATCATCATTTTGAGCATCCAAACTAGCCCTAACACTGTCCTCTACCATTTACCTCTTTGTGACATCAATCCCGAAACCATAGCTTCTAAAATTGCCTTAGTTTCATCCCAGCTTACCAACTGCACCCAACTGGGCCCCAACTATTTCATTGACATATTCTAAACTATCTAGGTGCACTTGGTGGTCCTAAGATCTATTTTTGGGTTCCAGATAACATTTTGGGGCTTCAATAGTGTCCTTAGGTACCTGGTTAGCTCCCCTTGCACTAGCTTGCCCAGATCTGCATTCTACAGCACCTAATCTTCATCACCTTCACTTAATACATCATTGTATACATAATAACCTTAATTTTGCATCTCCCAACCCATCCTAACATCAACCCCAACATCCTGGCTTCCTAGCATGTCAGTTTGGTAACCATACCCCTCAAAATCAGCAAATATTCTTCCTAGCTTACCAACTGCGCCTAGAAACTACCAACTGCACCCAAACTGGCTCCAAGTGCATCAATAACATAGTTGGTACTATTAGGGCACACTTGGAACTGTTAGGGCACACTTGGATACTTGCATGACAATTTTGGGCCTCCGAACTACACTTTAGGACCCCAAAACTGCATCTAGGAGACTCTAGACCTCCCTGTTCTGCACTTGACCCAAAACCATATCTTGCACCCAAAATCCCCTTTTCCATCATAGGAATTGTCCATATCACATATCCACTCAGCATCACCATCATTTTGAGTCCACAAAACATCATTTTGAACCCCCAAAACCTTTGGATTTAGTAAAAAATCTAGACAAAGTATAAGTCTTATAGTATCTCCTAGTGTTGACGGATAATGGATCTTGAGTAGTCCTTTTATCTTTTCTTATCATTTTCTTTGGTAAAAATTTATCTATGTCTTGATATATTTGACCTTTTCATATTTTATCAATTTGGTCTTTTCATTTTTTATTAGTTTTTGGTCAAGATCCAAAGTCCTTTATCACAAGGTTAAACTCTTAGGAAAAATACTTTCAAAAGGTTTTACCTAAGTTCAAAACTTTCCATATACCCTTGTCATAGCATAATCATATCCCTAGCATCCCCAAATGTCATTTTTACCTACCCTAGTGGTATATCCCCTTCATATTGCATTGATCAAAATCCTTAGCATCATTTTCACTACCAAACCCTATCAAATTGTCCATCAACCAAATTACCTTCTTGAGCATTTACCCTCATTTTGCATGTCCCAAAAATCATTAAGAACCCTAGAAAATCATCCTTTGCATGATATACCTTGGATACATCAACCTTTAGTACCCTTAACAAGTCCAAAACATAACCCTAATTGTCATTTTGCATACTTTAGAGCCATTTTCATTCCCTCTAGTCAAACCTCAAAACATCACCTTGCATTTGCATTTGCATAACATCCCTAGGACATTTGCACTTTGCACATCAAAACCATAATTCATCCAGTATTTCCTCACATTGCATAACATTCCTAAACAATTAAAAAATCCCAAAAAAAACACTCATATCTTGCATACCCACCACTCTTTGCACTCTTAGGTATCATGCCAACACTTACTAGGAGACAAGCAGCTCAGAGACCAGAGGAATTCTATCAACCTTTGTTTTCTTGAGCACAAGAACAACCAAAACCTCATACAAGAAAAAGAGAGAGCAAGAAAATCCAACAAACCTTTTACAAAGACCAAATCAAGACATCACAACCATTACTATCAGACCCTTTGAATATGTATTCGCAAGATCCTCATAATCAAGCTATGGCCCAACAAACCTTGAACAATGCACCTATCATGAGATTTCCTCCAAACACTTCCCCCACAAATGGGATGGTTCAATGGAGTCCTGACTTTGAACCTATATTCATGCCAATGCCACCAGGAGAAGGAAGTGTACCAACCTCACCTGAAGATGAACAATCACATTCATTTGAATTCAGCCAACCTAACACATCAAACATACAACAAGGTATTGTACACCTAAGTGATGACTCTGACACTGATTATGGCATCACTGATGAAGAAATGGCTAGGGAATGTCAAGACAAAAGTTTTCGCAAGAACTTCAAACGTTTGGTAGCTCAAGAAATTTTCAAATTCAACCCAAACTTGGAAGATCCTAAGTCCAAAAATCAAACCAACACAACAATTGAAAACATCCAACCCATGATAAATTTGGACTTAGACAAGGGAAAACAACCTTTATAGTTTTCAAATGCAACAATGGCACCTATAAGATCCCATCAAGAACCAACAATTGAAATCCTCCAAAGTACATTTGAACACATCAATGTCAACCCCTTGTTTGATGAAATACCACCAATCCCTAAACACCCCAAAAGGACATTAAGACTTGATTTTAGTCACATGATGCAACAACAAGATGCACCTAAAGGGACCTGTGCTCTAGGAATGCCAGATATACCTTCTTTGGAGGCAAATCAACAAAGTACACCTTTGCTCCTAACTTTACCCAGTCCTACAACATCAAACACAATGGAGCCTCTCATAAATACATGTGAAACATCAAGCACAACCATCCCTATGGACACACAAAGGAAAAGTCTTATTGACATTACACCCATTCCCAATATAAATGTATCTCATAGTCAAGTCAATATGATGTCGCAAGCAGGAACATCTAAAACACAATGGTACCAAAACAACAATACAAACATGACGTTCAATTCTCAAGGACCTAGTCAACCCCCACAACAACAACAACCTACAATGGTACAAGGACTCAATACTTCCAAGGCACAACCAAGTCTACATCTACTTGATACACATCCCACATATCAACAACAACACCAAATGCAACAACAACAACCACAAGTGGGGTAAATATCCAACATTCTTGACACGTAATCTCATGTGGACCCACTTGACTTACACACAATTTATCAAAAACAATTCCAACAACAAAAAATGATGTTTGCTAAACAACAAGAGCAACTCAAGAAAAAATTGGAATACCAAAGATGCCTTGAGCAAAAAATCACATACCAGAAACATTTTTTACAACAACAACATGTGCCAAAAAAACCTCAACAAATACCTCTAGAACAACAAGCATGCACATGGTCTCACATACAACCAATAGAGGTATCCCAACAACAACCACAACACACGACACAACAAAAACACATGGTACAACAATCGCAGTCAATCCCACAACAAATGCCACATCAAATACCATAATGATTTCCCCAACAACAGGGACCTTTCTGTCTTCGAGGTGCCAACATACCTCCACCACCTAGTGACACTTCATCAGACTCATCAGACATAGAAATGTCAGAACCAAGTAGACATAGTTCTCACCACAGCAAATGGTCTACTCATAGACACAAAATACTTGAAGGAAAGACCATCATGAAAAACCCCAATGAAGAACTATTACAACAATTCAAACAACTTTTCAAACAAGTCAAGGCATTGGGAGTCCAAAAGAAACAGGCTCTATATACAGAAAGGGACCTACGTCCTAACCCATTCGATAAAAGTCTATATATGCCTCCATTCCCAAAACACTTTGAAGCTCTAAGGTTTGAAAAATATCAAGGAAAAGGAAACCCTATTGATCACATTCAAGAATTTTGTGCTTCATGCACTAAACTCAGTGATGAGGCCACGTACCTTATAAGATTGTTCCCTCGTTCTCTAGGTGGGCCTGCACTTGAATGGTACTCCAAACTTCCTGGTAATATCAAATCTTGGTTAGAACTAGCAAACAATTTTATCTCCCACTTTGCCTTTAACATCGCAAATGAGGTGACACTTTCTGATTTGTGCTCAACTAAATAGAAGGCAGGAGAATCATTCGTCACATTCTTATTGCGTTGGATAAACCTAGTTAGTCAATGCTCACTAGATATTCCTGAAGAACAAAAAGTAAAATTGTGCATTGAAAACTTAGTCTTGGACTTAATGTATGAACTCAAAATCAAGAGTCCAAGCACCATTTCTAAACTAATGAAAAAAGAGGCTAGTATTGAAGATGCTCTTATTCGTAAGGGAGTCCTCAAGATAAACAAAGAAAACACAAACACCAACTCGTCTAATGAAAAGGAAAAATGTTTCTCCAAAAACAAGAATGTTACTAATGATGGTATTTTAGATGCTTGCACAATTAGCACATCACAACCTCAATTGACTTTGAAAGGTGTAAACCCTGCAAATTCACAAACCTCTAATCAAACATTAGCTCCACAATAGAAAACTGAGACTCCCACGCAAGATAAACCTCGAAGACATCCTAGAACCAAAGATAGGAAATTCACACCATTGGGGATACCACTTGAGATTGCATTACAATAGTTACTGAGTAATAACTTCCTGCAATTACCCCCAATCAAAGATGAAACATTGACTAAAGCTGATTGGTGGGATGAAAAAAATTATTGTGATTACCATCACACCAAAGGACATAAAACTTCATCATGCTTCCAATTGAAACATGCAATACAATACCTTATTGATGATGGTGTCATCACAGTTGATCCATCATTGTTAGCATCCAATTTTTATCACACTATTTTCAAAGATCCTTTGGGTAATCATGACAAAGAGAAACCCTCAAGTTCAAACTCAAACTCACAAGGTAATGTGAATTACACATGTACCGACTATGACTACACCATTAATTGCTTTAATGAGTCTGACTTTCACATATCCACATTCATATTAAAGGCTGAAAACCCTCGTTGTGTTTTCACTACATGCCGTAGCAAGATCACCCTACCTAGAGCCCCAGCTAGACGTACTGCTTCTACTAGACCTGTACCCCCATCTAGACCTACTACTCCTACTCTAGCTGATTATAGCCTTGTTGAACAACTCGGCAAAACCCCTGCACAAATATCCATTTTGGACCTCCTCCATGCATCTCCACAACATCAAAAGATCGTGGAGCAAGCCCTTAAAGAGTCAATAGTCCTAGATAACATGGATGTTACCCAGTTCCAAGACATGGTTGGGAACCTATCCACATCACAACATATCACATTTTCACGTCGAGATATTCCTAAGGAAAAATCTAATCACAATGATCCCCTCCACCTTGAAGTCTTTGCCCACAATGTTAGAGTCAGACGTGTCTTGATAGATGGAGGAGCGGGGCTGAATATCTGTACACTTAAAGTAGTCAAAGGTTTGGGGTATTCTAAAAATGATGTGGATCCCTCTCGAAGGATCACAATCAAAGCCTATGATGATGGTGAGCATTTCTCTACATGGGTTATCATCTTACCTATCAGAGTTGGTCTAGCTATAGAGAACACTTTATTTCAAGTCCTAGATATAGAAATGAACTGCAACATGATACTAGGCCGCCCATGGATCCATGCTATGAAAGCGGTTCCTTCTACATATTACCAATGTCTAAAGTTCTCCTATAATAATATAGAGGTAACCATCCCTGGTGATCCAAATCCCTTCCAGTTCTATGCCAATCTTAGCAGAACCACTGCATACCAAGTCCCAAAAAACCATGCAGTAAATCCACTAGAGTCCTCCAAGTATGTTGATCCTTCCACACTCACACTCACATCCAAAGGAAAGCTTAAAATACAAGACCAAGGTTGCGGTGAGTACTCCACGTCTCATGCCTTTCACATTGGGAAACTTCCTTTATCCCCCAAGTCATATGGTAAACCTCAGCTTATACAAAACAAGCCTAAGTTTGCACTTCAAAACAGACCTTCTATAGCATTCCCTAGTGGAGGCGGGCTACATGAAGAACACGTCTATGAAAATACCTCTACATGGATGGAAAAGGCTAAAGTAGAACAAGAAATTACTCCTATATCCCACAACAAGTATGGACCTGGATTCACCATCATGCAAAAAAAGGGATATGATGGATGTAGTGGCCTAGGACTCCAAAAAAAAGGCACTATTCAACCTATCACTGCATCAAGACAACCTCATAGCATGGGACTTGGATTCGAACCATTTGTTTTTGGTCTTCCTAATACTGATTCATCCTCATCTAAGGAGGTGAATGCTTCAAACGATAACAAGGCATCTGAGAATAACCAACCCGAACCCACCCAATCTGTATCCAATGTCGACAATCTTGATACTTACCTTAGTCTTGACCATATGTTTGCAGACCCAGATAGCTTACCCATGGAAGATAAATATGTTAATCCACCTGTCACTCAAACCAACTCTTCACCTTGGATCGAAACATTTTGGGATCCAAGCCCACCTGCTTCTGAACATGATCGTGATGACATCACTGAAAAAAATATCCATATATATGCCTTGGACCAAAGCTTATTCAACACCGATGATGGCATTTCCTTAGTTTTCCCTAAACTTATTGATTGGGACCAACAAGGACGACCAATGTTTGATCAGTTTGAAAATGATGATACCATCGCAAAATTATTTGAGCTCTATGAAGATGTACCAGAAGGTGATCACAAGTCTAGATTTTCCATTAATCTAAACATCCTGGCATATTTTGGGGAGTCAACTCCATCTTCCAGTTGTAAAATTGAGAAAATAACCAAAAAAGACACAAATAGGTCTCTTGGTGAAAAATGAAAGGTGTCATTAGCCCATGAAAAAGTAAAAATAAAGGATGTATCCGAAGGTGAAAACCTCTTTGAGGTACCTAAGGATGGAAGATTGGACACACTCCTATTAAAGGAAAAATCAGCATTACTTGTGGAAATGAAAGAAGATATTAGTCTAGGAACTCCTAACAACCCCAAAATCGTACACTTTGCGGCCTCATTATCACCAGAAGAGAAAGATGAATTTATTAGATTTTTTCTAGAGGGGCAGATCAACTTTGCTTGGTCTTACGCAGATATTCTCAGATTAGATCCTGAACTAGTCCTTCATCACTTACCACTAAAACTAGGAATGAAACCAGTAAAGAAAAAGCTGAGGAAAATGCATCCTCAAGTGGCTCTACTTGTCAAAGCTGAATTAAAGAAACTATTGGATGTCGGCTTCATAAGACCCATTGATTATGCAGAGTGGATATCTAATCTAGTACCAGTAAGAAAACACTCTAGGGGCATCTGGCTATGCACCAATTTTCATGATCTTAACAAGGCATGTCCCAAGGATGATTTTCCTCTACCAAACATAGATATCATTGTAGACATGACATTGGGTATGAGATGTTATCACTAATGGATGGATTTTTTGGCTATAATCAAATAAGAATCACCCCTGAAGATCAACACAAGACAGCTTTCACATGTCCTTGGGGAACATACTGCTGGAATGTCATGCCATTTGGTCTTAAAAATGCTGGGGCAACATATCAAAGAGAAATGACTACCATCTTCCATGATTTCATGCACATTCTCATGGAAGACTATGTTGATGACTTGCTTTGTAAATCCTATAAAAGGAAAGAACACTTGGGCATCCTAGATCAGATATTCACCAGAATGGAAAGCTATAAGCTTCATCTAAATCCAAAAAAGTGTGTATTTGGAGTTGTCTCTGGAAAGCTCCTAGGCTACATTGTTTCTCAATGAGGCATTGAAGTGGATCCTGAGAAAGTAAAAGAATACTTGACATGCCTCCTCCAACAAAGCTAAAAACCCTATGAGGGCTACAAGGAAGATTGCAGTCTATCTGCAGATTCATTGTACAATTGGCTGATAAGTGTCACTCCTTTCAACACCTCTTACATAAAGGAGTATCCTTTCAATGGAATAAGAAGAGCCAAGAATCTTTCCAACAACTCAAGGATTATCTTCTACATCCACCCATTTTAATGGCTCCTATTCCAAGGAAACCATTTATCTTATATATATATATCTGCTACAGATATAGCATTAGGGGCTCTCCTAGCACAAAATGATGAACAAGGAAGAGAGCGAGCCATATATTACATTAGTATAATACTTGTGGGCTATGAGCTAAATTGTTCACTAATTGAAGGAGCATGCCTTTCTGTTGTCTTTGCAACCCAAAAGCTTAGACATTACATGCTCTATCAGAAAACAATGCTCATCTCTAAGATTGACCCACTAAAATACCTCCTCAGTAGAGCTGCTGCCACAGGACGCTTAGCCAAATGGGTCATGGTCCTTAGTGAATTTGACATAGAATATGTAGATAGAAAATCAATCAAAGGGCAAGTGATAGCAGATCAATTAGCAGAAGCGCCTATGTCAGATGATCATCCCATGTTAATAGACTTTCTAGATGAAGCCATATTTTGCATGGATGTAGCTAACAAATGGAGGCTTTATTTTGATTGATCACATACACAAAATGGTTTAGGAGCTAGCATTATGTTTATCACTCCTCAAGGAGACATAATCCCCAAGTCATATAGGATTGCATTTCACTGTACAAACAACATAGCAGAATATGAGGCACTGATCACAGGGCTCAAGATAGCTATCCAATGGAACACTCAACATTTACAAGTCTTTGGGGATTCCTAGTTGGTCATCCACCAAGTCAATGATGACTATGAAACCAAAGATGATAAACTAATACCCTACAAGCAGATGGCAGACTTCCTTAAGTCTAAATTTGTTACAATATCTTTTCATCAGCTACCAAGAATACACAACAAGAAAGATGATGCTATGGCTACCATCACTTCTATGATTGATATGCCTCAAAATGCGGAACATTGTGAATTCCTTGTTTAGAAACTTTTGATTCTAGTATTTGAGCTCTCCCAATCTGAGTTTGTGTGTGAACTTGTTGGTCCCAACTCTCCTTGGTATCAAGACATTTATGATTACCTACATGCCCAAATCCTACCACTCAACTTATCCAAAAATGACCGACGAGCCTTTATCTATCAAGCCACTAGATATGTCATCATTGGTGACACCCTTTACAAAAGATCTTTTGACCAAACCCTTCGTAGATGCCTTGACTCACAAGAAGCTGAAACTGCCTTACATGAGGTTCACAAAGGTATATGTGGAGGCCATTTCAATGGTCTGAGTCTAGCCAAGAAGCTTTTAAGAGCCAGGTATTATTGGCCCACCATGGAACAGGATGCCCATGACTTTGCCAAAACATGCCATAAGTGTTAGATACATAGCAATCTAATCCATGCACCAGCACAAGAATTGCAGCCAGTCATATCACCATGGCCCTTTTCAAAATGGGAATTTGATCTCATCGAAGCTATTTCTCCTCTATCCTCTGATGGTCACAAGTTCATTATCATGGCAACATAATATTTTACCAAGTGGGTTGAAGCTGTCCCCTTGACCTTTACTACCGGCAAGCAGATCTCCAGGTTTATTCTAAACTATATCATATGTCAGTATGGAGTCCCCTTGGCTATTATTAGTGACCATGGTACTCCATTTCAAAACAAAGATGTAGAAAATCTTTGCGAGAAGTACAACATATACCATGGATATTCTAGTATTTACCATCCACAAGGCAATGGCCAAGCAGAAGCATCTAACAAGACCATCATTAAGATTCTCCAAAAGACTGTCAATGATTCAGGCCGAGACTGGCACCTCCAACTAAATCCAGCTCTTTGGGCATATTGAACAAGTGTCTATGCTCCTACTGGTGCAACACCATACCCTCTTGTCTATGGCACTGAGGCCATACTTCCCATTGAAGTTGAAATTCCATCATTAAGAGTATCTTGACAAGATGTTTTTGATGATGAAAACTACCGAATATCTAGGCTTCATGAGCTGGAAATGCTTGATGAAAGAAGATGAGCTACCTTGACACACTTGCAAGCTTACCAAAATTGACTTAAATAGAGCTATAACAAGAAAGTCTGAGGTTGTCATTTTGAGGTAGGTGATCTAGTCCTAAAGATGAATTATAAGACACAACAACATAGAGAAAAACAAGGCAAATTTGGGCCAAATTGGGAAGGACCTTATATAGTTACTGCATCTTTTGGATCTAAAGTATATTAGCTTGCAACTCCAGAAGGTGAACCATTGCCCATGTCCATCAATAGCATGCATCTTCGCAAGTACTACACTTGATTCTATCTAAAAGTCCTAAAAAAATACCAAAAAAATTGAAAAATGTCATGAAGAAAAAAGAAAAAAGAAGAGGATGCCTTGATTAAAACCTGGCAAACAGGCCTCTTGGCACAAAAATTTGAGTCAAGAGAAAAATTTCGTCCAAAAGTGAAAACCTGGCAAATAGGCACCATGTGTAATTAGTTATTGCTCCTCCATCTATCAGGATTCCATCTGGTCTTTCCCCCCTCTATCATTCCTTGATCATATCCTTCATATTGCAAGACATCCTTGGTTCCTTATCATGGCTCACGAACTGGTTAATGTCCTTTGTTATCTTACCAAGCATTACCAGTCTATACACACTCTGTCATTGACCTTTGTACATAGTCTACATCTTGTCTGGGGGCATATTACCTACATCATGTGTAAGTTTGAATTTGAACTAGGGGCATACCCATAAGTGCTTTTTATCCATTGAATCTATTGCATAATGGATTGGAGCTAACACTTCTCTATGCTTATAGGATCCTGAAAAAATCCCTAAAAATCATAAAATGTCCTAAGAAAATCCCTGAAAATCATAAAATGTCCTGAGAAAATCACTAAAATTCACATAATGTCTTGAAAAAAAATCCTAAAAATTCAAATATGATCCTAAGAAAATCACTAGAAATCACATAATGTCCTAAAAAAAAAATCCTAAAAATTCAAATATGATCTTGAAAAAATCACTAAAAATCATAAAATGTCCTGAAAAAAACCTAAAAAATGTAAAACGACCTGAAGAAATCAGTTACACAAAAAAATCAAATGTCTTCAAAAAACCCAAAAAATCACAAAACCTATCAAAAATTTGCAATAAAACTTGTACATATTCACTATGGGTAACCACCCCTTTTGCGTAAACACTTGCACTTTGCAAACTAAAAATAAAAGCACTATGCTTCAGTGCCAATCACAATATCTGTGTAACATGAACCAACAATCAATCCAACCAGTCACTATGAACTTATCAACTGAATCCACAACCAAAACTATCAAACTATCAACATACCAAACACCATCTACACACCTAAAACATTAACAAGAATTTAATAATGGACAAGAATAGTTGTTGGCTCACACTGTTTAGTGAGTGATTTATTTTGGCTTTATTTTTTCTTTGATCATGTCAATATGCCACTCGACGATATAAAACTAATCTATGAGACTGGCCGAGATGGTTCATGGTCATCTTTTTCTATTTTTGTCTATTACAATGTACCTTTGAGAATTTGGGGCATGTACATATTCCTTAGGAAGGACAAGATCATTCTCTATTTGCATCGTGCTTGTTTACGCAAAAGGCTTGCATTTGCACTCTGGCACTTTATGCCATGCTGCGTTCCATTCCATTTGCCATATCAAAATAAAGCTCCATTTGACATATAGTGCAATTTCTAGAAGCAAAAGTATTTCCATCACATCTCCTCATCTCATCTTTCTTCTTCATCTCATCTTCCATCACCATGAACATGTCTTCTGATTCACCAAATCATCTTCATCTCACATTCATGCATTCTTGCATCATCCTGCACTATCAATCACCTTTCTATGGCTTTCCACCTAGTTCAACCTTAGTCTTACATTTGTATCATAATCTTTGACCAAATACAACCATTTTTGATGATTTCCCTCATGTTATGACATCTTTCCATCGTTTTGGGCATGCACGCATAGTTTCGGGTCATTCTGAGTCCAATCGGGTTGATTCTGGGCCCCGAAGCCTTTTAGGGTGCAATCTACACTGTCAGGGTGTAGTTGGGGTTACCAATTGCATCATTGATGCACTTGGTCATGCCAACTACGTCAATGATGCACTTGGTTGAGTTTTGGGTGCAGTTGGGGACCTAGGATACCTAGAACTGCTCCTGGAGCACCTATGTCGCACTCTGGAGCCCATAACTTTTGCATTTTAACTCGAATTTGCAATCTGTCAGTTGCGTTGGATTTGTATCTTCATTGTGGAAAACATGAAATATAATTTTCATCATTTTTTGTTTTTCTGGAGTGGTAACCCATGCAATCACTCTTAGGCTCCTAATTGACCTTGTTTTACACTCTAGACCTCATAACTTTCACATCTTAGCTCTAATTTGTGATCTGTCAATTGCTATGGTTTTGTCTTCTTGTTATTGATAAATTGACATATCATATTCTTATCTTAGTCAATTTCTCAAGGGGGCACCAATATATATCATCCCTACTTGGGTATGTTGTGCCTTTTTCATTAGCATTCTTTGATACAACGCTCTAAATCACATTGTATCAAAGAGGGGCAAAATGTAGACGCTCAAAAATGGTTCCTATCTATGACTTCATCACTTCTTCATACTAATTTTTCCTATTTTTTCATTCTAATAACTTTGATCTTTTGGCTAGATTGATCATATTTCATCATTTGTATCCCCTTTCACATCAATTTCATATCAACTTGGAACCATTTCAAATCAACTCAAAATCACCCCAAATCAAATCGGAATCATTCAAAATCAGTCCTAATCAATCCAAAACATATCAAACATCCCAAATCAATCATCATTCATCTTATCCTAGGTATTTTTGTGGCTTTTAGTGCCTTGGAAACCTATCAACTTATCAATCTTATCAATATGACCTTAGTACTGTCATGGCTCTCACTGCTAGATCAAACTATCATTCATGTCATTCAATCTTTGACATTGTTCAGGATTTCAATTTTAGATCAGGGCATCATCAACCATTTTAATAACATTGACAATGTTTGTCATTGTTATTATGATCAAACCTTATTAATCAATTTCAATCTTGTAGCATTTACAATGTCGGTTAAATGTTACATGTCAACCAATTCATGTAATGTGTCCTTGGGATGTTATCAACTTCAATCAATCAATCTGATCATGGCTTTGATCTATTGGTCATCATCTTATTCGATCTATATCATCATCACACTTTCATCAAAGGATACTGTCGCATTTATTTAATTAATTTGGCCAATTATCTACTAATTTTCTCTATAGGATTAAATAACCCATGATTTAATCCTACTCTTTCCAATTATTCTTCCTAATTATCACCCTCAATTCATTAGTTTTATTAATTAATTGGTTCATCATCTGAAAAGCATGTAAAGTCTTAATTTCCTAAGTTCCATTTTCCATCATTAATTAAATTTTCTACTAATTCTTATTTTGTGCAATAAGAGGATTTTTAATTCAAATATTCCATAAAATATTCCATCATCATGACACTTGGATATGACACCTCATGGATTCTCCTTTCACACTTAGCTGAGATTTGTCATAATCAAATATTATTACCTCTTACGCATGTCTCTATTTGGCTTATTCATCATAGATTCTTGGCTTTAAGTGGGTTGAGGAATCTTATGATGCGTCATAGATTCCCTTCCAAATTTGACTTGCATGTGTCATAGAATCTCACAATTGGCATATTCTGTCATATGCGTCATAGGAATCTCTTGCCACATCGCACATCTATGGGTGACAAATCCAATGCCCTGACTTTGAGTGTTGATTATAAAATGAACACTCTTTCTCTCATTTTGGGTCCTTGAATCCTAGAATGCTTAAGTCTTGAATCCTTAAATCTTTGAGTTTTTGAGTCTTTACTAATTTACATTTTGCATTCTCTCTCTCACATAAACTCACACTTCAAGTATTCTCATGCAATTATCACTATCATAGGCTTTTGCTTCAATTTTGTATGCACTATAGGAAACTTTGGAGCTACAATCATTTGGAGAAGAAAGAAGGACATGGGAGCTACAAACAGAAAAGGGAGTTTTTGATTATGTTTGCTTTCTTTTGTTTAGTTTGGCTTTCAAGGTAGACTAGTGGGTGCTAACGTATGATTATTGAGTTTGTGATTTGCTCATAGTATGTTATATTATCTCGAACACTATCTACACACCTAAATCGGTCCATTATTACGTTCTTGTTAATGTTTTAGGTGTGTAGATAGTGTTCAACATGTTGATAACATGATAGCACTATTTGTGGATTCAGTTGATAGGTTCGTAGTGACATGTTGGATTGATTGTTGGTTCAAATTGCTCAGATATTGTGATTGGCATTGAAGTGTAGTGCTTTTGATTTTCAATCTGCAAAGTGCAAAGGTGAACACAAAAGGGATGGTTATCCACAGTGAATATGTACAAGGTTTATTGCAAATTTTTGACGAGTTTTGTGCTCCAAAGTTTCCTATAGTGCACAAAAAATTGAAGTGAAAGCCTATGATAGTGATATTGAAATGAGAATACTTGAAGTTTGATTTTATGTGAGAGAGAGAATGCAAAATTCAAATTAGTAGAGACTCAAAAACTCAAAGATTCAAGGACTCAATACGTAAGCATTCTGATCCAAGAGACCCAAAATAAGAGAAAGAGTGTTCATTTTATAATCAACACTCAAAGTGAGGGCATTGGATTTGTCACCCATAGATGTGTGATGTGGAAAGAGATTCCTATGACGCATATGACAAAATATGCCAATTGTGAGATTCTATGACACATGCAAGTCAAACTTGGCTCAATGTGGAAGAGAATCTATGACGTGTCATAAGACACCTCAAGCCACTTAAAGCAAAGAATCTATGACAAAGAAGAAAAATAGATACTTGCGTAAGAGGTAATAATATTTTATTATTCATAAGAGTTAATAACTTGGTTGAGTTTTTGTCGTAGTTGGGGACCTAGGATACCCAGAACTGCTCCAGGAGCCCCTATGTTGCACTCCGGAGCCAATAACTTTTGCGTTTTAACTCAAATTTGAAATCCGTTAGTTGAGTTGGGTTTGTATCTTCGTTGTGGAAAACATGAAATATCATTTTCATCATTTTTTTTTTCCTATAGTGGTAATCCATGCAATCACTCTCGGGCTCCTGATTGACCTTGTTTTACACTCTAGACCGCATAACTTTCACATCTTAGCTCTGATTTGCACGATTCGTCAATTGCTATGGTTTTGACTTCTTTTTGTCAATAAATTGACTTATCATATTCTTATATTAGTCAATTTCTTGAGGGGGCACCCATATATATCATCCCTACTGGGGCATGTTGTGGCTTTTTCATTAGCATTCTTTGATACAATGCTCTAAAACACATTGTATCAAAGAGGGGCAAAATGTAGACGCTCAAAAATGGTTCGTATATACGACTAAATCACTTCTTCATACTAATTTTTCCCATTTTCTCATTCTACTAACTTTGATCTTTTGGCCAGATTGACCATATTTCATCATTTGTATCACCTTTCACATCAATTTCATATCAACTCGGAACCATTTCAAATCAACTCAAAATCACCCCAAATCAAATCATAATCATTCAAAATCAGTCCTAATCAACCCAAAATGTATCAAACATCCCAAATAAATCATCATTCATCTTATCCTAGGTATTGTTGTGGCTTTCAGTGCCTTGGAAACCTATCAACTTATCAATCTTATCAATATGACCTTAGTACTATCATGGCTCTAAGTGCTAGGTCAAACTATCATTCATGTCATTCAATCTTTGAGATTGTTGAGGCTTTCAATGTCAGATCATGGAATCATCAACCATTTTAATAAAATTGACAATGTTCGTCAATGTTATTATGATCAAACCTTATCAATCAATTTCAATCTTGTAGCATTTACAATGTCGGTTAAATGTTACATGTCAACCAATTCATGTCATGTGTCCTTGGCATGTTATCAACTTCAATCAATCAATCTGATCATGCCTTTGATATATTGGTCATCATCTTATTCGATCTATATCATCATCACACTTTCATCAAAGGATACTATCGCATTCATTTAATCAATTTGGCCAATTATCTACTAATTTTCTCTATAGGATAAAATAACCCATTATTTAATCCTACTCTTTCCAATTATTCTTCCTAATTATCACCCTCAATTAATTAATTTTATTAATTAATTGGTTCATCATCTGCAAAGCATGTAAATTCTTAATTTCCTAAGTTCTATTTTCCATCATTAATTCCATTTTCTACTAATTCTTATTTTGCGGAATAAGAGGATTTTTAATCCAAATATTCGATAAAATATTCCATCATCATGACACTTGGATATGACACCTCATGGATTATCCTTTGACACTTGGCTGAGATTTGTCATAATCAAATATTATTACCTCTTACGCATGTCTCTATTTGGCTTATTCATCATAGATTCTTGGCTTTAAGTAGGTTGAGGAATCTTATGACGTGTCATAGATTCTCTTCCAAATTTGACATGCATGTGTCATAGAATCTCACAATTGGCATATTCTGTCATATGCATCATAGGAATCTCTTACCACATCGCACATCTATGGGTGACAAATCCAATGCCCTGACTTTGAGTGTTGATTATAAAATGAACACTCTTTCTCTCATTTTGGGTCCTTGAATCCTAGAATGCTTAAGTCTTGAATACTTGAATCTTTGAGTTTTTGAGTCTTTACTAATTTTCATTTTGCATTCTCTCTCTCACATAAAATCACACTTCAAGTATTCTCATGGCATTATCACTATCATAGGCTTTTGCTTCAATTTTGTATGCACTATAGGCAAATTTGGAGCTACAATCATTTGGAGAAGAAAGAAGGACATGGGAGCTACAAATGAAAAAGGGAGTTTTTGATTATGTTTTCTTTCTTTTGTTTAGTTTGGCTTTCATGGTAGACTAGTGGGTGCTAACGTATGATTATTGAGTTTGTGATTTTCTCATAGTATGTTATGCTTTTAGCCCATTTTTTTAGTCCTACAAGACCTAACAATCTTTGTAAGCTTTTAATAGGGTAGATCGTGCTTCATGATCAAACATTTTAACCTTCATTGGACACACTTTATTATTACAAAAGTGAAGATTTTTGGGTGTCATCCCTACCCTAGATTTACCTTCTCATTGGAGGGTTTCTAGGCAATTATATCTTTTGTCATGTGTGTGTGAATTCGTACTTGTTTACATACTCTAGATGTATATGCTTGACATGGTATTTTAGTTTACTTATTGAATATGTGAGATGGATGTGTGGTGAATATTTTTATGGGATAAAGTTCAAAGCATTGATTCACCCCTTCCCTCCCCCATCTCTCAAAGTTTACCTTTCCTATTATAATTCCAACAAGTGGCTGGCCCTATGCCACTTTTCTTACTCGCATGAAACTTAAACCAATTAGGGATAGGAATATTCTCTTTAGGAGGAGAGGTTTGTAGCACACATGATGAAATAAGTGCCATTTCACTTAGAGTTTTATCCCCTTCTATTACTTGTTGATTCCCCTAATTCATCTCAACAATTGAGGCTTCAACATAAGTTTCTCCCCTTAAGTTAAGAACAATTGTTGTTGACTTATCACTAGTATCCTTCAAGATGCTCACGTATTCTTGTTTCTCCTTGCTATGAGAATGGGTCAACTTGAAAAAAGGAGGGAGATGAATTTTACCTTCAATAAAGTGTTCAAGTTCAACTCTTGACTTTAGTTTTCCTACAATGGGAGAAGGAACAACTTCACTAGTACCAAGAACAATTAATGGTGATCTAGGACTAGCTCGAACCTTTTGATCACTACAAGCCACTAAATTTTACTTTCTCTAAATTATGATCCATTACTTTTCTCTAGTCAAGAAAGGCATTGTTCTTGTATGTAGGTCATCCAACTTAGGCATTGTCCACTCAATTTTTGACAATGGGTAAGATACTACTTGCTCAATGTAAGATGGGTCAACAATTTCTTCATTTTTTTCTTCGATTACCCTAGAGGTATCTAGTGGGAGATTGAAATATATAAACTATTCCTAGGAAAACCTAGACCATATAATCTTTTGAACCTCAAAATCATCTTGACAGTTAGCCTAGAAATCTTTTAAATGGGGAATACAGAGAGCAAAGGAACCTAGCTCAGAGTACCTTAGGGAAACTATTGACTATCAAAGTTAGGTCTAGTAGAATAAGCTAATAAGCTCAAGATTTTAATCTTAGCTTTAAGATTAAGGGGATCTTGGATTATCTTGCATTTGAAATGCTTGAGTTCAATAGGAAAGATGTAACCAAAACCATTCTAGGTTTTACAATTCTTGTCAACCCCTGCCAATTGTCTACATATCTTGATCAACACAACATGATCTAGGAAATGTTGAGATAACCCTAGAGGATTTCCTTCATAGCCTCCAATACTAAGGTAGGATAACTTTATAAATTTTTTAAATAAAATACCATAAATATCAATCAATTGAGTGGCTTCCTCCATTAAGCTCACATTCTCTTTCCCTTGCAAATCAATCACCAACTTGCCCAAGAAATTATCTTTAACTATTTTGAAACCTTCAGCGTTTTTATTCTTCTATAATAGAGAATAGTACTCATAAATTAGCATTCTTGTATTCTAGTCTGAGTGTGGTAGACCCTTTCATTCTCTGCCACAAGCCCAAATATAAAATGAATAGGAAGTCATATGAAAACCCAAAATTTTAGAAGCTTGAGCAAGTTCTTCTTGTAGCCTAGTAGCTATGATATCCACAAAATCGATGAATTTATCTTCTCCCAATATGGTTTGGATGAAAAAGTACATCTACTTCTCCCAATGAAAATCATGTGGGTTTCCTTTTTCTCTATTTTGTAATATAATGACCTCCTTAATCTTGTGCATCATGTGTTCTCTGGTTTATGGATGCATAAGCAAGGAATCTTCTCTCTTAGATTTGAAAAGCCATTTGTTTGCAATGGTAATATTTAATTTAGTGACATCCATAGAGAATTGTGTGTACGAAGAACTAATAGTCTAGTCCTCATAAATTTCATGTGGAGGGATCCTTAGGGAACCCATTACAACAACTCGGCTAACATACACCAGGATTTCACCATTAAAATCACAAATACTCTTATTGGTTGCATCACACCTATCTTTGCATGATAGGACCAGCTCAAGGAAGGGAAAAGCTTCAAGAAAAATAGATACTTTCAACTAACCACTATCTGAGACATTCTAAGATATGAACTAGGTTTTGGGTTCACAAATCTAGCCATTAATTTACCCATATATTCTTTGACAAGGAATGTGTCTTCTATATCAGCCAAGACACTACTTAAAACAATCTCCTTAACTAATGAGGTAGCTTAGGGTAGAATGCAACATCCATGGTCTAAAATTTAATCTAGAACAAAACCTAAAAAAAGAATTCATATCATTTAAGGTAATGCAAGAAAGAAATGGCACCTAAAAATGAAGGGCTAGAGACTCACTATCCTTAGTGCATGCAAGATTGCTAAAACATAATTCTTAAGATACCCCCATGTATTTCTAGATGAGACTAAAATAATCTTTACTAAAAATAGTAATGGAAAAGGAATGAGAATGATATAGCTTCCTTTTCAAAAATAAAACTTGGACTTTAAGTGTGTGAATGGATGATAAGAATAGTGACGTGACAAGAATTTACAATCATCAAAAGCTCACTCAAGTTTTGTGTGTATTGTGACATGTATTTCCATCATTACCATTAACTCCCAATTAATACATATCTTTCTATATATCTTCAATAAAAGTTACACTTTTACTGAGCTATCAACCTGGACAATTGGCACTGAAAGCATCAATCCTTCATACCAAGTGGACATGAAAAATTGAACTACAAAATAGTTCAATGTTCAAGTTTAAAAGTCAATATATATTGGAAACTATACTCTTTGACAACTATAAGGACCCTCCTCATATGTACTTATCAAATATGAATCGTCTGTTAAAACTATTGTAGGAGATTGTACCATAAATGAAGTAATGTGTTATGTTGTGAATGTCCTAAAAGAAACTAATATTAGCTAATTCATTCACATTTTAGATACTTAGTGATTCAAGAGCTACTACATCACCTCGACTGTTAAAACATCAATTTTTACTAATGATGGTACAGAGTGTTTTCACCTGATAATGAAGATGTTGATTTTGATACCCTGATGGGTAAGATATATGCAATTCAGATAGTACCATATACCCTATTGGTGATGTTATGATGTTTAGGTATATGCATTCCTAATGATGATTGCACTTGTGTTTAATCTAAAATAAGGAATAAGTTATGTTATATTGATTATGTGATGGTTGATGATTAAATGAGAGTAGAAATGAATTAAATAGTAAATTATATGAAAGATGCATGTTTTGATTTATGTAACCATCCAGATAAGTTTTGAATATATATGTATGTGATTTTCTTGAGCTACTGATGTGCGCAATGAGTGTGCAGGATATTTATTAGTTGGGCAATCTAATAGAGAAATGAAATTGAACCCTTTGTATCAATTGAAGAAACCAATGCTAAATCTGATGAAAGATGCTAACCCCATTGTTTGTATTTTATTTGTATTGTGGTTTGAATGAATGCATCATTCTATAATCAGTAAATATTAATGTTTCATAACATTTTTTTATAGTGTCACTTGACACAAATAAATTGTATATGCATTGTAGCATGATAGTTAGGGTTAATCAAGTAACCTAAAGATCTAAGTCAGACTAGGTTAGTGACCTTTTTGCTAATCAATTAGTAATCAAGGTTAATTACCCTAATCATGATTAGTGACTAATCTACTTTTTGGAGTTGTTAGATAGTCCTAAAATTCCTAGCATTTGTTTGGTCCCAAATCAATTCCTAAGGCCTTAAAATATGAAATCTTAATACCCAAGGAGTACGGGTATCGGTTGGGGGCATTTTCCATGCCCCTAGCCCCTTTTGTTTACTTTTGAGGTCACTCAAAAAGTCCATTTTTTCTTTAGTGTGAAAATAGAATGATTTCACCATGGGTTGAATGACCTTAACCCCACCTTGAGGTTAGTCTTAGGTTTAGTTGAGTTGGAAACCTCTAAATTTTTAAGCAAATGGGGAAATTTATTGCCTTTTTTAGGTGGTTGAGTTTAAATCTTATTTAGAGGCATTTTTGAGAAGTTTTGGTTTTTACCCAATCTCTAATTTTAGAGTGAAGTTTTGGAAGATTGAAGGCAAGGAAGGAAAATCTCTACAAATTTGTTCATTTTACCATAACCTTTTTGTGAAGGTAGGAGTTCTTCATCTCCTTTGTTCATTTTGTTCATGTTGCTTATGTTGTCTCGTGCTTGGTTCATGATTATGTTATAGTGTTGTTCATTGAAATGCTTGTATGTATGTTGGGTATGCTTGGGAAGGATTGAAAAAATGTTTTCTTAAATGCTTTTCCTTCATATTTTGCTTGAATTTTGAAGTTTTCTTGTATGGGTGTTTTGGCATTACTCGCTCTCGGATAGGGCAGAAGTAGCCAATTTTGGGAAAGATCTTCAGTTGGACTCCAACAGTGTAGAGTCTCTTCTCAGGGAGACAAGAGGGAGAGAGGGTAGGGTGTTATGGGCCACTACCTGTCAACACAAACCACATATGAGTTTTGGCATGTAAGAATGGAAGAAAAAAATTTCTTGAGTTATAGCCCCAATTGGGCACCTATTTTGGTGTTGTGTCTGACATCTCTTCTTGGAAGAATCCACCTTCTCCCTTAGTTTTCTACCTGTTGTGAAAACCCAATATGGAAATGAATGAAAGATTTTGTCTCCTTGTTATGTTTCTTCGTCACCTGGTCAATTTTTGTTCTCTCCATGATCTCAACGATGTATTGTAGAAAATAAAATGAATCCCTTATTAAGGGCCATGAAGAAAATTTAAATTGATTATGGAAATTTAGTTATGTTTGGGATTGAAATTATATGCAAACTGTTTTAAACTTTTTTTGTAATGGCAATGATGTTGGGTTTTCTTCCTGGTTCTTTCCCAGAAGAGCCTTTGAATCAGGTGGTTCGATAGAAAAAGATAAATTGAGTAATATCCTTGCATATGATCTTTCTTGTAATTTGGTTATATGCATGTATTTATCAAAAAGTGAATATAGTGATGTTGTACCCTTTTTTGAGGCATTCTTACAATTTGAAATCATATGCATTTGATTTGTGTTGATCTGATAAAATAATAAAAGAATAGAATGATTGATCTTAAGTATATTTGGTGTGGATCTCCAATTTGAGATCAAGTGAAAATTAAATCAGGAATTTAGTCCTTAGACTAAGCTACTTTAGCTATGATAAAATCTCTTAGTGTCCTACCAAAATTAATTAATGGACTCAATGGACACATTTTTTCTTTGCAAGCCATATGAAGCAATACGAGCTATAGCCCCTAGGTAATATTGTTAACTAGTTAGTATTTCAAATTACACCAAAAAAAAAGAAATATATTAAGAGAAAACAAGACTCTAAGAACACCCACTTACAGGATGTTGTATTTTTTACAGGAAAATCTATTAACTTTTAAATTCTACAATAGTCATAAAGAAGAATATGTGTCTATGTGATCTTACCTTGGGTTAGTAAGTCACCCACATCAGTTTTAAAAATATATATTTTTAAATGACCCTAGTTGTATATACCTTATCTACCCCTTACCCAAATAAAATTTCCCACACAAATTCTCCATGTCCCCATCAAAGAAAGGGAACCTTTATCTATTTTCTTTCAAGGATGATGTCACCCTCCACTTCTCCAAATTTGGGCGCATGTTTAAATGGAAAGTCAAATTTTGTTTTAATGGCATTGCATAACAATCTTGTCTTTTTTTTTTCTTTTTTTGGGCTTCCTAAACCCCAATCCCCATCCAATGTGAAATTCTCCAACATAGCTCCTTGCATCTTATGCCTTGTCAGATGACACAAACCAATCAAGTCAACTTTGTTAGGAATGGCTAAAGCTTTTGTTCTTAAGTTTTTTGAAATCTCAGCATTAATGTGTAGGAGGTAACCCCCCCCCCCAATTTCCTCCATGCAAATTTCTTAGGCCAGCAAGATGAGTTGGATGGGACCATGTATTGTCCTAGGTAGGTGTGGAGACTTGGGAAAAGACTCCAAGTTATTTATTGGCTAGCGGGGTTGCTGGGAGTTAAGGAGGTTATGATGGGTGGGTTAATAAAGTTAGATTAGAGTGGGTTAGTTGTTAGGTTAGATTATTTAGTTTAGGATTTTTGTTATAGTTTTTTCTTAATTGTTAGTAGATTTTTTTTGGGTTTTGTTTTAAATGTTAGCTTTTTAAGTTGGGATAGTATTAAGTTAGATATAGGCATGTTATTTTATAGGTTAGTAAGATATGAAGTTGGTGAGTGTCATGTCTAGGTTAGAAGCTTACTATTAATTTTTTATTTTAGTAATTGTTCTAATAGATTTTGGTAATAGTATTTTAAATTTTAGTTAATTATATTTTTCTTAGTGCAAATTATAGTTTCTTTTAATTAAATATAGTTGTTGTATAGTGTTAGCTTCTAATTAAGAGGTCTTTAATATAAGTTAATATTAGAACTTATTTTTAAGTGTTAATTAGGAAAGTAATCAACTTATAATTGCTTTAATGATTAAATAATTTAGTATTAGAATCAATTTTAATATAGGATAGGAATTAGAAGAGTTAGTTTCCATTTCGTTTATTCTTTTTGTTTAAATTAAGTTAGTTGATTTATTTGATTCATTTAAAGAATTAATTTAGAATCATTGTGTCAGTAATTAGTGGATGTGAAGTTGAATTTCACTATTAATTAAAGTTAACTGTAGAGGTTAGTAAATTTGGTTAATTTAATGTAGTAGTTATATTATTCTTAAATTGAAAGATAGTGTTATTATGTGTTCAATTAGTACAGGTTATAAATTTGAGATAGTCTATTCGAGTAAACTTTAAATGTTGAGTATATAATCTAGATTTAATTAGCCTGCTTTAAGGGTAGAAAATGTTGTCTCAAAATATGGTAGTAACGAAGAAAATGTCAAAATCAATCCAATAACGAATGTTCAAATTGATTGGTCTACTCTTACACATTGACTTATTGAACTTGTAATAGAATGTAAAGTTATCCATAGGAGAGCATGTTCTATCTTATTTTAATTATTTATTTTAACTTGTGTAAATGAATTTATCAAACTTGGTGAACTTAATTACTATATTAAAAAAAATTGTGTGTTTTTTCCCTTGTATTTTGGGCATGACATTTTGGTATCAAAGCCTGGTTTCGTGACACTTGGGCAACAATGGGTCCATGTAAGTGTGGACATTTAAATTCTACTATGCGAAGTAGGGATCTCTCCTTGCATTATTGTATGGAGCTAATGTAATTCTTCCTAAATAATGATACTGATGACCCAACATAAGAAAAACTTGGAATTTGTATTAACGTTGAAAATGGTTAACCATATTAGACAAATTAGTCATAAGGACTTGAAAATCGTTGTTTAGATGCAAGTATGTTATCTATATATTAATGTATACCATGATCTCATTTAGAATTTGAAATTTTATTGAATGCAAGCTCCCTAATGGAAAACTAAATTAAGAACCCTAAAATATCTTTTAATCATGTGCACATAATGATCATATAGCCTAGAAGTTAAAGGGAAAGGATTCTCAACACCTTTAGTAGAAGTTAGGTATGGTCTAACTCGATCATTTGTGAAAGAAATTGTAGTTCATATAAAAAATGGATGTAAACAAGTAGATTAGTATTGATTTAGATATTACAAGCATTAGTAAAGGAAAATTACGATCTTCATAATCTAATTTTGTATCTTCGAATTTAAATTTTGTAAAGATATATTAAATGGTGATAAGTATGTAGTGTATAGTATTGAATCAGTAAGATGGTAACATGTAAACTTACGAGTTAGGGTTATGCGAGTCTATGTTGTTCATAGGCTTATTCGATAAGCATGAGTAATACAATTTTTAACTATCAAGTGAATTCTCATAGACTCTAGTATTGTAATTATTGGATCAATTATAACCCTACAATTTAGAGAAAGCAATGTCATGATGAAATCACCAACCTAGTATGAGATAAAGGTTCAGGTATCAAGATAAGTAATCAATGGATTTTAAGCCACAAGGCATAATAAGAACAACGATGATGACCTATGTCGACAATATTGAGATTATTGTAAGAGTGAGTAAGTAAACATTGACTTTACATAAGTAAACATGGACGATATCCTAATAATGGTTTTATACCAAAGTGGTTGCAAACCTACAACCCAAAAATTAAAATCATAAGTCATCTATGACAAGGAGACGTAAAATTTTGATTATTGTAAGAAAAATAGCATTAAGTAAATTCTTGGATGATAATTAGAACTTGTGTGTATGATGAAATAAAATGGAAAGTGATATAGGTATACGTATAGAGGGCCATACCAATTTGGTGAGAGAGATAACCCAACTTCAACTAACGTAGGGACGGTGCAATTGATTTAAGAAATCAATGGGTAGATGCCCAAATATGTAATTATAAGTGAATTAAGGATAAGAGAGTTGGTTTTGTAATTGTAACTCAAAGTATAACTCTTCTGACACTAAGGTTCCCACATGTTAGAGTCTCCGAAGATAAATCAGTATAACAACAAGAGGATGGATGGAGACTCATTTTAATGTCCTTGCATTTGCATTTTTGAGTGAGTTCTGATCAAGCCAAACCCCCTTTGTGCAGTAGACCCTAATTGTAAGGTGATGTCAATAAAGATAAGTATGTAGTTAGTATACGAGATCAATCAAAGTTTGAGTGACATGGCTATTAGACCACCATCTAAAATCAATTCAAGATCCCTACAATGTATTTGGAAGACCTAAGATCCCTCATGTTCTTCACTAACCCTGGTATGGCCTCATTTTGTCAGTAATGTAAAATTTTATAGTAATTGGATGTCTATCCTTATTTGGTTGCCTTCAGATTTTGGTATTTTAATGTCCTTTTTCCTTTTTTCCAATCAGTGTGATGTGAGGCTATTTAGCCAACTATATTATTGATGATTCTAATTTTCCTCTTGATTATGTCTTTATTTCTTGATTAACTTTTTTTTAAATTTGTGGCCACACTTTATTTCTTTGATTTTTGAATTTTTCATCGAATGTTTCATCCTTGATATTGAATTTAAGTTTTGAGGCACTTTCTTGTGAGTTTTATTGGAAAAATGACATATGATGAGCCTACCAAAGGGATTCCTGATATTTAAGTGGATGTGTAATAATAGGGTATGGGGTTATTAGTGAGAGTATTCATGCCCCACCCTCTCCCAAGACTTTGACATTAGGATTAATGTTATTCGTTGACTGTTATGAGTAATGAATTGCACCCCAACATAAATTTGGTTAAGGTTATAGGTTAATTGAAAGGACTTCTAGATGAAAAGGTGCATATGTAGAGATGGAACCCTATCAAGATTCAATATGTCATGGAAACTCTAAAGGGAGAGTATTTAACTTGGAATAAGGGGACAAGTTGCTTAAAATGAAAGTCTCATTTGAGGGAGCCTTGTATAGCTGTTACCCGATGAGTGGGTATGTGGAATCGAAACATCTTACAGCATTACTATTGATAGAAACTCTACAGGTATAGTTATATTAGATTAGAAACTTGTTTTATGTGGCCTTTATGTTTTAAGAAGTGCTTGACCCTAGAAAATGTAAATACATCAAAGTTATGGAGTAAACTTCACTTTTAGTAATGTTAATCAGGCAAATATGTCATCTCCCCTGAGTATGGATGAGAATTATTCATCATTCTTTTTATAAGAGTAAATTTTGGACCAAGTCTAGACAAGGTCTAGCATAAGATAAAAATTTTAGTTGTGTGACTTCCAGGAAGAAGTCAAAAGCTAGTGGGGGAGGATGTAAGGACCATCCTCATATGTACTTGTCAAATATGAATCCTCTATTAAAACTATTATAGGAGATTGTATCAGAAATGAAGTAATGTGTTATGTTGTGAATGTCCTAAAAGAAATTAAGATTAGCTGATTCATTCATGTTTTAGATACTTAGTGATTCAAGAACTACTACACCACCTCAACTGTTAAAACATAAATTTTTACTAATGATGGTACAGAGTGTTTTCACCTGATAATGAGGATGTTAATTTTGATACCTCGATGGGTAAGTTATATGCAATTCAGATAGTACCGTATTCCCTATTGCTGATGTTACAATGTTTAGGTATATGTATGCCTAATGATGATTGTACTTGTGTTTAATCTGAGTTATAATATAAGTTATGTTATATTGATTATGTGGTTTTTGATGATTAAATGAGAGTATAAATGAATTAAACAATAAATTATATGAAAGATTCACGTTTTGATTTATGTAACCATCCAGATAAGTTCTGAATATATATGTATGTGATTTTATTGAGCTACTGATGTGTCCAATAAGTGTGAAAGATATTTATTAGTCGGGGAATCTAATGGAGAAATGAAACTAAACCCTTGTATCCATTGTGGAAACTAGGGCTAAATCTGATGAAACATGCTAACCCTATTGATCGTATTTTATTTGTGTTGTGTTTTGAATGAATGTATCATTCTGTAGTCAGTAAATATTAATGTTTCGTAAAAGTGTTTTATAGTGTCACTTGATGCTCGTAAATTGTATATTCATTCCAGCATGATAGTTAGGATTAACTGAGTAACCTAAAGATCTAATATGGACTAGGTTAGTGACCTTTTTACTAATGAGTGATTAATCAAGGTTAAGTACCCTAATAATGATTAGTGACTAATCTACTCTTTGGAGTTGTTAGATAGTCCTAAAATTCCAAGCATTTGTTTGGTTCCGAATCAATTCCTAAGGCCTTAAAACATGAAATCTTAATACCAAAGGGGTATGGGTATGGGTTGGTAGAATTTTCCACCCCCCTAGCCCCTTTTGTTGACTTTTGAGGTGACTCAAAAAGTCAATTTTTTCTTTAGTGCAAAAATAGAATGAATTCACCATGGGTTGAATGACCTGAACCCCACCTTGAGGTTAGTCTTAGGTTTAGTTGAGCTAGAAACCTCTATATTTTTAAGCAAGTGGGGGAAGTTATTGCCCTTTTTAGGTGGTTGAGTTTGGATCTTATTTAGAGGCATTTTTGAGAAGTTTTGGTTGTTACCCAATCTCTAGTTTTAGAGTGAAGTTTTGGAAGATTGAAGGCAAGGAAGGAAAAGCTCTTTTCAATTTGTTCATTTTACCATAACCTTTTTTTGAAGGTAGGAGTTCTTCATCTCCTTTGTTCATTTTGTTCATGTTGCTCATGTTGTTTCATGCTTGGTTCATCCTTATGTTATTGTGTTGTTCATTGAAATGCTTGTATGTATGTTGGGTATGCTTGGGAAGGATTGAAAATATGTTTTTTTGAATTCTTTTCCTTCATGTTTTTCATGAATTTAGAAGTTTTCTTGTATGGAAGTTTTGGCATTACTCACCCTTAGATAGGGCAAAAGTGACCAATTTTGGGAAAGGTCTTTAGTTGGACTCCAATAGTGTAGAGTCTCTTCTCAGTAAGAGAAGAGGGAGAGAGGGTAGGGTGTTATTGGTCCCTATCTATTAGCACAAACCACATTTGAGTTTTGGCATGTAAGAATGGAAGTTCTTGAGTTATAGCCCCAATTGGGCACCTATTTTGGTGTTGTGTCTGGCATTTCTTGTTGGAAAAATCCACCTTCTTTCTTAGTTTTGTACCTATTGTGAAAACCCGATATGGAAATGAATGTCAGATTTTGTCTCCTTATTATGTTTGTTTGTCACTTGGTCAATTTTCATTCTCTCCACAATCTCAGTGATGTATTGCAGAAAATGAAATGAATCCCTTGTTAAGGGCCATGAAAATAATTTAAATTGATTGTTGAAATTCAGTTATGTTCGGGATTAAAATCCTATACAAAGTGATTTAAAATATTGTTGTAATGGCAACAATCTCAAGTTTTCTTCCTTGTCCTTTCCCAACAGAGCCTTTGAATTAGGTGGTTTAATAAAAAATGATAAATTGAGTAATATCCTTGCATATGATCTTTCTTGTAATTTGGTTATATGCATGTATTTATCAGAAAGTGAATGTAGTGATGTTTTATCCTTTTTTGAGGCATTATTGCAGTTCAAAATCATATGCATTTGATTTGTGTTGATTAGATAAAATAATAAAGAAATGGAATGATTGATCTTAAGTATATTTGGTGTGGATCTCCAATTCGAGATCAAGTGAAAATTAAATCAGGAATTCAGTCCTTAGATTAAACTACTTTAGATATGATAAAATCTCTTAGTGTCCTACCACAATTAATTAATGGACTCAATGGACACATTTTTTCTTGGCAAGCCATATGAAGCAATAGGAGTTATAGCTCCTAGGTAATATTGTTAACTAGTTAGTATTTCAAATTACGCCAAAAAAATAAATAATACATTAAGAGAAAACAAGACTCTCAATACACCCACCTATAGGATGTTGTATTTTGTATGGGAAAATCTCTTATCTTTAAAAGTCTACAATAGTCATAAAGAAGAATATGTGTCTATGTGATCTTACCTTGGGTTAGTAAGTCACCCACATCAATTTTAAAAATATATATATTTTTAAATGACCCTAGTTGCATATACCTTATATACCCCTTACCCAAATAAACTTTCTCACATAAATTCTCCATGTTCAAATCAAAGCAAGGGAACCTTTATCTATTTTCTTTCAAGGATGATGTCACCCTCCACTTCTCCAAATTTGCGCACAAGTTTAAAACGAAAGTCAAATCTTGTTTTAAAGGCATTGCATAACAACCTTGTCATTCTTTTTCTTTTGTTTTTTGGGCTTCCTAAACCTTAATCCCCTTCCCATGTGAAATTCTACGACATAGGTCCTTGCATCTCATGCCTTGTTAGATTACACAGACTAGTCAAGTCAACTTTGTTAGGAATGGCTAAAGCTTTTGTTCTTAAATTTTTTGAAATCTCAGCATTACTATGTAGGAGGTAACCCCCCCCCCCACTATTTCCTTCATGAAAATTTCTTAGGCCAGCAGGATGAGTTGGATAGGAGCACATATTGTCCTAGGTAGGTGTGGAGACTTGGGAAAAGACTCCAAGTTTTTTATTGGCTAGTGGGGTTATTGGGAGTTAAGAAGGTTATGATGGATGGATTAATGAAGTTAGATTAGAGTTGGTTAGTTGTTAGGTTAGATTATTTGGTTTAGGATTTTTGTTATAGTTTTGTCTTAAATGTTAGTAGATTTTTTTTTGGTTTTGTTTTAAATGTTAGGTTTTTAATTCAGGATAGTATTAAGTTAGATATAGGGATGTTAGTTTATAGGTTAGTAAGATATGTAGTTGGTGGGTGTCATGTCTAGGTTAGAATGTTACTATTAAGTTTTTATTTTAGTAATTTTTTTAATAGATTTTGGTAATAGTATTTTAAATTTTAGTTAATTATATTTTTCTTAGTGGCAATTGTAGTTGGTTTTTATTAAATATAGTTGTTGTATAGTGTTAGCTTCTAATTAAGAGGTCTTTATTATAAGTTAATAGTAGAAATTATTTTTAAGTGTTAATTAGGAAAGTAATCAACTTATAATTGCTTTAATGATTGAATAATTTAGTGTTAGAATCAATTTTAATATTAGATAAGAATTAGAAGAGTTAGTTTCCATTACGGGTATTTTTGTTGTTTAAATTAAGTTAGTTGAATTATTTGATTCATTTAAATAATTAATTTAGAATCATTGTGTCAATAATTAGTGGATGTTAAGTTGAATTTCAGTATTAATTAAAGTTAATTGTAGAGGTTAGTAAATTTGGTTATTTTAGTGTAGCAGTTATATTATTCTTAAATTGAAAGATAGTGTTATTATGTCTTCAATTAGTACAAGTTATAAAATTGAGATAGTCTGTTTGAGTAAACTTTAAATGTTGAGTATATAAACTAGATTTAATTAGTCTGCTTTAAGGGCAGAAAATGTTGTCTCAAAATATGGTAGTAACGAAGCAAATGTCAAAATCAATCTAATAACAAATGTTCAAATTGATCAGTCTACTCTTACACATTGACTTATTGAACTTGTAATGGAATGTAAAGTTATCCATAGGAGAGCTTGTTCTATCTTACTTTAATCATGTATTTTAACTTGTCTAAACAAACTTATCGTTCTTGGTGAACTTAATTACTATTAAAAAAAAAGTTGTGTGTGTTTTTGCCCTTGTATTTTGGGCATGACAACAACAAAGACTAAACAAAAAGATGAACTCATAAACTTTGAACCTTTATCAATGTGTTCAATGTTCATGTTCAACTTTAATAATGAGCAAAAGTCTCCTTTGGGATGGATGACCTTGCCAGCTTGACCAAATAAAATTGACAAACTTATGAACCTTGAACCTTGAACAAAATGGTCAATGTTCATGTTCAGAAATTTGTTTGACCAAAAGACTTGAAAGCAAGGAACATAAAACTAGATAATGTTCACAATGGGACTTTGATATAAGACTATATTTTAACAATGGCTTTACAAATACCATGACCATTTAAAGAAATAAATGTGGACCACTGATGGGTAACAATTTTCTTTGAATAGGGATTTAGATTGTAAGGGACTGAAAAGGAATATAGAAATCTATGGTTTCACACTAAGACTAACAAAATGAAAAATAACCTAACCTAAGACACAACAAAACAAAAAAGAACCTAACCTAAGACGCAATAAGATTCCAATGTAGAACAAAATTCATTAATGTTTGGAAAGCTTAAAATCTTGTATTTTATAAGATAGGGGTAAATCAGTGCTACCTAAGTACGCAAGTCTGAAAGAGTTTGGTCCAAGAACCTTACTAATTTCAAAAGGCCTTTCCAAATTTATTCAAATTTTCCATGTACACCCCTTGGATCTCTTCTTTTATCCCATAGCAATACCTTATCATTCTCCATGAAACTCTTGGTCGTAGATTTCATGTTAAAGATCTTCGTAAATCATGTCTGATGAAAAGTTATATGATCAACCACTCTTTCTCTTTCTCCTTCAATCTTTGTGATGTAAAAAATTATTTTCTCTAATAAATTTTGAAACACTTCATCTTCAATCACCTTTTGCAATTTGATAGTAGCTTGTTTCAATAGTAAAAATAGTTTTGCTTCAACAACATATATCAGTTCAAAAGGTGTCTTCATAATTTCTCTCTTAGGAGTAGTCCAATCAACCCATAGCACTTCAAATATCCTTCTATGCCAATATCTCACATTATCACTCACCAATTTTCTCATAATTGAAATCAAGTTCCTGCTGGAAGACTCTTCATGACCATTTCCTTACAGAAAGTAATTAGAAGAATGAGAAAGGTGAATTCCTTTATAATAGTAGAATAGTTGTAGTTCTTTTGAGGAGAATTTTTGGACATTATCCATTACTAATTTATTAGGTACCCCAATTCTGACTAGAATTTTTTCCATTAAGAATTTACTTACCACTTTAGAGCTAGTATTTTTAATTGGTATTGCTTCAACCCATTTTGTGAAGTATTTAGTAGCTATCATAATATGGGTGTGGCCTACACTTGAGGCTAGATTGAAAGGCCCTATAAAATTGAAACCCCATTATTTAAAAGGCTCATCGATAACTATTAGCTTCAAAGGGTGTGCAACTAGTCTAGGTTTTCCAAAAAATAACTTACACTTCTCACATTTTCCAACCAATTTGTATACATTTGCAAAAATTCCAGGCCAATAAACTCCATTCATTAATATCTTGAAGGTTTTCACTATAGATGGGAAAATCTGACCACAAGCTTCATTATGAAAATAATGAAGTAATTTCTCTTGTTGATCTTTGTCTAAAAATCTCAAGAATCCACCATCAAGACCTTTCTTGTAAAGCATGTCATTAATAATGGTGTATTTGTAAGCTTTCAATTTCAGCTTCCTTCTTGCCTTACTGATGAAGTGTTTAAGGCATTCACTGTAGCTAAGAAACTAAGCAATGTAAAAATACCAATTATCCTTAAGGTCCACTAGTAATGCACATGAATTATCCTCAGTAATATCCTCCTTACCATTAACCATTAGCTTACATAAACCTTGCCCTCTTACCAACTTGGTAGTTTTTATTTCAAATCAATTTCATGAACTTTCGACACCTAGGCAGCTCTATTATTGAAGGACACTTCCTGTTTTGTGAGGATACATTTTATAGCTAAACTTGGAACAAAATATATTGAGTGTGAATGTTAGATATAATACCTGAAGTGTTTTATTTCTTCGATGACTGAGAAGACCTGATTGTTTTCTAGCAAATAGCTCAACTCATAACTCTTTAGTGGCACACTCATAAAGGATATGAAGACTTTAGATCTCAGTTGTATCTTCCATTAATAGGACTATAAAAATTATGTGTTCATTGGCATAGTAGTGGATAAAAAATATTTTTTATAATCTAGGTGAGCCAAAATTGGTGCTTTAGTTTTGGTAATTTTTACCTCCTTAAATGCTTTTATGGCCTCTTTGCTCCACTTGAAAACTAGCTTTTCACTAAGCAAATTTGTGATGTGCCTAGTCACTTTTGTAGTATCAGGTATGAACTTCCTTAAGGGGTGTTTCCTTGAGTAGCACAAAAAATAGACTTCTTGGGGTTCAAGAAGATCCCATGTTCTGTGCACCTTTGAAGAACTAACTTTAGATCATTCGAATTTTTTTCCCTTCTTCTTGAGAAAACCATCATGTCATCCAGGTAAATGATAACTATTTTATTCGATAGGTGTTCAAAAGAGGAATTCATCACCCTTTGGAAGGTGGTTCCTGCATTATTGAGTCCAAAAGGTATCCTACTATAAGTGAAGTTTCCCCATGGCATTGTAAACGAAGTTTAATGTTGGTCCTGTAGGGCCACACTCTTTGATTATACCTAGAAAAATTATGGGGCATGGAAATAATTTTTTAGCCAACCACCATTTACAAGATGTGATCCATGTGGGGTAGAGAAAAATTATCGTTGAAAATCACTTGATTCAAATTCCAGATGTCAATATAGATCCTAATCTCACCATTCTTCTTTTGGACATTAAATATATTTTCCACCCATGTGGAGTGATGAATGCGATAAATTATGTTTTCCTTAAACATCTTATTCACCTCTTTAAAAATTGCACCAGCCACCCTTAGATTATAATTTCTAAGATTCTGATGGAAAGGATCAACATTCGATTTGAAGAGAGTCTGATGTTTGAATTTCCCTTGGCAAAAATCCTTCAAATTTTCATAGGACCAGGAGAACACATCTTCAAACTCTTTCAGTAGCTTCAAGAATCTATTTATTTCTAACTCATTGTGATATTTACCTAAGTTAACCAACTTAGGATTATATTATGAACCAATGTTCACCTTTTCATATTCATCTAAAACTTCCTCTACCTCTCTCACATTTTTATTGAAATAACAATCTCTTCTATCAAAAAGAGACTCCAATGTGATTGTGCCTTTAGTGATGTGATTACCCTTTAATTTAATGAGATGATTTTTAGAATTATTTTCATGATTCAGAGGAAATTTAGCATTTCTAGAATTTGAACCATCAAAGTGAAGAGTCTGCAATGTTGGAAACATATGGTTAATTATGTATTCTCTTTGATGTTACAGAAAATGTCATATCATTGTGAGTTAGTATATCCCAAGCTCACTCAACCATTAAAGATAGTTTCTTGTGTTTGTCGAACATTATAAAGTTTGCCTAGTTTTGAAGATAGTGTCTACCAAGTTCACTTGAGTGTTAACTGAGCTCACTCGATTATTGAAGGAAATGTTGGATGGAACAGTGTTAACCGAGCACACTTGGTTATCAAAGGAACTTTGTGAAAATACAATGTTTAACCAAGTTGACCGGGTTTACATAGGAAAATTGCTTTTAGTTAGAATCTACCAAGCAGGGTTGGCTAATAAAGAATTTTCTTGTTTTGGCATATTGAGTTCAATTGATTTGTTTATTGGTTTCAGCCGACTAAGTTGATGAATATTAATTATTCTAAGTTGCATTCAAGCTGACTTGACAATATGTAAGATATAAATGTAAGGTCAAGTTGAGGATTGAATTTATGGAATAGAATTGAATATTTTCATGATACTTGGAGGAAGAAAATTAGAAGGATAAGAATAATTTCCTTGGTGAGCTACATAGATACATTCGATGAGCTACACAAATACATTCAATTAGGAAGGATCAAGTATACAAGCCAAAATTGAGATCTATAATCAACAATTTAGTTGCATCAAGAATTGGGTCATCTCATTGTTACCTTCTAACCATCGTAGTAGTGATCTAAATCTCTTAACAAAGTTTAGTTAATATCTATTTGCAAATCCTCTAGCAAGGTGCCATTTCTATTGAAGTGTCTAAATACCTCTAACAAGGCTAATCCTAATAGGGTGATTAAATCCTCTAATAGGGTCACACCTAATAGTGTGTTTTGTAACTTTTAAGAGGGTTGGCTCCTAATAGGGCTCACTTTAGAAGAGTGAAAACTAGTACAACTAGTTGCAATTGGTGGTTTTTCCCAAATTAGGTTTCCATGTTAAATCTTTGTGTCTCTTGAGTTCATGTTTTTTGCTTTCATATGCATGCAACTAATTTTAATCATAGATAATATGTTAAGATTTATATGATAAGCATTTTCCAAGTTATTTTAGCATTTACTGAGTTACAACATTTGCTAGTAGAAACTGAGTGCTTGTGTAACCACTAAGTTACAACAATATATAGTTTATTTATTTATGCTTAAAGTTGTGTTGACGTATAAGGGATCTAGGATTTATTTTAGTGGTAAAAAATTCATCCCTCTGCTCTTAGTTACTCCTCTTACATTTCCAATAATTTGTATCAAGGCATTGTTGCTTGTAGAGAATTGTTTCAAGAATGTAAGCTAAAAGATCAAGATGCCTTCCAAAAGAGAGATTCCCATGTTGAACAAAGACAACTTCGGAGCATGGCAGGAGCTTATGAAGTTGCATCTAGTGACTATCCATGATTCAGGTTTGAAACATATGGAAAATGCTTACGAAGCTCGTACTAGAACATTGACAATTGAGGAGATTTTTGAAAAGAAGATTCATAAAATAATGACGACTGATATTGCTTCTATTCTCAGCTATGCTAAATTTGATGAAGTCAAATATTGTGCTACTACTCATGAAATGTAGGTCAAAATCAAAGATATCTATGGAGGTGAGGATAATTTCAAAAGAGCCAAAGGATAAAGTCTCAGAGTTTAGCTCGATCAAATGAAGATGAGAGAGGATGAGAACATTGCAAAATATGTTGATCAAATCAACAAAAATGTAAGTACAATTGAAGCCTCTAGAGGAGACATTGATGATAAAACAATTGTAAGTAAAGTACTCAAAACTCTTCTTCATATCTATGCAATTAGACAATTTGTTACTTAGGAGAAGAGATCTGATCCAAACAACAAGATAAATCTAGAATCTTTGGTAGGCAGATTGACATTTTTTGAATTGGATAACTATGATAATTATATTCATAGTTCCAAATGTATTGAGTTTGCATTAGAATCCAAGTTTTCACTCAAAAAAGAGAGTAAGAAATAAAAAGCCAATCAATCTAAAAGTGAAGATGTGGAAGAAAGTTTAGACAATGATCTTGAAGTTGTTGAAGCCTTACTTGCAAAAAAATACACCAAAGGTAGAGGAAGGTACAAAGGTAAGATTCCTCTAATTTTTTTTTTCTTGTGAAGAAATTGGTCACATTGATGTTGAGTTTCCAAACAAAGAAAACAAAGAAGAAAAGAAAATTAGTAAATTCAAATGCAAGAAGGAATTCAAAATTTACAAGGACTACAAAAATAAAGGTAAGAAATCTTGTTTCATGACTAAAAATTTAGATAGCAGTGATAGTGGTGAAATGGTCTATATAGCTATAAAAGATGAATCAGATAATGAGTCAAACAAATTGGCACTTATTTCTAATGTGAGTAAAAATGATACATGGATTATTGATAGTGGCTACTCTCATCATATGAATGGTGACAAAACAAAAATTAAACATATGGAACACTATTATGGTGGAAGCATTAGATTTGGAAATAATGAAACTTGTTGCATAAAAGGAAAAGGTTGCATTTCACTAACCAATGAACTCAGATGTTGCAATGCCTACTAGGTAGAAGGATTAAAGAATAACATTGGATTCAAGGTAGAATTCATGAAAGGGTAGGCCAAGTAGCTATATGGAAGAGGATATATGGTTGGTTCTGGCTAACAAACAAAAGGTAATTTATTCTACCTAGATCTCAGTGAAAATTCATGTTTCATTTCTCAAAGATAAGAAACCTAGTTATGTCACAAAAGGCTATGTCATGTGGATTTTGACAATTTAATCAAAATAGGAAAAAAAAAAAATAGTATGAGGTATTCTTAGCTCGAGGAAACCTAATATGGGCCTATGTAAAAATTGTCAAATTGGAAAGATGAGAAAGAGTAGTTTCAGAAGCAAGAACTATCACTTAGAAGAAGCCTTAGAGTTGGTCCACATAGACCTTTGTGGACCTATTAGCATAGAAAGCTATAGTGGATATAAGTAATTTATTTTATTTGTTGATGATTATTTTAAAATGATGATTGTAATGTATTTAAAAGAAAAATATGAAGCATTTCAAAAATTTAAGTGGTATCTAGCAAAAGTAGAGCAAGAAACTAAAAAGAAACTAAAATTTTTAAGATCAGATACAGGTGGTGAATTCATCTCATGTGAATTCAATGAATTCTACACTAAAAAAAGAATCAAAAGACAATTATCAGCTCCTTGTACACCTCAGTAGACTGGTATACCAGAAAGAAGGAATAGATCTATCATAGATTGCGCAAGAACCTTGACAATAGAAAGAAATGTTGCAATCAAATACTGGAAAGAAGCAATTAGTACTATAGTACATACCTTCAATAGAGTTTAGCTAAAGAAATATTCAAATCAAACACTTTATGAACAATGGTATAGCTACAAACCTACTATAAGTTATTTAAAAGTATTCGATAGAAAGTTTTATATCTTGAAGGAATCTAGGAAAGATAAATTTTATGTCAAAGTTGATGAAGGTATATTCGTGAGATACTCCTATAGAAGTAGAGCCTATAAGATTTTTTATTTGACTACTCATAAAATCGTAGAAAGTGCACATGTCAGAATTGATGAGTTTGTAGAAAATAGTGAGGAAGATAGCAGCAAAGAACCTGAGGATTGTAGATGGTTTGTTTATTATGAACCTGATACATTGAAAAATGTTTTTAGAGGTTAGGAAGCTTCATCTCTTGAGTCCCCAAAGTCTTTAGAGATACCCAAGTTATAACTAATGTAACCAAATTCATAGCCTTAAGGACCTAAGTCATAGTCAGAAGCTACCAAACCATTGTTAGAGAAAAATGAGTCTGATGGACCCCAGTCATAGACAATGGGACCCAAGAAAAATATTGAAGATAATGAAGTGGCTAGTAAAAAAAATCCAAATCCAAGGTAACTATGTTAGAAAAATATGTCAGAAGGCACCATGCACCTAATTAGATCATTGGAGACAATTTTGATGGCACAATGATAAGAAACACATTAAAAGATACATGTTTACTTGCTGAATGTGAACCAAGAAATTTTAAGGATGCTTTTGATAAAGAAAGTTGGATTGAAGAAATGAATGAAAAAAATGAACAGATAGAAAAGAATAAGACTTAGACTCTTGTACCAAGACCAAAAAATAAAAATGAGATTGGCACAAAATGGCTTTTAAGAAATAAGCTAAATGAAGATGGAGTAGTTACAAGGAACAAAGCAAGATTAGTTTGCAAGGGTTACTCTTGAGAAGAAATTATTGATTATGGTGAAAATTTTGCTCCTATTGCAAGATTGGAAGGTGTTAGAACTTTACTAGCATATGCAACATACAAAGGATTTAAAGTTTGTCAAATGGATGTAAATTTTGCATTCTTGAATGGAATTCTTCATGAGGAAGTCTACATAGAGCAATCTAAAAGTTTTATAGATCCCAACAAAAGAGATATGGTCTAAAAATTACAAAAAGCATTGTATGGTCTCAAGCAAGCTCTTAGAGATTGGTATGAAAGACTTCATAACTACTTGATAAAAATTGGTTTTCAAAATACAAATTATCACATTAGTCTATATATCAACGATGGGCTAGATAAGAAGATTGTATTGGTAGAAATATTTTTTGATGACACATTGTTCACCAAAAATGATGACTTGTGCAAAGATTTTTGAGAAGAGAATAGTAAATAATTTGAAATTTCTATGTTTGGAGAGATAATATACTTTTTTGGATTATAGATTCAATAGAAAAAAGATTTTATTTTCATTACTCAATCTAAATATATCAAGGAGATTCTAAAGAAATTCATAATGGAGGATTCAAAGCCAATTGGAACATCTATGTCTACTAGACATAATCTTTCCAAAGATGATGATTCAAAGGAGGTAAATCAAACTAGGTAAAAGCACAAACCTATGTCACCTTTTATAAAGGAAAGTGATATCAAAATTTAAACTCTTCAAATTTAATGACATAAAAGTTGCATTTGTGTTTAGAATTTGAAGATGATGTATACTAATAAAATGTGTAAAATTGAATGAAATTTATGTATATAACTTTTTTTAAAAAAAATTGAGGAAAAACTTTATTTCTTTTTGGATTTTTTAAGTCTATTTTTAATTTTTTAATTTTTTTGTAAAATATAGAGTTTTCTTTCAGTCAAACAAATATATGCAAATGATCATACTTTGGTCTGACTATGGAATATGTTTGAGTTGACATGTATACCTAGTGTACCAAAAAAGAAAATTTCAAATTCAGCTTCTATTTGTCAAGTTACAACTAGTCAATATCAAAGTTATCATAAATTGATAGTTTTTTCTCCTATCAATCTTTTTCCAACAAATCTATATATATTTTTAAAAAAATTGCATATTCTTGAAGAAGACTCTCTCCTCTAGTGCAACATTAAAAATAATAATTTTTTAACATCATTTATTATTATTTTCCTATTTTTGAATAGACATCTTTCCAAATCTTAAAATACCTAGTTGTAATATTTTCAAATTATAACATATTATCCATAATCAAAATAATAATAATATTATATGATCATAATCTTGTCTCCAAGACCTACAAAAGTATACTTTTAGTTTTAAAAAAACTTCATTTTCATAGGTCAAATTGGCCTTCAAAGTGAGATGCTTCAGAAAGTTCTTATTTTTGCTTGTGTGGCTACCACTTAGGATGCCACATAAATAGTTACAGCTGAAACCCTTTCAGCCAAAAGTGTTTCAATCGAAAGTGTTTCAACCAAAACTCCTATTGGCCTAGCAAACCACCAGTGGTTAGTTTCACTATTTCATTTAAAATGGAACTTATTTTTCCTTTTTTAAATAAATATAAAAATAACAAAAAATAAAGGAACATTTTGAGAAGACAATAATTTTTGAAGCCATTTTTAGCGACTATTTTGTAGATTTAATCAGAACTGCAAAGGATAAATTATTTTAAAGGTATTTTTTCTCTTCTACTTATTTTTATGCACATTCTATATTGAAGCATTAGCTGGTATTTAGTGAAATCTAAATTAATTTTTTTTATTTGTATAGATTAAAGTATTCAATGAGCAGTAAAAAGAAAAGATCAAGGAAATATGATAGAACAAGAGATGAAAAAATGAAAGGTCATACAAAATGTAACCAAAACCAACCTACTAAAATTCCTAAAGAAGATGAGATTCATGAAGAGAATGAAACTAGTGAAGAGGATGAGATTCATGAAGAGGAAGAAATTGGTAATTCTAATGATAGAAACAAATTAAAAGGCATAGAAAAGTTGATGGATTTGGATGAGGAACTACATTTTAACCAAATTCCATCTAAATATATGATAAATGATAACACTATTAGAAAGCATTGTCAAAACATGTGGGATGAATATTTCAAAGATAGAAGTATATTTGGAAATGCACAATTATTTGTCAAGTTATTTAGGAGAAAAGATATGAAACCTATTTTGGAGTTATTTGGTGTTGATAACAGGACAAACCATGGGCATAATGTTAATAAAAAAATAGCTGAAAACTTGCAAAATGCTTATAAAAAATTGAAAACACAACTTGAGGAGGTGATTTGAGTAATGCATGTAGAGCATTGATGACTACTATATTAGTAGAAAATTGACACATAGAAAATAGGTATGTGCAATTCTAGATGTACTAAATATATCCAGAAGAACTATTCAAAGATATATGAAGAGGAAAAATATGATAGATGATAACATTGAGAATAACTGAGTGAATAAATGACAAATTTTTTGAAGTTGTAAAAAGACAAGTTATTGAATTTTGGACCACACATTCTCGTGTTTCTTCCAATAGACGTGATATTTTATACATTAAAGATCAAGAGACAGGGGCCAAAATTGAACATCCAAAACATTTCATAGATATAACTCAAAGTGAATTATTTCAAACATTCAAGCAAGAATTTTTAAATGTCAAAATATGTCAGAGAATGTTTGAGAGTTTGCATCCTTCCTTTGTACACATAAATAAGACACATGAAATTTGTTGTTGTTGGAATCATGTTGAATTTGGTTTACACTTACAATCATATAAAAATGTTATGGTAGTGCTAGATCCTAATTTGGTCATCCCTAGTAGTACAACACAATTTTTGAAGTCCATATTATGTGATAAATTAGAAAATTCAAATGAGTTCAAAGTGTAATGCATCAAAAATCAGTGTGAAGATTGTGGAGATTTATGCAAATTTTCAATGCAAATTGAGAATATTAAAGAATCAACACCAGTTTCATGGACAAGATATCAATATGAGACATACCAAAATAAGATAAGAGATGAATCCAAAAAAATTGAATGGAAAGAGATTGAATTGTGTTGTGATGAGTTTATGACCAAATTTTGTCCATTGGTATATCCACATATCCAACATTTTCATGGTGCACGATGGCAAGCTAAATAGTTTTGTGATTCTAAAAATTGTTTTCCACCAGGTTGTATACTTTTAGTTGTAGATTTTTCTTAGAGTTATACATTTGCACCTCAAACAAAGCTTAAAGGGAAATATTATCATTCTGAACAAGTTGCAATATTTGTGCAAGTAGCCTATAAACATGCACAATTTGAGATGGATGAGATAGAAAGGTTGGATGAAAATGAACTCATCATCATCAAAGAGGTTCATTTCTATATTTGTGATGATAGAGTTCATGATAGGAGTTATGTGGCTCATTATTTTGTAATGTTCTCTGAAGATCTTAGAAATCATGGAATAAATGTTTTAGAGTAGTGGGTTTGGTCTAATGGATGTGTAGGTTAGTATACATGAACTTACACATTTATTTAGCTTTATTTTAACTCATATTTATTTGTACATGCCTATTTTGATTTGGTACATGTACATAGCTAATTGTTTCTACTTATCATTTCATGTTCACACGACAATTCAAATCTGAAAAAGCATTTAATTGGTTAGCAATGCAAGATCCTAGAACCTATGTTAGGTTTTTATGGAATTTCTTTGAAAGTGGACGTAGAAAACGGGATCATGATGGAGCAAGAGCATGTATAAAGAGTGCACTTTGACAACATGAACTTGGAGATAAATATGCATTTAATGTGCATGTTTAATACTAGTAGCATATATTTTAAATTATATATATGCATGTTGTATTTACATATAGGGAATAGGATAGAGAATCCAAATCAAATTATTGAATGGTGTAAAGTTTATTTTGGTGCTCGAGATACTAAATACAATAAGCATTACTTTTGGGAAGTGAAAGGTGAACTTCATATTTATTTTTAATGTATTTTTCAAATTCTTGAGTTTTTTATTAAATATTTATTTTGAAATATGACAATTACTTTTTGTATTTGTAATAGATATAGATCGATCTAATCCTTACAATTTTCAAATGATTCCTAGTATTAGAAGTTTACATCAAGTGATGATTATATGAAACCATAAACCTCTAGTAATTAAAGTAAGGGAGAAAACATGTTTTTGTGATGTCTATATTAAGGACAATCTAGTGAGTGTATGTGAAAATATTGTGAATGGATATGTTTCACATTGGGATTTGAAGGAGATAGTTAGAAAGCCTCCTTTTGAAGCTGTTGACATTGACATTGACATTCATGATGATGTATATTCAGTTGATTATGAGTACATTTCTAATTTAGTTATGGTAGGTTTATGTGCATATACATATATATAAATTAATATACATGTATATTTATTTTAAAATTAATTTATATTTATCTATTTTTATATACATGCTGAAAATATTATTGCAGTTCAAGCGTTACCAGATAATGTAGAAAATATGGACTATTATCTTTCAATATGCACAAAAGAAAAACACAAGTTGCTAGAAGGAACTGTAGATGTTGATGAACAGTCATGTCAAGTTGGATTAGTTGTTATTGAAGGAACATATTATTAGCCAGCAAAGGTAACTAATAGTGGTATTGAATTTATTGAATACAAGCCTAGAGGAAAAGTTTTACATTACAGTAAGCATGTTATAGCAAAAAAGTTACAATTTGAAGCAATAAAAAGAAGAGGATGTTGTGGAAATCAAAAGTGGAAACTGTCTAATGAAGAACATGAAAAACTTCTAGAGATAATAAAATCTAGAGAGGAAACAATAAAATGTTTGTGGAGCTCTAGTTTACCTATGTACTTATTGTGGAGTTCTAGTTCAACTATGTCTATATAGCTCTGATACTTTCAGATTTAATGTTGATAGGACTTTTTTTAATAAATTTTTATACATTGGACCATTTATCTTTGATATGTTAAATTAGAGATCTTTTGTTATTTTTACTTAAATTAGACATGGATATCTCATTTAAGACAAATTCTTAGGACCTCCCCGTAAGAAAACTTCTTAGGACCTCCCCCTAGGACTACCTATTATCTAACCTCCCCTTAAGACCACCTAATAGGACACCCCCTTACAACCACCTTTTAGGACCTCTCCTTAAGAGAACCCCTTTAGTATTTGTATGTATTTATATACATTTTTTATGCTTTCTTATGATTGTTAATGCTATTATGTATTTATGTGCATGTAATCTTTATATTCTTATATGTATTAACTTTTATTAATTAGATGTTGTAACATGCATTCTTTAGGTCATACTCTTTATATGTTCTTATGTACATGTATATGTTATATTATTACCTGTGCATTAATCTACATTCGTATATATGTATAATTTAAGACCTCCCCTTAAGACATGTCATTAAATATAGTTAATTATACTTAGATCAAGGAATTAAAAACAATAACATATACATAAACATGAATATTGAAAACATAAGGTCTGTGTAGGATCATGGTGTGCCAAAAAGTGGTGATCTGAAAAATTTATAGTTTTGAAATATCTCAAACCATTTGAAAATCTATTCCAACTTTTTTCCCACCTACCCTGATACTAAATGAAAAAAATTAATATCTTTATAAGTTCTACTATATCTTTTGATACCAAACCTATATGGTCAACTTCAAAAGTATCCAAAAAATGTGCTTTTAGCCTATTTTTATGTGAATTTTACTTCAAACATACAGCTGGCAACTTTTTTTTCACTAAAATTTGATGAAATGAAATGGGTTTCTTAAGAATTTTCTTATCTTTCCATAAATGTAAATTTTGTCAAATTATGAGTTAAGTAAGTAATTATTACTTATTTTTTAATGAAGTTGGGTATAAAGTGTTGACTGATGCACTACTTGAAAAATAATTATAACTTCCAAATGGTACAACATTTTTTAAATCAAAAGGATGCATCACATTCTATGTTTCTTCTACTATAAGGGGGAAAAAATGAAAAAAAATGAATTTTATAGAGTTTTGAATTAGTTAAGGTGGTCAGACACGAGAGTTTTCAAATTGCAAAATAATGAAGTCAAAGATTAATTATTAATTATTTATGTAGAATAAAAATACTCAAAAATATGTGTCACATCTAGACATGAGTCTACTACTTATATCTGTAATATTATTAAAAAATATTATCATTTGATTTTGATTAAGGTTGTCAGACATATGTCTACTTCTTACTTTTATTCTAAAATTTTTGTAACATTGCATTAAAATTCAAAACTTTGACCAATCAATTTTATTTTATTTTTGAGATAAGTCCTAGTAGTTTAGAAGCTAGATTAAATTTCTAGAGATTTTTTTTCTCTCAACTTTTTGATATAATTTTAGCAACAAGTAGAATATTGCACATCGAGTTGACATAACCTTGATTTTCTAATTTTTTATTGCCACTTAAGAGCATAGTTTGGTTAACCATGTTCCTGGACATACCCCATACATGTCTGCATTTAACATGAACACATTTGCATACATTTATGAAATAAAATATACATTAATCTACATTCTTATGTATAATTTATGATCTCCCCTTAAGATATGCCATTAAATATATTTAATTATACTTAAATAAAAACATTAAAATCAATAGCATATATGTAAAAATGTGAATATTGAAAACATAAATGTCTAATTTTAACATGAACATATATACATACATCTATGAAAAAAAAAAAACATTCTTATGTATAATTAAGAATCTCCCCTTATGACATGTCATTAATTTATATAGTTAATTACACTTAGATTAAGTAATTAAGATGTATTACATATACATAAACATGAATATTGAAAACACGAATAAGGCTTTAAGATGAATAACATATACAAAAATATAAATAACACATATGATAAACATAAAAGATTAACAGATTAAAAGATCAATAACATGTACATAAACATTAATAAAAATATGAATATTGAAAATATGTATTACATTCTTTATGCTCGTATGTATTCTTTGTGTTCTTATATGTATTCTTATATGTAGTTCACATCATGTATTCTTTACTAGTAATCTTTATGTTCTTAAATATTAATAAAATTATTGATTAAATGTTGTAACACATGTACACAAAATAATACATGATCTATAAAATAAAAATATGAATAAATTGAAAACATACATACATTCAACATGAACATAAGAGATGAACATAATATGTACATTTATGGAAAATAAAACATCTATGAAATAATGTATCTACCCATGTAGTTAATTAAACTTAAATAAAAATAGTAAAATCAATAACATATACATAAAAATGTGAATAATGAAAACATACATGTCTACTTTTAACATGAACATATATACATACATCTACGCCATAAAAAATACATTTTAATCTACATTATTATGTATAATTTAGGATCTCCCCTTAAGACATGTCATTAAATATAGTTAATTACACTTAGATTAAAGCATTAAGATGAATAACATATACATAAACATGAATATTGAAAACATGAAAAAGGCATTGAATTGAATAACATAAATAGAAACATGAATAACACATACATAAACATAAAAGATTGAGACATTAAAAGATCAATTTAACATGTACATAAGACATTAACTAGTACTCTTTATATTCTTAAATATGTATTAAATTTATTGATTAAATATTGTAACACATGTACAAAATAACACATAATCTATGAAATAAAAATATGAATATTGAAACAATACATACATTCAACATGAAAATAATATGTACATGTATGTAAAATAACATATCTATGAAATAATGTATGTACCCATGTAAAATATATCCAAAATACCATATAAAATGTCTCCAAAATACCACATAAAATGTCTCTAAAATACCACATGTATCAAATGTATCTGAAATCACACACACACACACACACACACACACACACACACACACACACACACACACACACACACACACACACACACACACACACACACAAAATATCCCAACATCAATGAAATAGACACATGTAAACTAAGATTAGCCACATCCCCATCCTGATCCTTGACCCCAAAAGGCTCTACGATCTGGATCTAGACCCTGTGTCAAATGAAAGAAATTTGTAAAATTATAAAATTATACATGTACGTGCATGTATTATATCATATGTATAATATATATCTATCAAAAAAATAATAAAAAATACATAACATACCTGTGACTCATGTCATACAGGATCTATCATGGTCTGAAGATCTCCAAAATGCAATATACTATCACTAAGACCCTATAGAACATACATGTAGATGTACACAAGTTAAATTGAATCACTCAAGAATATGTATGTATAGGCTTAAGCACATACGTATAAAAGATCTTGAGTATGCTAAAAAAACTATATACATGTGTAAATTATAGTAATAAATAAATATAAACATATGTAAATTTACAATGTTTACCATAACATCAATCTGACTAATATCTGAGTCATGTAGTGATAGAGTAATATATGAATCATAGAATGCAAGTTCTCTAAGGCTAGGTTGTGCAAGAGCAGGTGCTACAGGATCTTGAGTAGGTGTGGGGACAAGTGTTGTATGGCCCTCTATAGGAGTAGGTGTTGTAGAATGTGCGGGGATATCCTCCTATTTTTGTGAGGGCTATGATCCTACTCTACGTGACAAAATATGTTTGATGTGTCCACCAATATAATGAAGAGGAATCCCTATGACTATTGACAGTGCTTGATATGATCTAAGAAGATCATATTCTAAATAAGATGCCATACAACACAATGCATCCACATTTGATATATCTATAACCTCTAGTGGTGCTGGTATATCTGCTATGTCATATAGATCATTAGCTCTTGTGCTAGAGGATGCACTTGTCAAAATGGGACCATGAGATCATAACATATATCTACCACATCTATCTGAAGATATCTCCTGTAAGAGTGTGGCAACTGTGGCAATGCTAGAAAATATCTAACTACTGACTATATCATCTGGAATAGTCAAACCTACGGTAGTCATATGTAGATCTCTCAGCATGACTAAAAAGGTTTGGACCCAAAATTTTTAATTTATTAATGGGCTCAAGGGTGTCTATGAATCTAAATATCTCTAACAATTGGTTGAGGTCCTATCTAGCATAACCTAGTAAATCTGTATAAATGACATCATAATGTAAATGAAATTCTACAAATAGTTGTTTGCAGAGATAAACAGGAATCTCATCCTTTTGTGGCCACCTATGATGCGCAACTAACCACTGAGGATATATAAATGGAGCAATGAGCTGATCTATACACTTCATCGCTAAATAACCTCTAACCCTAGGTTTATCTATATAAAAGGGAAACATGGTCTTCACCATAGTGGTGGAGACCTCACCATCAATCTGTGAATACTTCACAGTGCTAGTGACACTGTGAGAAAGGGAAGCGTAAATGTCTCAATACTAATATCATCAAATGGGTTGTATGTAGAGATTGTCTCAATCATCTAGCACAACTCATCTCTAATAGAAATAATCTTCTCCCTATTAGGGAGAGTGGTAGAAGTGAACAATGCAAAATCAAGATAGTCGAGAGCACAAGATAATCTAGCAATAGTATCTTCTAATAAATGTTGTCTCTCCTCAGAAAATGATGTCAGTCCACAAGCTATGCATGACTCAGCACTAGGACCCCCTCCCTGAACTCTAGCCTCCCCTGAGGACATAGGTGCTCCACTAGTACTAGATGCCATAATGATATATGCAAAGATATCTATCTATAAATGTACTGTTATGATATGCATACATAATTACATATAAAACTGAAAGTTAAATTTAATTTAAAACATCTATGTATATAAAAATGTACAAAGATGAATGTAACTGAAAATATGCACACGTTATTTAGCAAATCTAGCTCATGTATGTGAACAAAAAATATGCATGTATGCTATTTAAGGTTTACTATGTGAATGTTTTTTAAAATGTAACTAATAGGTTTGTTGTTAATGTTTACTATGTTAATATTTTCTAAAATGTAATTGAAATTTTATTATATAGGTTTGTACTATGTTAATGTTTTATCAAATGTAATTAGTTTAGTTATCTAAGTCTCAACTTGAATTTTCTATTTTTGAGATCATGTAAACTCTACATTTATGATTAAATGTACGTATTTAATTTAAAAAAATACTATATAATTTTTTATCTTTAACAAATCAACATCTAACTATATAAAGAAAATTAACTAGTCTAAATAATCAACTACTAAAAAAAACTTAAAATATAATTAATTTAATTATTAAAACACTTTAAAACAATTGATTTAATTAATGTTATCATGTAATAACTTATATATATATATATATATATATATATATATATATATATATATATATATATATATATATAATGCACCTACCTATTATGGCTGAAACACCCTAAACACTTGATAACTGCAACAATGAAATGATGACCAACAATGATTTTTTGGTATTTATAAATCCACCAAGGTTTTGACCAAAACCCTTTTAGCTAAAAGGGTTTTGGCCAAAACCCCCTCTACTATGTCGGCATAGGAAAGCACCACATCTATATAGCTGAAGATGTTTTGGCCTAAAGCCTTTTGGTTAAAACCCTGATGGATATCACAAAGGGTGATAGAGGTTTGTGCTTTGACCCAACCACATATAGATCAATGATTGGTAAATTACATTATGTTGTAGATACTAGGCCTAAGATTCTCAACTAATCCTAAAGAAAATAATATGATGGAAACCAAGAGAATTATGAAGTATCTAAATGGTACTGAAGAATATGGATTATGGTATAAGAAAGGAGGCAACTTAGAGTCAAAATCCTTCACTGATGCTAATTTGGCAAGAAGCATTAATGATAGAAAGAGCACCAGTGGTGGGACAATCTTTCTTGGTAAAATACTAGTGTCTTGGACAAAAAAGAAACAAAATTATACTTCTTAATCCATAGCATAGGCAAAATATGTGGTTGTAGCAATTAATTGCTCAAATTTTTTTTGCTTCAAACAAATGTTGGCAGGTATAAAGATAGAAATCAAGGATCCAATATGAAAGAATCTTGTGATGCATACTAGAACTTGACACATTCTATAAATTATCATTTTATAAGAGAGTTGGTGCAAGACAAGGAAGTAAGGTTAGAGTATGTAAATACTAAAGAAAAAATTGTAGACATATTCACCAAACCTTACATAAGGATACATTTCTATATCTAAGAGGTAAGTTAGGGGTTATTCCCCTATCTGAAGCTCACTAAATAAAGTTTAGTGATGCATCAACTAGAGAATACATTAACAATCATGAGGTTGATGTAGAATTGAGAAGAGCACATTTCAAATAAATTAGTATATAAGGTACATTGATAGTCTCTAAATATTGTCTTTGGAATGAGATTTCAAAGAGGGAGAAGTTTACTATCATATCATAGAAATTTTATAAAGATAAAAGGAAAGAGGAAGAATGAACTTGGTCTGATATCAAAGATAGAGTTTGCTAATCAAAAGAATATGTTGAAGATAGATTTTTGTTGACAAAGGGAGAAACTGAAGGCAGAGTGAGTTCACACTGATTAAAGGAGTTTTCATGAAAATAGGGATATGTTCCTTATCTTATTCTTGCTCCAAAATTTCATTGCATTATGACATGTTGTGTTGCCATCAATGCTAAAGAGAGAGATTGTTGGAAACAATTGGTTAATTTTGTATTGTCTTTGATGTTACACAAAATATCTTATCATTTCTAGTCAGTGTATGCTGATCTCATTCAACCATTGAATATAGTTTCTTGTATCTATCAAGTGTTCTAGAGTTTTCCTACTTCAAAAGATAGTGTCTATTGAATTCACTTAGCTGACAAAGGAAATTTTTTAAAAGTTGAGTGTTAATAAAGCTCACTCAGTTAATGGAGGAAATGTTGGATGGAACCAGTGTTAATAGATCTCAACTAGTTATCAAAGAAAATTTGTGAAAATATAATGTTAACTGAGTTGATTTGGTTAACACAGGAAAATCACTTCGAGTTAGTATCTACTAAGCAGGGTCAGCTAAAAAAGGATTTTCTTGTTTTGGTATATTGAGTTGAATGGATTGGTTTATTGGTTCCAGCCAACTAAGAAGATGATTATTAATTATTCTATGTTGTATTCAAGCCAAATTGACAATATTTAAGATATAAATGTAAGGTCAAGTTGAGGATTGAATGTGTTGAATATAATTGAAGATTTTAATGATACTTGGAGGAAGCAAATTAGAAGGATAAGCATAATATCCTTGGTGAGATGCATAGATACATTCAATCTGGAAGGATCAAGTATACAAGAAAGAAGTGATATTTTTAATCAACAATTTAGTTGCATTAGAAATTAGGTCATCTCATTGTTACCTTCTAACCATTGTAGCAGGGATCTAAATCTCTTAATACAGTTGGCTTAATAGCTATTTGCAAATCCTTTAGCAAGGTGGCATTTCTATTGAAGTGTCTAAAGACCTCTAAAAAGGCCACTCCTAATAGAGTGATTAAATTCTCTAACAAGGTCACACCTAATAGGGTGTTTTTTAACCTTAAATAGGGTTGGATCCTAGTAGGGCTCACTTCAAATGAGTGAAAACAATAACTAGTTGTAGTTGGTGGTTTTTCCCAAATTGGGTTTCCATGTTAAATCTTGGTGTCTCTTGACTTCATGCTATTTTCTTTCATATGTATGCAACTAAGTTTAATCATGGATAATATCTTAAGTTTTATATGATAAGCATTTGCTAAGTTATGTTAGCATTTACCGAGCTACAACATTTATTATTAGAAACCAAGTGCCTATGTAATCACTAAGTTATAGCATAATACAATTTATTTGTTTATGCTTAAAGTTGTGTTGACATCTAAGGGATCTAGAATTTATTTTAGTGGTAACTAATTCATCCTTCCCCTCTAAGTTACTCCTCTTATATTTCCAGCATGTAATGTTGCTGACCCTTTGAGGAATGTACTAATGTGAGAATCATTATCAAAAACTTCCTAGGAGTTTGCATTATCAGGTACACTAGGATGATGAACCAATTCTATCATATAGATATTGTCTTAAAAATATGGATGATGAATGATGAGGGATGCTGACCTGACCAATGAATTAGCTCTAGTATTGTACTCTCTAGGAATAGATTCTATGGAAAGTGCTTCAAAACCTTCAATCTCATTCCAAACCCTATTTCTATAGTGCCTCTACTTTGGATTCTTCACAAGAAAGATATTTCATACTTGTTTGAAAAAATTTCAGTATCTTCTTTAGCTTTTAATAGCTTAACTCCTTTCCTCTTAGCTTCTTCAATACCTAGGAGTAAACTTTTGTAGTCTATGGTATTGTTTGTATTCTTAAACTAAAGCTTCAAATATTTTGGTATAAAGTCACCTAAAGGTGTATTTAGAAAAACTCCAACACCTAAACCAATTGAAGCACAATTGCTATCAAATAAAATAGTTTGATAAATCAATTTTAGTGTACAAGATATGGGATTTAAGATCTTCAGATGTAGAGACCATATATTTTGCTTCACTTTCAGGTTTAAGTACAACTTTATCATCCTTAGGTGGAATAGATGTCTAAGACCAATCTAATCTTACCTCCCCACCCAATTCTTTACAAAATATTCTATTGAGAAGCATCCCATAGTTGATAGGGATATCTATGACAAGGATGGTTAATTTGAGCCTTTTATCAAGGAATTCAATTAGAGATACTTGAGCATATTTTACCTTTCCTATAAGAGGAACTTTTTTGGAATCCATGGTGTAGCATTTACCAAATTTTTTGGTTAAAGGTAGGTCTAGGGATTTAGCTACCGTAGTAGGCATAATATTTTCATAGGCCCTAGAATTTATGATGCAATTACTTAGTCTATGGTCATGGATGAATAAGGATACATAAAATGGGATGACTTTTTTAGCATTTTCATATGCTTGAGATGTCTGAACATGATTAGATGTTTCACCATTATCACTATAAATGTACCTTGATAATTTGCACAAACTCTCTATGTTTCAAAGCCACAACTCTCTTCTACAATCATTTGATAATATGACTCTTATTGTAAATGAATTATGATAGTCATTATTTTGACCTAAAAGAATTTAAGGAGAATGAAAACATCCTCTCATAACTGTAAAATAATGTTGTAAATTGAGCAATTACCATTCAATACAAGCCATATGACATATAGCTTAAAATTTCTAGATTTGTGATCAATCTCACTAAAAAATACAAAAGGAAATATAACTTTAGCATAGTTAATGAAACATCATCTATGTAGGTATGAATTTTACAAAAATTCCATTAGACAGCAAGACAAATACACGATTATCAAATAGATGCACAAGAAATAACTATATGATCAATTATATTATCATTAACTTTACTAGTGATTCAACAAAACTGGAAATAATTAAACTTAGAAGGAAAAGAAAGATACTAAGTCCAGAAAGCTGACACTTTAGATCGATCAAAACATCAAATATACAACCACACAGGGATTTTTTTTAATTTGTTCAAAAAGTAACTCCTTAAGGGATCCCAAATGTTTAAACAGAAAGAGTTTTAAAATGAAGCTAACTAAAAATAGGGAAATGATGCAAGTGGCTCTTTGATCATCCCCTAAGCTCTAGTTGTATCACTAATATTGGCACAAGGGTCTTGAGCATTAGAACAACTACCACAATTTTCCTACCAAATTCTTTTCACTACGAGGAAACTGACCAACTCCTATGGTTGGGGGATGCCAAGCTACTCCAAGTAAAGTTCTCAAATCTTCATAATCCTACCGATATGAAAAGAAATTTTACCTTGTACATACAAATGATCGTTGTAGATGATCATCATGAAATATTCTCTAGTGACAATGGTTAAATCCCTAAGTAGGACTTCACTCATTTCCTTCAACTATTTAATCACAAAGGAAAAGGTTGTTTCCACTTCCTTCTGGGATTTTTCATTCCAATATTCATTCTCCATAGTACTGACACCAATACATTTAACATCATTCATTAAGATTTATTTTAGACACCCTACTTTTAGTATTTCAAAGAATTTTTCTAATCTCACTTCAATCACTTGGCTTCTAAATGTTTATTCAGGAAATTGTCTGTGTCGTGTTCTCAAACCTCTAAAATATCAATAACATACTCATCCCACTTAACCTTTTAGATTCTCAAGCGTTAATCTTTGATTCTAGAGTAGTCATTAATTTATCAATCCTTGCAATTGTATCCATAAAGTGGGAGAAATAATTGGTCACCTGGGCATAAACTATGTTCAACCACTTTCCATATGATTGGGAAATGGTAAAATCCCTTTTAACATGCTCAATGAAAACTCTTATTTAGGGAAGATTCAACATTAATGGCAGAAATAATAGTAGGCAAGGCTTCTACATTTGGCCTCTAAATTTCATGAATATATTTAGCCTTTTTTTGCATGATTACTTTAGCTCTCGCTTATCCCTCTGATCTTTTCATATGTGATGGAAAATAATGGAGTTCCCTATGCTCCATATCCTTGTATATGTTTCCTTGGAACTAGGTCTAGGAATGGATTTCTTAGCTATATAATCTTGGCATTTTATTTAATCTATACTATTCTTAGCCATTGGCTTCATCAATTTTTCTACCCATTGCCTTGTGCTCTCATCAATATTTAGTATAGTTTCAATCTTTTTCTTTTTGGCTTTAAGAGTCTTCCCAAGAAATTTTCTTACCATATTGCCCACTAGCAAAGTAGCTAACACTATGCTGCTCTTTTCCTTACTCATAGATAACTCAAACCAATTAGGGAAAAGAGTATTCTCTTCAGAATGAGAGGTTTGAAGAATGTATGATGAACTGAGTCTCATTGTATTTAAAGTTTTAGCCCCTTCTATTACTTGTTGATTCCCCTATTCCATCTCACCAATTGACACTTCAACAAAAGTTTCTTCTCTTAAATCAACATCAATTCTTGTTTTCTTATCACTAGTTTTCTTCAAGTTGCTCATTTGTTCCTATTTCCTCCTACTACAAGAATGGGTCTACTTGAAAAAAGGAGGGAGATGAGCTGAACCTTCAATAGAGTGTTCAGGTTCAACTCTTGACTTTAGTTTTCCTAGAGTGGGAGAAGGAACAACTTCATTAGTACCAAGAATAACTAAGGTTGAACTAGAACTAGCATGAACCTTTTGAACACTACAAGCCACTAGTTTTGACTTTCTCTTGCCTATGAGCCATTTTTCTATTCAAGTTACAAGAGGCAGGGTGCTTGTATGGAGGGCATCCTCCTTTGGAATTGTCCAGTCAATTTTTGGGAATGGGTAAGCTTCGACTTGCTCAATGTAAGTTGGGTCAACAATTTCTTCATTTTCTTCTTCAATTACCCTAGAGATATCTAGTGGGAGATTGAAATGTTTGATCTGTTCTAGTAGCAACCTAGACCATAGCCTCTTCCTAGCCAAAAAATCATCTTAACAGTTAGCCCAAAAGTATTCTAAATAGGGAATACAGAGAGAAGAGGAACTTATGTCATAGTACCTTAGGGAAAAATATAAAATGTCAAAGTTTCATCTATTAGAATAACCTAATAGGATCATTTATTTAATCTAAGCTTTAAGCTTAAGGGAATCTTTGATTGATTTGCATTTGAAATGCCCAAGTTCAACAGGAAAGGTGTAACCATAATCTTTCCAAGTTTTATAGTTCTTGTCAACCTCTACCAATTGTCTACATATCTCGATGAATACAAGATAATCCAAGAAATGTTGAGGTAACCTTAGAGGCTCCTCTTCATATCCTCTTATCTTAAGGTATTTGAACTTGAGAAATTGAGTAAAGAAACTACCATAAATATCAATCAATTGAGTGGCTTCCTCTATCAACCTTAGTTTCTCTTTCCCTTTCAATTCAAACACCAATTTAACTAGGAAAGTGTCTTGAACTATTTTGAAACATTTAGGGTTTTTATTCTTCTACAAGAGAAGATAGTACTCATAAATTGGTATTTTGGATTCTGGTTTGAGTGTGGTAAAACCTTCCATTCTCTGCCACAAGACAAGGTATAAACAATAGGAAGTCATATAAAAGCCATCAATTCTGTAAGCTTGGGAAACCTTTTCTTGCAACCTAGTAGCTATGATCTCTTCCTAATCAATGAATTTATCTTCTTCCAATATTTTTTGGATGAAAAAGTACATCCAATTATCCCAATAAAAATCATGTGGGTTCCCTTTCACTCTATTTAGCAATGTAATGACATCCTTAATCTTAGGGATCATGTGTTCTTTGGTCAATGGATGTGGAAGATAGGAACCTCCTTTCTCATATTTGAAAAGCCAACATTTTGAAATGGTACTATTAAATTCAATGACATTGGTAGAGAATTGTGTATATGAAGAACTAATAGTCCAGTCCCCATAAATTTCATGTGGATGGATCCTCAAGGAGCCCATTACAGAAACTTGGCTACAATACACCATGATTCCACCATTAAAAGAACATATACACTTTTTGTTTGCATCATACCTATCTAAGTATGCTAGGAAAAACTCAGGGTAGGGGAAATCATTAGGAAAAGAAGACACTTGCAACAAACTACTATCTAAGACTTTTTTTAGATATGGAACTGGGTTTGGGTTTGCAAATCTAGCCAATAATTTACCCATATCTTCATTTGCAAGGGATTTGTCTTTTTTATTAGGTGAGACACTACTTTAAACAAACTTGTTAACCTCATCGTGTAGCTTAGGGAAGAATCCAACAGACATGGTGTGGAACTTTATGTAGAACAAATTAATATAGAAAGAGTTCACAACCCTTAATATAATTGAAGAAATAGTTAACACCTAAAAATGAAGGGCTAGAGACTCAATATGCCAAGTGCATGCAAGCTTGTTGAAATAGAATGCTTAAGCTACCATTGTGTATTTCCAAATGAGACTAAAATAATACTTACTAAAAATAGAAATGGAAAAGGAATGAAAGTGAGGCAGGTTCATTTTAAAACATAAAACCTAGACTTTTAGCATATGAATGGATAATAAGAATGGTGACAAGACAAGTATTTACAATCATTAAAAGGTCACTCAAGCTCCCCACATGTTGTGATATGCCTTGCCATTATTACCGTTAACTTCCAATGAATGCATATCTTTCTATATATCTTAGGTAAAACTTGTGCTTTTACTAAGCTGTCAGCTTGGACACATGACACTGAAGGCATTAGTCTTTTTGACCAAGTGAACATAAACAATTGAACTGCAAAATAGTTCAATGTTCAAGTTTAGAAGGCAATATATATTGGAAACTATTCTCTTTGAGGAAAAAAGCTAAACACAAAGTTGAACTCGTGAACTTTGAACCTTGAACAAAGTGTTCAATGTTCATGTTGAACTTTAACAATCAGAATACATATCCTTTTGGATGAATGACCTACCCAATTTGACCAAAGAGAACTAGTGAGCTTATGAACCTTGAACCTTGAACAAAGTATTCAATGTTTATGTTTAGTGAGTTGTTCGACCAAAAGAATTAAAAACAAAGAATGTCATATTAGTTAGTGTTCACAATGGGACTTTGATATGAGACCATCTTTTATTAGAGGGTTTATAAATACCATGACCATGTAAAGAAATAAATGTGGACCATTCATGGGTAACAACTTACATTGGTTGGGGATTTAGACTAGGTACTAAAAAGGAATTTAAAGACATCTTGAGTTTTGCACTAAGACTAACAAAACTGGAAAGAACCTAACCTAAGACAGAAAAATAGAAAAGAACCTAACCTAAGACACAAAAAAATTGCGAATTATTACAAAGGACATTAAAGTTGAAGGAGAGAGACTCCCAAACATTAGCATTGTCACAAATGATAGGCTAGATACATTCTCTTTTAATAAAACTAACATGTACTGCCAAAAACACAAGAACAAATTGCACATCTATAGAAGTCAATCTCCCAATCATGATCCTAGAGGTAACAACTAGAAAACTCCAAGACCATTTTGGAGGAACCCCTCTGATCCACAAAAGAAGAATACAAAAATAGTCCTCCCAACATAGTTTTCTTCCACCTTCAGAACAAGGAATCCCACATCAGTAGGGAGAATGTGAAGGAAGAGAACCCCAATGAAAATATTTTTCTAAAACCACTCCACCTTCCTAGCATCAACCAAATGAGGAGTAATGTTTATCCCACTATTAGAAACAACCACACAACCTATCACCAACTCAATAGATTATATCTCCACCTCAATAAGAGTTTTGCACATAATAGGCAAGAACAAGAACCATTCCTCAAAGCAAAAAGCCAACTGAAGGTTTGTTTCAAACCAAAGGTGATATTTCATCAATATAGAAATAATAATCACTTGGCTACTGAAAACTCAAGCCCACTTAAGAGACTAGGCAATATGCACATTACAGGCCCCTTATAATGTTTTAATGTTTTTATGTCTTTATAGTTTTAATGTAGTTTGAGGTAGTTTTTTAGTTCTAAATAAATTGGAGTACATGTTGATGTAGTTAACTCATGGTTACTAACAATTCAAATATTTCTATTTTTGAGCTTTAGTTCTCAATATGGATTCATGGTTTTTAATTATTTTTACTACAATTTTTGTTCTGTTTGACTGATGTGTTAATTATTCTTCAATTCATCAGCATTTTTGCTAAAGTTCATTCTTACTTTGGTGCAATTTCATGCATTATTTATCATATATGATTAAGGGTTTCTTTAATTTATATATTATATAATCACCTCATTTTGAGGTCTCTTATTTCCTTCATATTTTTGCACATTGAAAAATATTAATTTGACTATTGGGCACTTTAGAAAAAATATTTTTTGGCATTTATTATATAGATACAATGATTCATTCTCATTGATTTGTATTCCAATTTTGCAAATTTTATGACTTTGTTTCATATTTATCCTTTATTGAAGCTATATTTCTTATTGTGCATGTGAATCTTGGTATGTCCAGTTGCAGGTCTATGTTTATGGTCTTCATCAATTTGCTACAAATTGGTAAGCATTTAACTTTTTCTTCTGAATCAAAAGATTACAAGGTATTTCAATAGAATCAATTTTCTGAGTAAATACTTGTCTAAATATTGTGAACCTATGGTATTGTGGGTAGTTTTTGGTTAAGTTTGGATGTTACAATATGTTTTATTAGAGTATCACTTCATTTAGGATTAGTTATCTATGTTCCATCACCCATATTTTCTCATCTCTTTTCCTTATATTAATTTGGTTTTTAAATGAAGGATTATCTATAAATAGGCTTCATCCATAGATACACTCTCACTTTAGGAAAATTGACCACCAAAGACTATTTCCATATTTAATTAGGATAGCTAAATCCCACATAATTCTATAGGCCAGATCCTTATCAACAACAATACTCCATTAAGATTAATAGAAGAAAAAGTTTCAATCACATCATATCAAAAATGATTTAGGTATTGTCAAACTTTATTTTGGTAAATAGATAGCTCAACCATGATTCAACACAAATAAACAAAAATGAGTTGAAATCTCCTTATCTCAAATCAAGATGAAATAATTGGGATATGCTAAATTAAGTTTTAGAGTGAATTCTCCTTCAAATGATGAATTTTTTTAATTTATCTATGTATTTATTTATCATATCCATTTTTAATATATAGTAGTTGTTAGAAATAAGGTGTCTCAATCTTGGATAATTCCTACTCTTATTTTTATTTTTATTTTTGTATTTTTTGCAAATAATGTAATTAAGTGTGAGTGTACATGTCTAGTTTACATGTTGATGTGTCACTCCACTTGCATATGTCGGCACCTTGAATTGTGTGTAAGGAAATCATGACTAAAATAGTTATGATAGATTCCTATGACACATAAGAGTTATGTTTGGAAAATTTAATTGTAAGGAAATCATGACTAAAATGGTTGGATGGATTCCTATGATGCTTAAGACCTATCTTTGGAAGATTCAATTATGAGAGTAGTGTATTGTTGGCTACTACTGGATAAGTCGTCCATGTCTTAAAAGAGCTTGCACTATAAATGTGTTGTAATCTTTGAGTTGAAGGTAATACATTGTGCAAGTTTGGGAGGGGTGGGGTTGTTTTACCAAAAGGTTTTTCCCCATTGGCATATCTTTGTGTTTATGTATTTTTTTCTCTATCTATTGTCTATAGTCATGGTTGACTGCAATATTACTGTTTACATAATATCAAATTTGAATTTTTAAGGATTTAATAAGAATTTTCACAATACTTTCCTCAAGAGATTAGTATAGGAAGCTATTTTCACACTTGAGTTTCCTTACAAGTGGTATCAGAGCTGGACCAAGTTTTGATCCTAGTTTTCAGATAGTGTTTTTGAGCTCATCTCAAGTTGAGTGAGAGTTTTGTGCAAAGAATTATCAATCTTATTTGTAGATTGAGATGGATAGTTCATCATAAGGAAAAATGGAAGTGGAGAAATTTAATGGTGGTAATTTTGAGTTGTGGAAACTCAAGATGGAAGACTCGCTTGAAGATCGTGATATATGGGAGGCAAATTCACTTGATGTGAAAATTTACTACAACATCTCAAGAAGATTTGGATCTCAAGGATAAAAAAGCTAAGGGTCTTAGTAGACTCTATCTAGTTGATTCAGTTCTCCTGAATGTTCTTGATGGGAAGACTATAAAAAGTTAGTGGACATGGCTTGGATCTATCTATCAGGCCAAATCTCTTGTGAGCAACTTCTTCCTAAGGAAGAAGTTGTATTCTCTAAGAATGGAGGAAGGGGGATCTATAATAGAACATGTAAATACTTTTAAATTATGGATTGCACAATTGACATCATTTGGTGTCAAGATAGAGGAGGAGGATCAATATATGACCCTATTATGTTGCTTGCCAGATTCATGGGACCATCTTATGATGGCTCTTGGAAGTACTTTAGTCATTTTTAGAATTGATGATGTGGTGTATTCACTATTATTCAAGGAGACAGTGAGAAAGTCATCGAATTTGGCTAAGGAAGCTCTTGTTGTCCACAAAAGATCCAATGATAGAGACAAGAAAAATGAAAAAAAGTCTAAAAAGGGTAGATCTAAATCTCGTGGAAAATCAAAGACTCCTGGAAAGTCCAAGGAAAAATGATGGAACTATGATAAGACTAGGCACTTTCATAAAGACTATAAAGAGACAAAGAAGAAGAACAAGGCCTTAGATTTAGGTTCAAAAAAATCTCAAGAAGATGATGATGCTTTCATTGTAGCCTTGGTAGTGCATACATTTGATGATGTGTGGTTGATAGACTTGGGTTCCTCTTTCAACATGACCTCTCATCAAATTTGGTTCTCAAAGTATGAAGTTTTTGATGGTAGAAAGGTGCACTTGGGTGATGATTCTAAACTAAAGATAGTTGGATGAGGATGGGTCATTATCAAATTCCTTGATGAACGAGTAAAGATGATGAACAGGGTAATGCACACCCTCGGTTGGGCACGGAACCTATTATCTCTAAGTATGCTGAATTATGTAGATGTGAAAGTTGTTTTTTCTAAAGATGGCTACAAGATGATGAGAGGAGCTATGGTTCTTGCTAAGGGTACTAGGAGAGGTACTCTATTTCAGCTTGATGCATGCATTTATAAGCGCAATAGTTCTTTTGTTTCAAAGAAGATAGCATCTATCACTTCATCCCCACCATCTGAATGGGTAGTAAAGAAGATTTTGGTTACTGGTTTTGATGTTAGTACAACATGTGTACCTAAGGGTGAAAACACATTGTAAGGAAAACTTCTTGCAGAAAAGACAATGTTGTGGCATATGAGATTTGGTGACATTGGTGAGAAGGGTCTTAGAATCCTAAAGAAAAAGAACCTCATTGAGGGGTTAAATAATTGTAATATTGAGTTTTACTTCTATGAACATTTTGTCTATGGTAAATAAAATGATGTTTAGTTTTACTCTAGTTCTCACAAATCTTCTGATTTTTTAGATCTTATTCATTCTGATGTATTTGGTCCTGTAAAAGTTCCTTCAATCTCCAAGACTATTTTTTTTGTAAATTTTATAGATGATTACAGTAGAAGGACATGGATTTATTTCCTAAAAATTAAGAAATAATTCTTTAGTCAATTCAAGGAATTTAAATCCCTTGTAGAGAATCAAACTAGTAAGAAGATTAAGTGTGTTAGAACTTACAATGGTGGTGAGTTTTGCTTAGTAGAGTTTGAATAGTTCTATAAAGAATGAGGTATCAAGAGGTATAAAAAAACTCCTTATACCCCACAAAAAAATGGTGTTGTAGAAAGAAAGAACAAGACACAGATGGACAATGCTAGAAGTATGCTTAGTTGAGTTGATCTTGAAAAAAACTTTTGGACTGAAGCTATGGCAACTGCTTGTTATCTGGTTAACAGATCTCCTACATAAGCTCTTATTGGTAAGACACCAATGGAGGTGTGGTCTAGTAAGAAACCTTCAATTAGATATCTTTTTTTTTTGGTTGTGAAGCTTATGCATGTGTTCCAAAGGAGAAAAGATCGAAGTTGGAATACAAAGTTGTCAAATGTATTTTCATTAGATATGATGTTGGTATGAAATGATACAAGCTTTGTGATCTTACAACTATTAAGGTGTTGTATAGAAAAAAAATTATATTTTAGAGAGCTAACATCTTCTCCTATTCTGCTACAACTAGATGAAAAAGAAAATAAAAAGGGTATTGTTCAGTTGCCTCCTACCCCTAGAAAGACTATACAAAAGGACCATGTTGGGTCTAATGATGAGGAGAGCTCTAGTTGCTCTGATAGTTTAGAAGAAGAGGAAGAGAAACCTCAACCTCAGCCCTTGAAGAGATCCACGAGAGTAAGGAAGCATCCAAAAAGGTTTGGCTATTCTATGCTAGATTCTTGTTGTGCCTTTTTTGTGATTACTAACACTAATGAGCCTAGATCTGTGAAAGATGCTTTGGATATGGAAGATGTAGGTTCTTGGATTGAGGCCATTGATGATTACATGGCTTCATTGGATAAAAAAAAAAAAGTTGGGACCTTGTACCTTTGCGTAAAGGATGAAAACTTGTTGGTAGCAAATGGGTTTTCAAGAAGAAATTATGTGTAGATGGTAGTGTTGAAAGGTACAAAGCTAGATTGGTTGCGAAGGGGTATTCATAGGTAGAGGGAATAGATTATGGTAAAATATTCTCTCTTTTTACAAAGTTGAAATCCATTAGATTTCTATTAGCTCTTGCTGCATCATATGATTTAGAGATAGAATAGATGGATGTGAAGGTAACTTTCCTTCATAGTGCTTTGGGGGAAGAGATTTATATGCCACAACCTAAGCACTACATTGTTAAAGGTAAATAATCTTTGTTTTGTAGATTAAAGAAGTCTCTGTATGGTTTGAAACAATCTCCTAGGATGTGGTACCTCAAGTTTGATGGCTTTGTGTTGTCAACTGGATTTGTAAGATTGAAATCAGATCATTGTGTTTATTTTATAGTTGAAAATGATCACCTTCTTATTGTTGCATTATATGTTGATGATATGTTGCTATTTGGGAAGGGCAAGGGTATGATTTCTTATTTTAAGTCTCAGTTGTTAGCATAGTTTGAGATGAAAGATATTGGGGCAGCAAGGTACATCTTGGGCATGGAAATTAGTAGGGATAAGTCTAACAGAAAACTCTAGCTAAGTCAGACTAAGAATGTGAAGTCTATGTCAGAAAGGTTCAGCATGGTAGATTGTAGACCATTGTGTGTTCCTATTTCTATGGGAACATAGTTATTTGTAACATGATTGTCCAAAATCTCCTATTGAGGTGAAGGACATGAGTAGAGTACCTTAAAATAGTATAGTTGGTAGTCTTATGTATGCTATGGTCTATACTAGACCATACATTTCCCAAGTAGTGGAATTTCTAAGCCAATTTATGGCTAATCCTTGATGGATACATTGGGATTTAGTTAAGTGAGTACTCAGATCTTTGAGGGGTACATTAGATTACTCCATTTTTTATCATGTTAACTCTTTTGGAGCTACGCATTCAGTTTGTATTCATGGGTTTGTGGATTCAGATTGGGCAAGTGATATTGACAACAGGAGATCCACCAGTGTTATGTGTTCACTATGTTTAGTACTAGCATCAATTGGATGAGTAAGTGACAACCTATGGATGCTTTGTCCTCTACAGAAGTTGAGCACCTGGCTACTACTCATGCTTGTAAAAAAGTCATTTGTTTTAGTAGACTGTGTTGTAATATTGGTGTTGATGTTGGACAAATTACTATTTTCTGCAATAGTTAGAGTGCTATTTGCCTTGCAAAGAATCCAACTTTCCATGCCAGAAAAAAGCACATTGATGTTCAGTTTCACTTTGTGAGAGATATGGTAGAAGATGGAAAGGTAACTATGGAGAAGGTAGATACTATAAAGAATGTTGTAGATGTATTGATGAAACTAGTGGGCATAGAGAATTTAAGATGGTGTTTACAATCTACGGGTGTTTCATCCTATAGTAATTACTTCCTGTTATGTCCCTATTGCTTTTACAAGGTGTTCAACAAGTGGGAGAATGTTAGATATAAGGTGTCTCAACCTTAGATAATTCCTATTGTTATTATTTGTTTTGTAAATTTATCTTTTGAAAATAATGTAATTAAGTGTGAGTGCACATGTCTAGTTGGCATGTTGATGTGTTACTCCACTTGCATCTATCAACTTCTTGAATTGCGTGTAAGAAAATCATGACTGGAATGGTTATGACAGATTCCTATGACGTGTAAGAGCTATCTTTGGAAGATTTAATTGTGTTTAAGGAAATCATGACTAAAATAGTTGTGAAGGATTCTTATGATGTGTAAGAGCTATCTTTGGAAGATTTAATTGTATGTAAGGAAATCATGATTGAAAAGGTTATGATGGATTCCTATGATGCATAAGAGCTATCTTTGGAAGATGCCCTAAAATGGAAAGTACATTATATAATAACTTTTAATTTTGTAGATAGTGTGTGTGAGAGTAGTGTATTGTTGGTTACTACTGGATAGGTCTTCCATGTCCTAAAAGAGCTTGCATTATAAGTGTGTTGTAATCTTTGAGTTGAAGATAATAAATTGTGTAGATTTTGGAGGGGTGGGGTTGTTTTACTGAAAGGTTTTTCCCCACTAGCATATCTTTGTGTTTATGTATTTTCTTTCTCTATCTATTTTCTATATTCGTGGTTGACTGCAATATTATTGTTTATGTAATATCGAATATAAAATTGTAAGGATTTAATAAGAATTTGCATAATACTTTCCTTAAGATATTAGCATAGGAAGTTGTTTCTGCACCTGAGTTTCCTTACAATTATGAGATCCATAATATTTTTATATAAAAGAAACCATGTAAGAGGGAATACTAGCCACTTAGAACATATGTAATAATGTAATCCATCATAGAAGTCATGTAAATGTGTGAAGCCTAATTTAAAATCCCAATTCTAATAGAATTTGATGTTGTTATTTATATTCACATAGAGAGCTCTTGGTTTGAAGATTTTAATATCCTCCATTTGGTTATTCTTAAGTTTATTCAAGATATAAATTCCTTCTATTTCGCTATTACATTCAATCCATCTACCATATAAAAGGAACACATTTTGACCCATGATTTTATTACTTAAGAAAATATATCAACATTGTGAGGAATATTTATCTTTAGCAAAATCTATCTATTTGGGCCTAAGTTTGGTCAAACATAGGGGATTACTAAGGTTCGGGTTGATATTGACTGCACTCTAAAGAAATTAGTTATATTAACGAGTTTAATCCACTAAACTGGTTCATTAAGCATTTGATCAATGACTAAAGTTTTTAATACCATATCTCTAGCATGGAGTGTATCTCATGAGAATTGGAAGATTATATTTATATCATATTTTCTTGAAAATATAGGTGTAACACCACATGATTATATCTTTTAGGATCATTAGAATATGATCTTAGTGAAGTTTAGCTAGACCTTAGGAGCTGATGTCTATGAGTGGTCATACTGTGATTATTTTTGTCTCATTTCTCTCACTCATGCAAGATAAAGACCATATTATGGTGGTTTTATCCATTGACGTGTGGCTATTTACCATTGTTTGGGTGGTTTTCTCCCATTTATGCTTGCATAGTGCTATGTATGGGAAAAGGGCATGGACAAAATTAAGTTAGAACCTATTTCTTAAAATAATGGTTAAATATACACATAGTCTATGAATATTTGTCTCTTGGAGGGTGTACTCTATATATGGAATTCTTGGATAGTGTGAAATCCTTGGTTAGGAAGGCTTTTGTGGATGGTTGAGACAAGTTCATTCTTAGGTTGTATCGTATGGAGCTATAAAATAATGAAGAGTTGATTAAAAAGATTTCTATGAAAAATGTCAGGTGCTAAACTCTACAAGGATAAGATATATGTTGTATAGGTGGTAGATTAATTATTTTATTACAAGAATCATGTGAGATGATCACCAAAAGCACTGATGGTGTCTACAAGCATACTACACTATAGAAGCCTTAGTTAGAGTTGTCTAAAATTATTATGAATCATATTTCCCTAAACTATCAATTTGGGATTGTTTTCAATTAACATGTTTTGATTCTAAACCATTTCCACCATGATAATTGAATTTATCTCCCTTTTTATTTTTTCTCTTCCCTATATTAGAATTTGGAAGCCCATAAGAAAAGACCTTGGGCCCCTACACTTTATTAGTGTTTGATTTTTTCTGTTATAGAGAAGACCAAAAACTCAATATTGATAAAATCAACCTTGTAAAGGCCAATATTGAGTTTAAGAATAATATTTTTATACATTACGATATTGACAAGGTGGATTTTTATTACATTGATTCAAATGACGATGAAGTCTATCACTTCTACAAGATGAAGATAAATTCTATGGTTCTAGTTGCTGACTTGTCTTCCCATGGGAAGATAGTGGTTTCTTTTGAAGGTGAGGACATGGATTATAAATCATCTTCAGAGCATTTTTGTGACTCACTAGATTTGGGAAAGGTCACTCAAAAAGGAAAAGGCTCAAACTAAGGTAAATCTAAATATGAGTACTCTACAAGAAGGACCCATTTAAATTCCACTAAACCCACTCCCAGAAAGTTAATTCTCCTCTTTCCCTTATTAATTTAAAATATAGAAACAAGAAGTCATAGAAAGAAAAGGCTATTAATTTTGATATACTAGTGGATTCTAGTAATGACACTTGTTTGAATAATTGATTGAGTAGTCTAGATAAGGCTTGAGTGGGTAAATTGCTAAGTGTTTTTTTCTCTTAGTTAAGAAAATTTATTTTGTAGTAGAAAATAAATAAGAATCATCAAGAAATGGATTTTTTATTTAGAAATGCATATTTTCTATATGGGATTGGTGAAATTATGATAATAGTCTCATTATAAGTGATTTTGGCCTAAGATCATGATTGTTTTTTTTACATGTCAAATACTTTGACTTATGCATGAAAGACCATTGCTCTTGTGTACATTATGATGTGACATATTTCTTGCATATTCTAACAGAAGCCACAATTCTAATTTGATGGCCATAAAGTTTTTAAGATCATATGATCATTTTAATTTTTTCTCAATTTTGAAATATTGAAATATAATAAAAAAATTTACAATTTTTTGTATATCTTGTAAAATTAAAGTTACTCATTAAAATAAATTCATTTTTTAATTGTATAGCCTAAAAGAGCCTTTTAACATTTATCTCAACAATAAAAGAATTTATTAATATTTATTATTGTTGTTGTATGTTATCTTAACTAAATGTCATGTTAAATGAGATAGTAAATTTATTATTTAGAATATTTTATAAATTTGTATTAAATTTTGTTTCATATTTAAAGAGATGCATTGGGTCATGGGAGACTCTTTATCTATTTTTAAATATTAAGAACATAAATTGGATTAAAATATTTGAAGTGAATGAATTTTTTCTTCTATGACCTTTGAATTTGTTATTAAATAACATTTACAAAGGATATCACATCTAAATGTTAATCAAATATATTTCTCAATTTTGGTTGCTATATATTAGAGTAATATTTCAAAACATATTTTCTAACTCAATATTGAAATAATATATAATTGATTGATTTCATTCAATATACAACCATCCCAATTGTTTTATGAAATATATTTTAAAGTCAATATGCTTCTTCTCCCAAAATGACTTTAACCAAATTTTTAAGACAATTCGACAGTTCTACATAGGGGAAATCAGACATTGATGTCGTTAAATAAGGTAATTGGTTGATGTTGATCTTAGATTAGTTTTGACAAGTGAGTGTCTATACACTTATGTCATTTACTTAGTTCATGTTGAATAAGAAATATATGCTGAACACAACATGTATAAGAAAGAGCACGTTGAGTCCATAGTTAGTGCTAAGTCACTCATGCGCCAAGTCACTCAAGTGCGAGAAGACAATGTATGCAGAGTAATATAGAAGTTGAGTAATCAGTGCATGTTGAGTCATTCATATGTCAAGTCATAGTATACAAATTATTATGTGCTGAGCATTGGAGGCTATAGATTTAGGGAAATATAGTTTTGTCATAGTTGTTAGTATTGGCACAAACTATGTAAACCATTTTTAAGGTAACCTACAATCTGAATTATGATATTTTTGTGATAAGGACCAATCTTAAGTTGGAATCCCTATGAAGTACATGCATCCAATTAGGTAAACAGAAGGTTTAAGTAGAATAAATTAATGAATCATAGTTGTTGATTCATATCTAACCCTAAGTCACTTAAGTTTTCTTAATGAGGACAAACCCTAAATTTTCTAAGTGATGTAGAAAGAGTAAAGAGAGAAGTTCACATGCACAAACAACATATTCATGGTGGCTAAGGAATTGTGAATTGAAATTGCATTTGAGAATCAGTTAAAGGAGAACAAAGGAAGGCAATAATACACAACAAAGAGACATCTGATCAAGAAGGATCAAGAATACATCAGTTTAGAGGAGATCTATCATTAAGAAACAAAGTGCTAACCAAATGATCAATACTAAGTCATTCTAATAGGTGAATCAGTTAAATATTTTAACAAATTAGTCATAATAGGTTGTATTGAAATCCTCTAACAAGGCGCTTACTTAATTGTGAGTTGATGTCCTTTAGCAAGGCACACTTCTAGTAGGGTGTTAAAATCGTTTAACAAGGTAAGCCCTAATAGTTTTTGTAAGCCATTAACAAGGCAATCCTTTTATAGGGTAAATCATGTCTCATGATCAAATATTGTAACCATCATTAGATGCACTTTATTACTACAGTACTGAAGATTTGTGGGTGTCATCCCCACCCTAGTTTTACCTTCTCATTGGAGGGTTTCTAGATAATCATATCTAGTATCATATATGTGTGAATGATTACTTGATTGCATACTTTATATGTACATGCCTTACATAGTATTTCAGTTTATTTATTGAATATATGAGATGGATGTGTGGTGAATGTTTTATGAGCCAATGTTTAAAGCATTGATTCACCCCTCCTCCTTGCCTCAGAAGTTTACCTCTCCTTTTACAATTCCAACAATTGGTATCAGAGCCTAGTTGTCTAAAAGAGAAGCTTTGCAAATTTGAGGAAAGATGTTGGAAATGGAAGTCTACAAGTTGGGAAAGATCATTGAGAATTAGGGAATTGAAATAGAACTCATCCTACATCAACTGAATGAAGCAAGAGAAGAATTAAAGAAATCTTTGAAGAGAAGGAAGAAAATTGGTATTGAGGAGAATGAAACACAATATAAAGAGATGGACACTACTAAGCTATTTTCTAATAGAGACTCCAATGAATTTAATGCAGTAGTTGTAGATCTAATGGAAAAGAACAAAGCCCAAGCTAAAGAAATTAGAAATCTCAAGTTAAAAAAAGAATCACAAGTCATACTACTATGTGAGTAAACTGAAAAAAAGAAGAAAGCTATGGAAGATAAATCCATGAATAAAGTTAACAAAAGAGTTTCAACCAATAGACTCGAAGAGAAATCATCAGAGCTAACTAAAATTGCTAACATGCAATTGGATACTCTGAGTCAAATGATGAATTCCGTCTATGAATTGAATGTCAAGGACATTGAGATAACAACATTGAAGTTGTAGAATGAGCTATTGAATAGTGACTTAAAAAGGGAAAAGGAATTTTCTAAAAGTTTTAATAAACCTAATGAAGCCATAAAATACATTGATCAAATATTGAGATCCCCTAGATCTAATATGATACATCTTGACTGGGATACACAAGTACTAAAGAAGGAGAGTCATCCAAAAGTGCTAAAGAAAGGAGCAAAAAAGGTAAGAATTCCAAACCTACTTATTATAATTTTGGTAAGAAAGGACATACTACTAATGTTTGCAAGAGCAAGACTATAAATTAGAATGTCCAGCATAAGAGCATGGTTCACTACCATAAGTGCAACAAACAAGGTCATCATTCACATGAATCTAGAACTAAGACCATGCACACTCAAACATTTGAAGGATATTATCATAGCTATCAAAAGTATGGACATAGATCTTTTGAGTGCAGATCCAAACCCATGTGGTCATAAAATAGGAAAACAAATGTAAAGAATAATGGAAACTCTTATAAAGAGGATTATAATACAAGATGTAGTTGTCATTATTTTCAAGAGTATGGACATGTTACTAAGAATTGTATTAGAACACACTTCAGTAGTGACTACAAAAGGTGGTTGAGTCAAATGACATGTTTTAGTTGTTTGAAGATTGGTCACATCATTTGATATTATTCAACAAGGTCAAAGGCACCAAGTTGTGAGTTTCATAAAGGCAAAAGCAAGGAAGATATTGAAAATTTCAGAAATGAAATGAACAAGACATGGAAGAAAAAGGATGATTGTAGCACATCAAACGGAGAAAGGATCACTTAACCTAACAGGTTAGGTGATCACATCTTATCAAACTAAACGATCAAGAGGTATGTTGGACTAATATTCAAAAGTTATATCATACATTGGTTCCAAAGGATTTAGTACTAAAAATATTACATAAGCATGAATAAAGATGCAACCTGTTATTAGGAATCAAAGAAAATAAATAAGTTTTTCATGTTACTTCCAAGCATGAAAAGTTTCCTAAGATTGCCAAGTGAAATGCTAGAGGATGTCGAGATAATATATTGGCTAGTTGATGTTGAGCTCATAATGATTGTCAAATGATTGAAAAGACAAGTGGATGCTAAGTGAGACTAAAATTAGTTGATACTTAGCTTATAGATATGTAAGAACTTAGCATTAATTGCATTATTTTAGAAGGGTATTTGATCAATTTTAGCTCATTTTAAATGATTTCAAAATTAAGAAAGAGAAAGAAGAACTAGAGGCAATCCAGAAACTCATCCGAAGCAATTGCATGAGATTTGAACAACGATTCAACATCATTTCATCAAATTTTGCAAGGTATTTATCATGTTTTGATCTATGCTATTTTAAATTTTGGAAACCCTAGTTTTGTAAAATGGCATCTAGTTTAAACGGAGTAAAGGTTAAATATGTTTTGAAAGTTCAATTGGTTATCAATGAAGTAAAGCAACCAATTTTCAAAGCCATACTAAACATTGCATATAAACACAATCCCTTCGATCCGTTATCCATGATACTACCAAAAGTTATAATGATTCAGGATGTCAGATAGTGTTACAATTGTAAAATTTGGAGTATTGCTGATATGGAGATTAGAGAAGCTTATGGTAAATTATGTGAAAATGGTGTATTAAGGGAAGAATTCAAGATTTTGGAAAAGAAAGGGTTAACTCCTGCCCTACATTTCCCTAACATTTTCAAAATTGAGTGGATCAAGATTGTACTGAGTAGAATCCATGATAGTTCACTATGGTTCAATAATGGGCCTCTCAAAATCACCAAAAGAATAACATAGGGTAACAAGGTATCCAAACCTAGATCAGCCAAATTATATGAGGAGTGAGTCAAAAGAGGCTATTGAGAAGAACATAGGGGCTATGTGGAATAAGAGGGGAATGACAATAGATACCATCAAAAATCCTTTGATAGATTTTGCAGTAAGGGTAATTACACATAAGTTTTACCAATCAAGAAAATGGAATAGTGTACCCGATATTCTAGAGGATGTGGGTTACAAGATTGTAAAGAAGGATCATACATATTATCTTATCAAGATACAACTACAAAAATTGATTAAAAACCTAGGAGAAATAATGAAAACAAAGAGTGATCAATATAAATTTGGATCTATTTTGATATTTATTTTCATTTATGTTCAGAACACATTTCCCATATTTGGTACTATGGCATGGAAAACAAATAGGTCTATGGTAGTTCAAATGAAAGAATTCATTGAATAGCTAGGTGAAATTTTTGAGTCAATAATGACCAGTTACTTTGAGGACTTCAATCAATCTATGAAGAAAAGATTGAGGATTCCAGTATCAATGGTAGAAAAACATTACAATGATGTTTTTTTCCTAGTTGATGTTGATTATAATTTTTTTCAAGTAGCAACTCCAAGAGTAAGGTGTCTAAGGCCATTAGGCTATGAAATTAATGTAGTTGAGGACTCTGTAGCAATAAAAGCACTACTTGTAGAAGATATAGATAAAGATGCCAAAGCATTTGGAAATTATGAGATGGCTAAATATAAGATTTCCATGGAACTAAAGACAACCTCTATCTTCAAGAAGGAGAAATTAGTAAAGAAATTGAAAACTAAATTTGGTGAAGGTGTCGAGTAGGAAGAGGGTGAAGAGGAAGAAAATAGTCAGATCAAAGCACCACTTTCTTTAACACAAGGAATGGGAGAAGATTAGCAAGAGGAAGAAGAAAAAATTGTTGAAGGTGTCAAGGATGAAGAAGTTGAGGAAGAACCTACTCCTACTGATAAGAAGAAGATAAAGGCTAAGGAACAAGTAGTAACAAGACCTAAAAGGTTTGTTAAACCAAGCTAGCCCAAACCTACATCACCTACCACAAGGGCTAGTATATGTGTCACTTCACAAAAGGCTATAGAGAAAGCCAAACTTACCAAGCTAGAAGGAGGAGCATAGAAAAGTGCAAGGAGAAAGTACATTGCTCAAGTTGAATTTGATGAGAAAAAAATTAAATCTGCTGACAATAGCCAATTCCAAGTGGTGAGTCATAATCCATCCTTAGATCTAGATGACCTATATGAGAATGTTAGGAATAATGTAGATCTATCAAGATTTTCTCACATTGATTTCAATAATCTTGGAAAAGTTGAAAAGAATCAAGTGTAGGAGGCAATATATGTCGTGATTAACTTTTTTAAGAAAGCCCATCTAGAGATTGCCAACTCTATGCCTAAAATTTTATATGAAAGAGTGGAGTAAAAATGACATTATTGTTTGAACCTAGAAAGACAAATCAAGGATACATCATTTTCTCAAGTTATGCCTGAACTCAGTAAGGCACAAATTGCTAAAGACATAAAGGAATATGTTATTAGATTTGTCCCAAAATATAGAGCCTTCAACATACTGCAAAATAATATCAAAGACATTTTAAAGAAGATGACACAAATTTCGAAAATTACATATGGGATAGCTATAATAAACGAAGGAGAACAAAAGACCATTGAGGTTAAAGATGATGAAGAAGATGAAAAAAAAGAAACATAGTTAAGGGAGATACTGAAATGAATATAGCTGACAAGGCAACAACTAAGCTAGAGCAGCAACAAGAATAAAGTGTACAAGATACATAATTTCCAAATGTTAACCCTCAACAAATAACAAGCATAAATACTAAAATAGTTATAGTAAAGGATGTTTTTGATCTCACTACTTAGAAAATCAACCACTTAATAGAGGAACACTTACAAAAGATACTTGATCAATATACACTTTAGGCTAAATTGTTTGAAAACCTTGTGTTGTTGAGAATAGATGAAATTTAGAAATTAGTGACTAACACTCAAGGGAAGAGATGAAAACACAAGAACCACCTACCATCATCCTATAAGTCACTAGTGTACAAATTTTAGATAAAATACCAGAAGTTAGACCAACAAAGGTTGTTACAATTGGAAAAGATAAAGTGGAAACTCAAGCCACTACTAAGGCATACAGTGAAATAGGTTACATAGACTTATCTACACCTACAACACAAGTTCAAGGTGAAATTCAAGGCATTATGGTAGAAAAGGACAAGCTTGAAGAGACTAAGTTGACACCCAGGCTAAAGGAGCGAGCAACAATTCAAGCCTTGGTAACTTTACCAAAATCTAGCACTCCTTTGAATCACACTCTTTAGAGGTTGAGCATAGATGCAACACCTTTGCAATTTTCAGTGTCAATTCCAACTTCATCAAAGGTAGACGAGATAATACAATATGAAGATGTAAGCCTATATGAAGAAATTGTTTTGCCAAGATATGATTATGCCACAATGACAATAGAGCAGATGGGTAGACTACAAGAAGCCCTGGCTAGAAAGAAGCATCAAGAGCTACTCAGAAGGGAGCATAGGTAGAAGATAACTTTGTTTGATATTAAAGACATGTTTCTAGATGCATTTAATCTACCTACTCTAGGTGAAACAAAGCTACTTATTGAATAATTGATAAATATATTGGAAAAGCTAAGTGATGCAAACCTTGATACTAATGCCAAATTATTAGAATGGTCTGAAAATCAATTTCAAAGTAAAGTGAATGATAAAATATTATGCAATAAAGAACTTACACAAGTTGCATTGGAAACTAAGGTAGAGAGTGTCAATAAGGTACTTGAAAATATTTTTTCACTATACACAAAACTATGTAATACTACACTCTTCACAAAAGAAACAAGGAATCACATCCTAAGCTTGGAGACTAACATACAGTCATTAGGAGCTAAATTCACTATGACTCTAGCTCAAGGTGAGAAGCATTTCAAGAACTTTTTACGAACCCAGAGTTAGTTAGTAGCACTATCTATAGAATAAGTCAACATAAGGGCCAAACTAATTAGCATCCAAACCACATTGACTCCTAACATGGAGATTTTATACAAGGAGTTAGGCTATGAAGAAACTCTTATGAAGAAAGACCCCAATCTTTCTACATTAGATGGCCTAGTCCACCTTGCTTCTAAGGTGGCTATCCAAATTGAGTCTTTGGATGTCTCTTGTGACATTTGGGATGTTGCTCTTAAAATTATTCTTGAGGTCCATAAATCTTTCTTGGACAAACACACTATCAGTGTATAGCCTAGTGAGATCAGTGTCAAAAAGGGGGAGAAGGTAAAAGCTTAAGAAAAGGGGAAGAAAGAGAGCTAAGCTAAGAGAGAGTACGTGTGTGGTGGGGTAGGTACTAAGATGAAAGAGTATCAATTGAAGCATATCCACTCAGTAGGACTAACATTTTGAGTACAAAACCAGATCTAAAAACTCAGGGGTAGTTATAAAATTTTGAGATATAAGTTGTATAAGTTGTTGATATTTTGAAATTTTTTACATAAGCCAAATAAGAGAGATTTTCTTCTCATAAGAATAAGGTTATTAATGCATGACCAAGTTTTTTTGACACTCATGTGAAAGGGGGACATTGTTGATCACAGATTGGTTTTGATAAGTGAGTGTCTATACACTTAAGTTATTTACTTAGTTCATGCTGAAAAAATAATATATGCGAAGAAAAACATGTATAAGAAAGAGAATGCCCAGTCCATAGTGAGTGTCAAGTCACTCATGTGTCCATTCACTCAAATGACAAGAAGACAATGTATGCCGAGTGAAATAAAAGCCAACGAAGCAGTGCATGCTGAGTCATTCAGATGTTGAGTCATAGTATAGAAATTAGTATATGTTGAGCATTAGAGACTATATGTTGAGTAATACAACTGTTTCATAGTTGTTAGTATTGGAAAAAAAACTAATATGTAATGAGCTGACTTATAGATTAAATTAAAATATTTTTGTGACAAGGACAAATCTTAGGTTGGAATCACTATGAAGTACATGCATCCAATTAGGTAAAGGAAGGTTTAAGCAATAAAATGGATGAATCACACTCATTGATTCATACCTAACCCTAAGTCACCTGAGTCTTATTAAGGAGGAAAACCCTAAACTTTCTAAGGGATGTGGAAAGAGAAAAGACAGAATTTTCCATGCAAAAATAGAGTATTCATGGTGGCTAAGGAATTGTGAATTGAAATTGCATTGTAGAATTAGTTAAAGGAGAGTGGAGGAAGGAAATAGTATAGAACAAAGAGACATTTGATCAAGAAGGATCAAGAATACATCAGTTTCGAGGTGATTTTTCATCAAGCAATAATGTGCTAACCATAGGATTAATGTTGAGTCATTCTGACAGGTGAATCAATTAAATCTATTAATAGAGTAGTCTTAATAGGTTGTATTGAAATCCTCTAACAAGGTGCTTACTTAATTGTGAGTTGAAGTCCTTTAATAAGGCATAGTTTTAATAGGGTGTTGCAATCCTTTAATAAGGCAAGACCTAATTTTTTTGTAAGCCTTTAACAGGTTATAACTTTCACAAGGTAGATCGTTTCTTATGATCAAGTACTGTAACCTTCATTGGATACACTTTATTACTATAGTAGTGAAGATTTGTGGCTGTCATCCCCACACCAATTTTACTTTCTCATTGGAGGGTTTCTCGGTAATCATATCTAGTTTCATATATGTGTGAATGTTTACCTGATTATATCCTTTAGATGTACATGCTTTACATGGTATTTCAATTTATTTATTGAAATTAAGAGATGGATATGTGGCGAATGTTTTATGATTCAAAGTTTAAAGCACTGATTACCCCCCTGCTCTTAGAAGTTTACCTTTCCTATTTTAGACCCCTTGTAGATCCACGATCAAAAGAGTGGATGACATAGATAAAATTTTAATAGGGCATCCTAATGTGTTCCATTTCAATGGGAATGTCGGAACATATATTTATGAAAAGATGAATAAATAAAAAATTCACATTGAATATTTTCAAAAAATTATAGTAAAGGTGCCTTGAAGTGGTATAATGGGTCTAATATCACATTTATGTGTCTAAGGACCCTATATAAACCTTTAAGACCCTTTAGGCTCCATAAGATATATTCTTAGGGATCATAAAGAGTTGTGAGGAGTCATAAGGGATCTTAAAACATATTAATGTGTTTAAGGACCCTTTAAGATACCTTATGATTGCTTATCATGTACAAATGTATGATAAGGGGTCACAATGAGTCTTACAACACATTAATGTTTCCTATAGCTTAATATGACACCTCAAGACACCTTGGAGCCCTTATCACACCTCCAAACACATTATCATTGACAAATGTATGATAATGAGTCAAAAGGGGTATTAGCAATGAGTCCTAGGATCCCTTTTGACACCTTAAAACCCTTAAGATGTATTCTAATAGATCCTAAAGTATCAAAGGTGGTCAAAAGTGTTCATAGGACTCATTAATGTGTCTAATAGTCCTTTACCATATAACTTAGGGGTCATAAGGGTTGTAAGTGTGTCGTAAGACATATCAATATGTTTGGGGATCCTAAAGTTTCCTATGGAGTTATAATGGATCTTAGGAAACATTAATTTATCTTAAGACTTGTTATGAACCCTTAGGACCCCTTCCCATGTACAAATATATTGTAAGTTGTCATAAGGTGTACTGAGACCACTCACCATACATCTTATTGTTTGTAAGGATTTTTAAGGGCTCTTACAATAGATTAATATTTTCTAGGAACCCTTAAGATACTTTGTGGTCCCTCACAATCAATTAGGACCTTTAAGATGAATTTTTTGGGATCCTTAAGTGTCGTAAGGCGTCATAATAGGTCTTATGACACATTAATATGTCATATAATTCCTTAACATACATCTTAGGGGCTATAAAGGTTGTTAAGTGGTGGTAGGATGCATTGATATGTTTAAGGACCCCTTACGACCCCTTGTAGCACCTTAAGGCCCTTTAGGACCATATGATGTGTTATTATCTATATCCTAAAGGGTGTTAGGGAGGCATAATAGGTCTCAGGATACAATAATGTTTTCTAGGTCCTCTCACAACATCTTGAGTGTTACAAGGGTTGTCAAAGTGTCCTATAGTGCATTTATATGTATAATGATTACTTAAAACTCATTACAATCCCTTAGGTCCTTTTAGGACCTATAAGATATATTAATAGGGACCTTAAAGAGTCATAAATGGTCTCTACATAATTTTCTATAACACTTTATGATCCCTTGGGATTCCTTACCAGGTATAAATATATGGTATGGGTTGGAAGCTATACTAGGACCCCCTACCATACATACTAATTGTTGTAAGCATTTTTGAGGGGTTTTTGAAACATATTAATAAACAATATTTCTCATGTTACCTTTTTTTTTTTTATGTATTAAGTATTAAAATATATTTTGGAACACAATTTGCCAACACCAAAAAAGAATTGGGTTTACTTACAACATAATATAATTTGATATTTATGTAATGTTATAAATTAGAAATCATAACAAATTGAAAGTATTTAGAATATAAAAGTCTCTTCGATTACTTTTTCCTTCCAAAATGAGCAATGAGCAGCCTATTACTCAATATGATTATTTATAAGATATTAGACAATACTTAAGAGTTATTTAGGAGATATGTTACATAAATAATATATCATTTTCACTCATCCCATTTAACAAGACATTTCTTTGATATTTCATATTATTATTATAAGTATCTAGCTTCCTCATGGAAGTTAATGAAAAAACTAAAATTAATTCTAGTTTTTATTAAATAGTGTACTATGCTATTACCTCCCAAGTCCATTGATATTAATAGTAAGAGAAAGGAGGGTTCTATCAATGGACAAAGAATGGAAGGTATGTTCAAAAATTTAGTATGCTTAGATTGGTATTAGTAGACTCTTTGTATAGTTAAATTATAAATCAGATTCATATATACAATTGAATAAATGGTTATGGTTTTTATTCATAATCTCTCTTAATTATCAAGTAAGAACCTACAACACAATGATAAATTGTGAGCCTATTATCTAGGAGATCCTAGGTTCGAGTGTATTCAAGCTTTAAAAATAATAATTAATCAGAACACATAAAAATAGCGACTCTTGATTTTGGCCTCTTACTGATAAATAAATAAATAAATAATCACTCTTAGTTATATTCAATAGGAACCTCTGATTTTATAAAATGTTAAAAAAATTATTTAAAAAATAAATAAAAAATTCCAATCGATTTTTTTTTCATGAAATACAATCATATAAATCAAACTCTATGCCATATACACATAAAACTTCTTAACTATTCTTTTTTTAAATACAAAAGAGGAATCTATTATGAGATGAAAATTACAAACCCCAATTTATGTATCAAAAAACTCCCACCACAACAAAATCAAAGACATATATGATAAGTTAATTATACAATTTGAGATTTTAAAATGTTTCATGAAGACTTAATATTTGATTAAGGTATGAAAAGTTTTAATTGTAGTTATTGTCTCTAGATTTTGATGTGTACAATTATTGTATCAACACTTTAGATCTTACTTTGTGATCCATTATGAAAGATAAAATAGCATGAGGATTTGATTGTGTATTATTGTATTTGTCATAGGCAATATACTATTGTAATTGCATACTCTTAACTCATGATTAATATTTTCTATTTCAACCAATCAAATGTAATTATTATTATTTTTTTTTCATTTTTAATTTCACTAATGTTTAAATGTGAGTTTTTCAAATTCTAAAATCATTAAAAGTATTTTACGTTAATTTTATTGGTTCATATATATGGGGTCTTATAGGAATAGATTTCAAGGAAGCACTACCCATATTGTATAGATATATTTTACAATTTGAAATATATAATTTGTATGAATTCAAGTAATATTATAAATACATGCTTAGTTTTCTAGAATAGAAAATTCAAATCTAGTTCTTCCTCATTTTCAGGGTTACTTGGTCATTTTATCCACCTTGGCATTTAATAAAAGACTTACCAACTATACACTTTTATTCCAGTCACTTTGAAGCATAATGATTGAATAGTGGAACTATTTAACAAGTTTCCTAATATGCAATTCAAGGTTTTTAGTTGACATTTCAAATTAAAGGTTGTAAGGTGTTAACATTTCAATTATATGATTTCCTAGGATAGTAATGTTGACAAATGTAAATCTTCCATTTTTTTGATTCGATTTTTTCAATTCAATATTTATGTAGTATTTTTTAATTTAAAAAATTATAAATAATTTAATTTTTTATTTATATTAGTTATAAATTATTTTCATTTTGAGTCCATGTATCTTTATGTAGGTTGAATCTATAAGTAGGAAAATTGATTCTATAAAAAGAATTCATTAGTTGCTTTTAATATTTACATTTTTTCAACAAGACTATTAAATTGACTATATTAGTTTGACCAAGAGAGGACATGTTATTCCAAGTAAACCACTATATTTTGGTATATCAAAACAACAACTTTTTGACACATGTAATAGATATAAAGAAAACTATAATCCTTGAATACTTCCTGTAGACACCTAAATCTGATTACACTACTAATAATCTTATTTGGTCATATCCTAGGACATTATTGATTAAATATTTATTATTTAAATAATTAATTGTCATCCCTTAGTTAATTAATTAATTTAATTAACTATAGTCCAATTGATAACCCAAAATCAATTTATCAATTAAAACCATATTCCTCTATTAGATTAAATAAATCCTCAAATCTATTTAGTTTAATTCCACATCCCCTCTTTATTAAAAAAATCATTTAATAAACCATCTCTAAATCCTATCTTTACCTCTAATCCAACCCACCAACCCATACTAACCTTAATTAGCAACCTAACTAACCTATCCCATCAAAGTTATGAAACTTGCCTCCTAACCCCCTTTTCAAGCTAAGCCCGATCCCCCCCAAAAATGTGCACAACTTTAAGTAAGGGTTAAGAATTGCTAACCCAAACAAAAGTCAACAAGTCTCTTTTCTCCTCTTCCATCCCTATCCAAGAGCATTAATGTTTCTTACATACAATTTAATGCCTATTACACCCCTCTTACACACACATCCTCCCTCATTACTCTCTTTGACCAACCATTTGCACATCCCCTTACACTCATTCTCCTTGTCACAAGTGTCACCTCTTGATTGGCTCTAGAGGAGCACAATCCATGTGCTCCCCTTTGAATGCATCATAGCCCTCCCTCACCATTCTTCCATCCTTGTATCCCAATCCTCCATCTCTCTACACCTTGGCCTATAAATAAATCCCTTCCCTCTCACAAATAATATAATCCATTTTCATGCAAAAGTTACCATCCTATTTTGAGAGGCTAAAAACTACCAAAATACTATCATAATGCTAAAATCCATCTCCACCTCCATTGTTGAAAACTCCATCCACATCCACGCTTGATAAAACACCCATCTATTGGGAGCTTGACCACACCATGAGTATACATGCCCTATCCATCAAGGACATATCTTTTCCATCATAGGTTCTACCCAAGGAGCTTACCATTCTTGATTTTCCTTCCTTTTGGTGATAACCTTGTCCTATACTAAGTGTTAGTTTATTTAGTTTTGTGAATGTTTTATTAGTTAGTATTGCTTTAATTACACTACTAAATTAGGTGACACATTTTGGCATGCCTAGTGGGACCCCACATTTGTGTCACCATAATCATGTTTTTCTGCATATTTTATTAACTAACCAAACTTTACCATTCTTGATTTTCCTTCCTTTTGGTGATAACCTTTTCCTATCATAAGTGTTAGCTTATTTAGTTTTGTGAATGCTTTATTAGTTAGTATTCCTTTAATTACACTACTAAATTAGGTGATACATTTTGGCATGCCCAGTGGGACCCCATATTTGGGTCACCATAATCATGTTTTTTTGCTTATTTTATTAACTAACCAAACTAACATATTTTTCTTGTTTTTATATGTATCTAGTTTCTTAATATTGTTTACAAGTACCAAAATCCACAATTAGGAAGCGAACTCTCATCCATTCAATCAAAATCATGTTAAAACACCTTGTATTCATGATCTTGTAGCTACAAAATCATGATCCCACAACCACAAAATCATGATCTTTTACCAATAGTAACATGCAACTGCGAAGGACGGATCACCACTTGTCAGTAAAAACCCTCCCAATCATTTAGGTTGATCAATCCTCCCATAGGAACACAAGTTTTCACTATTGGGATCATTGTAAAAACCTATGAGAATGCTTGACAAAAATAGCCAAGCCTAGAAATCCAACTTTATCTTCCATCCTCAATCTCATGAATACACTTGCTAGAGGAAATACATTACATAAAACTTGTAGAATTGCATTGTGAATATTTTTCATGCAGCCCACGTTTTTGCTATTTTCACCAGTCTCTATACCATGATCCTGAGCTGTGGGATCGCTATTTTTTTAAAGAAAAAAATTTGTATAAATCAAATTTTGACTTTTGGTGGTTATTTAGAATAGGGGTTATTCTACGAATTTTTTTTCCTATAAAAAAGAAAAAAAATGTTGATTTTTTCCCCATAGTTAAGCTTCCATTTTGGAAATTTTTTGGTGACTAATCAAATTGTTTTTTTTTTTGTAGCATTGAAAATTGGAGCATCTTACAAACCTAACCATATTTTTTGCCAATTTTTCTTAGAGTGAACTTGAATGTTTAAAAATCTTTCATTGAATGAATGTTGCTCAAATCAATCTCAAATGCCATGGACTAAAATCAATTTTTTCATTGGAATGCATGTTTAAACAATAAACCCAATCTCACATGTCAAGGATCTAATAATCATTGCTATCCCTCACACTTCAACTTTGGGGCTTAAAATAAAATCACTCAATCTTTAATGCATAAATAAATTAACTCATTGATTGTTCCTTATCGAATTTCTCATGTTGACGATGCTCAAATTTCTTATGTTGATGAACTCTCAATTTTCATTATGTTGATGATGTTGTCAAGTTGGATAGAACATTGTATGCTATAAACACGAGTGTCTTCAATTGTAGGTTACAAAATCTAAATCATCAATTGGCAATGAACAAGTGTATTTTTAACCCAAGATCACTTATGTAGTCTCATTTTACCCTTTTTAGGAGGCCTGCTTGGGCATTTCATCACCCCTTGTGATGACCTCAACTCTAGTGTTCTGTCAGAGTATAAATATCAGGAGATGAATTGAAAGACACCTCTTTTGGAAGCATAATCTTGTAACTATTGGCTAAGCCCCAAATAAATTTATACCTTTGGGAAGAAAAGGTGGAGATTTGGGTTACCATCTCCTCTTAGTTGAGTGGCATTATTTATTTTCATCTACAGATTTGGGCCTCACATACCTTGTGCATATCAAGGGCACCCCAACTGAGCTTATATATCCTAGTAAAACCTTATAGGGTTATTGATGTGTTTGACATACTTGAGTGTTGTTAGTTAAGGAGATCACTTATATGTCCTTTGAGCCAATTGTTAGAACTTCCATTTAAAACAACTCTAGGTATAGTTTTCTCTACTTTATCTAGTGGTAAATCATTCAACCCAAATAAAAGGCATACTTAGCATAGTCACTACCTCATTAGAGATTCACCCAAACTTCCAAAAACATTGTCATCCTAAATACATCCTCTCTTACATCATTATAATCCTCCATCAATCCTTCCTTATCTTGAGATAGCTAAGTCTTCTTAGTCATCCCCACCTCCTTTTGATATCCTTTGGAGTCATTCTTTCCTTTAATATAAGCTTACTCCAAATCTAAATCTAAGATTTTACACTTATCTTAATTTGCATTTTTTTATTCCTTTGTATTCATCCTTCATCCCCAAACATAATATCACAATCCTATTATGGTTAGTTTAGTTATCCCACCTCTTCTTCCACTCCATCCTATTCCAATGATAATGAAGATTTTGTTGACTATGATGGGTATATTGAAAGCCTTAAAGATATTTCTCCCAACATCCTCCAAAATCCAAACATTCCTCCAAACTACTCTATCATTCCTCCATACGTACCCACAAGTACTCCTTACCATGCCTTTGACAAGGGAAATCTATTATTATCCTCATCCTTACCTCCTTCTTATCTCACATCCACGCATTCCTCTTATACATTAGTCATATATCCATCTCCCTCCACCTTCATATCCCAGTCTCCACCATTCTAGAAAAAATCTAGTAGCTACATCCCAAGTCCAAGCCCACCATCCCAATATCCTCCAAACCATTTCCCAAATCCTCCAACCAATCCTAGTCCTACAATGCATCATCTTAATCCCCTTACTCTTCCCATTCCAACACACACATCGCCAAGGAATTTGACAAGGAAACCTAAAGAAAATCCATCTCCCACACCCATCATTCCTCTTATATCATCCTATTGCTATGATCCCTATTTCCTCCACCCAACTTATAAAACCCCTTCCACCTCCCACCTCCCATCCATCAAATTCCTCCAAATCCCATCTACATCTTGTCCTCCTAGCATTACCTAAATCCCATATAATGAACCTAATGAGTCCTTCCCCCATTAGCTCATCCCCATTAAATAACCTCCTACCCCTCCATCTACCTCATTTAAAGAAACCATCCATACTTCTCTTATCATATCATCCACTCCCATCCAATCCTATCAATATCTTGTCCAAAAGAATGTTGAAATATCTTGCAATACAAAAGAAGATCCCATTATCCTACTTATTCTCCTACATGATCTACTTTTACCATTCACTCCATCCAAAGAGCAGTCACTGTCCCCTCCATATCAAAATCCTACCATCATACCTTCTCCATCTAAAGATCCATTTCCATCAACCCATCTAAATGAAGATCCTATCCTTTCATCCCCTCTTATTCATGATCATACATACCCTATAATCCCTAACAATAGATCAATAGAAGAAGATCTAACTATCATATCCATAGCTTCAACTCCTTCAGCTAGTAATGGACTCAAATGAACATCATATTGAAGAAAGAAATAAAATTGTATCTCTAGATGTTGGCATCCCTTCTATCCCTACATGGTCACAAATCCTTCCATCTTCACCCCAAAGTTCCCATCCATCTTGTTCTACATCTATTTTGGGTCCTTATCCTACTACCTATTTCCAACCCTCCATTTTGGGTCTGCATATCCCTTATCTAAAACCCCCACCATTTCCATCCATCTTGGGTCCTTATATACCTAGTATGAATCCTTTATCTCCTTCATCTATTTTGGGACCTACTCCTTCCTTGCTTCCATATGTTTTAGGAACATATCCTTCATTCCCTCCATCTATTTTGGGCAATTATATGCATCCATTGTTGGAATATTCAAATGGGAAGAGTACTTCTGAGAGGGGGGGTGAATAAGAAGTAACACACTTTAACCTTTTCAAATCCTTTTAAATCAAATAATTGAAAGTAAACTGCATGCATGTAAAAATATTAAATAAAAATAAACTAAACACATGCATCAACACATGACACTAGAATTTTGGTAACCTAGAAACCTTCCAGGAATAAGAAGGTAAAATTAGGGTGGGGATGATACCCACAAAATCGCTACAGCAATAATTGTTTGACCACTTCTGATGGTCTACCCCGTGAAAGGCATGCCCTATTAAAAGCTTTACACTTTGTCAATAGTGACCTGGTTAAAGGATTTACAAACACTTTACATGAAGTGTCACCCTATTAAAGGATTTAGTCACCTCTTCAAAGGATCTACAAAATAGATGTTAAGCTAACCTATCATCATAGGGTTTTCACTATCTAATACAATTGCTAGAGAGTATTAGAAATCTTTAACTTGATTGCTTACAATCTTCAATTTCTGATTTTAGGCACGTGATCTGCTCATTTTGATGTGATCCTTGCTTGAACTGATATTTTTTTGTATCCCTTGTACTATTATGATCAACTGAATGTGTAATTGCTGGTAAGTTCACTAAGTCTATGATGCCTCTGTTGTTTGCTCTGTTCAACCATTTTTCTTATTTTCTTAGCAACTTCCTTAACTTCTCTTCATCAACATAAAATTGTGAGGTCTAATCCTTTTTATAAAGACTTCATAGACTTAGGGTTAGGTATGGATCTACGATCCATATTAAATCTTGAATTCCTACTCATTACTTGCACTTTTCTTATTGGTTGCATCCCTCGTCCATTTTTTTGATTGGTTGCATGCTAATTGCATAATAAATGTAAAAGATTCATTCTTATCCTTGTTATCCTTCAAAATCCTTCTATGTCAGTTTAGAAAATAGTTTACATCTGAGTTTGTGAAGCCACAAATGCATATGTTGATTCTATGTTACTCGAAACATATTGGATTACTGGTGCTAGACACATGTTTGATCTTGGTTCACTTGGCACATGAAAATTTTTGACTTTCTTGGCATCAACTATGACTCGACACCTATTTATCACTTGGCACCTATATAATTATCGGCCCCTGAAGTCACTTGACACCTGTTGAAATTCTTGCTCGGCACATACTATGGCTTGGCATATATAGTGTACTCAACTTCTATGTAGAAAGTGCTTAAGTGTGTTGAAACTCAAATTTCAAAACCATTCTAAGACCAAAATCCATATCTTGTATTCCAATCCATCATTCTATCCCCTTAAATTCAAAAAGCTAGGTCATCAACAATGCTCATTCTTGAATCTCTTCCAACCTTCATCCTCTATCTTTCCATCTATAATCCCTCCATATCCCCCTTGTTCTTGCTCCTATACCATGGCCAATAGAAGTGAATTGGATGCCAAAATCAAAATGCAAAAATGCACAAATCCACAAAAATCCAAGTATCAACATTTCCCTTCTAAAATACATGTTCTAGAATAGAAATGTTTTATCCAAATCAAAGATAAGTCAAGAGGCCACAAAGGCCCAAGCTAGAAAAAAATAAATCATGTAGATATCTAGGATGCTCATAAAATTAATGCATCTTAAAGAAAATTATCAATTGGCATCCATTCCTAATACTCAAAAGCCTCATCCATTCATACTTTATCCATATCTCCATATGTATATACATCCTTCATCCCCCCAATCCACTCTTAGTCCATATACTTCTTATCCTAGATTTCCAATCCTCCATCATCCAATTATAATATTAGTCTTTCTATTTCTCTTCCTCCATTTTCTCCTTAACCTCACTCAACACCATCTTTCCTATTATTTCATCACCTTTGAAGGCGTGTGCTAATGACGTTCCTTCCCTTTTCCTCATCCCTTTACACACAAGTCTTATGTCTTTTGATTCTTTATCTGCCAACTCCCACCCACCATTACACTCATTTAATCCAATCTTTTTCCATCCATCCTACCAACATCTACGAGTAAAAATACATTGAAAAAGTCAAAAAAAAAAAAAACTAAAAACATAAAACCATTAAAGAAAAAAATAGCAAAAAAGCATCCAATGGTGAAAACTTAGCAATTCAAGTGCCTTGGACAAGTACCATGATGAAAATTTGGCAAACAAGCATCATGTGTAATCCTTTCATCCAAATTCTCTACAAACTTGGGGGCAAGTTCCATCACCCACCATACCCATCTCATCCCACCATACCATCCACATATTATACATTTGACAGGCCATCCTCCTTTGAATTCTGATAAAAAATAAAGCCGACCACTAGGTACATGCTTTTGTTCATCCCTTTTTTGACACTAATTTCCCCATCAACGATTGTGTCCACCTATCCTTTATCCACCCATTCTTTCCTCAATATAATTCCTCCATGAGCCTCATCCATCCATCATAAGCTACACTCTACCTCATTCACCTTTCCTATCCTAGCTTCCCTCTACCTCGTTATCCTTTTATCATCCAACCCTCTATCCTATCACAACCCTCATAAAAAACTTCTCCTAGCTTCCATATATCTCTCTCATCCTCTTGTTGACCAATTGTCCATCCTATCAAATCCCTTATAAAACCTCCTCTTGAATAACATATAATTGGGGGCACTATATTCCTTGGAGACTGTGTCATGTCCATCTTTCCATCCCCCCATTCTAGCTCTCTTTTCATCTTATCATCCCCAAAACCTACCTTCCCCTTTTGTTCTATCCTTACACTTCCCACCATCTTTCTATCTTTCCATCACTTGGTACATCCCTTGTCATTGGTATTTAGATCTCGGCTAACACCGTATACCCCTAAAGGTATCCATTCATATCCTAATGCTCCCAAAAATCTACCATCCACTGCATCATCCCATTGCACATCTTTTAACTCCTCTAATCTCCTTCTTAATCTTCTACCCAACATTGTTCCAAGCCTTGGTCACACTCCAATCATCATCATTGGGATGCATCCTTCCCACTCCTTTTCTTTAGGTGTATCATTCCCTTATCCACATCCCCATATCCACCCTCCTCCCAATATCTCCTCATCTTGAGCTTTTCATTTTCTATCTTCTCCTCTTGAGTTTTTCATCCCCTATCCTCTCATCCCAAGATCTTCTCCCACTATCTCCTCATCCTGAGCTTTTTTCTGCTATCTTCTCATGCCAAGCTTTTCATCCACTCTCTTCTCATCTTTATCTTTCCTAACACTATCCTATCATGCTAACTTTTGTACATTAATGCCTTCTAAATACTTTTGCTTGTTGATTATATATTCCTTTTGTGGTAGTCTTTCACTTAGAACCATTGTATATCTCTCATCTCTTCGTGCCAGTTCATGCTTGATCAAAAATTGAAATTCTCTTGGTTAGGTGCTTTAGAAAACCCTTGCACGAGATCCCCTATCATCAAAATGTTATCCTAAAATGTTCTAATTACCTAGCTCATCCTAGTCCTAGATATTACCGATAAATCCTGGCAGGATGCATTCTTCCTCTCATTTGATCTTGGTTTGTTAGTATCTAGTCCTACAGATCTCTTTGGAAAAAAGTTAATTTTTTCATGGATTTACATTTTCTTTCAATTTATTTACTTTTTGAGATTTCAAGTTTGGTTCTTACAGTATCTCTTCCAAGTGATTTGGGTTATTCCCTCCTCAAGGTTGCCACAATCTTCTATATCATTGTGTGTTGTGAATGGGGCAATTCAAGAGCAAGGTTTTGATTAGTTCTCTTTCTTCTTCTTTTTTCTGCTTTGGAGTCAATCATATATGACCTTTTCATAGTGCAAACATGTGATCACTTGTGGCTACATGGTGCACTTGGGAAATATCATTTGCTTGTGGGTTACCTAGTATTGTTTTCCCTTTGATTCCTTTGGGGTTCATGTATGATGTTGGGGCAATCCTTGCATGTTTGTTTCACATCAGTCCTATATAATATTGGTACAAAGTCCTTGATGTCCTTGGTAAACTTGGCATATCCCCAATATTCCTATATTAAAATAAGTGCTCAACTACATGGTGGTGCTCCCCTTTGGAGCACCCTTATGCTTAAGCTTCAATAGATTACTTCACACTCCCATCCTATGCAAACCTCACATCCTATCCAAGGCTCATAACCTATCAAAACATCCCATCCTATCCAAACCCCACATCCTATCAAAGCATCCCATCCTATCCAGACATCTCATCCTATCCATGTATCCTATCAAATCATCCCATCCTATCCAAAACTCACATCTTATTCAAGCATCTCATCCTATCAAAGCATCCCATCCTATCCATACATCTCATCATCTCTAAGTATCCTATCAAAGAATCCTATCCTATCCAAGCATCCCATCCTATCAACATATCACATCCTATCCAAGCATCCCATCCAATCAATCCTACAATTATGATCCATCCAATCTATTAATCTCGTCATATCCAATCCTACATCAATCATAATCATAGCTTCTGTATCAACCATAATTATAACTCCTACATCAATCATAATCATATCTCCTATATCAATCGTAATCATAGCTCTTGCATCAATCATAATCTTAGTCATCACCAATCATAATCTCCCCAACCATACCATCTTCTAAATCACTTCCATGGGTTCAATTAAAACCAACCAATCACCCTTCCCCCTCTCCTCTAACTAGTGCTCTTACCCTTGGTTATCCTTGTGCACAAGGTTTTCCTTTGTATCATTCTCCCATAGTGATAGTATGAGCTTCCTTGCACCCCCTCTCTTGGCCACTCTTAGTCCTTCTTCTTGCCCTAGAGTCTTTTACTTTTTCAAGAAGTTGTCGAGCCTTGTTCTCTCTCCATGCCACCTTCTTGAGGGGGTTTAATGCAATCCATTCTCTCTTCTTCTATTCAAAAAAAAGATTTTGGCAACAATGTTATTTTAAAAGTCTCCTTCACATCCTTTATGTCCAAACTTCATTGAAATAGTGTCTTTCCAACACTATATCAAAGAGGGGCAAAATGTAGACACCTAAATCTCATTATACTACTAGTAATTTTATTTAGTCATCTCCTAGGACATTACTAAGTATATATTTATTGTTTAAATTATTAATCATCATCTCCTAGTTCATTTATTTATTTAATTAACTATAGTCCAATTGATAGCCCAAAATCAATTTATCAATTAAAATCCTATTCCTCTATTAAATTAAATAAATCCTCAAATCTATTTAATTTAATCCCATATCCCCACTTTATTAGTTAAATCATTTAATAAACCATCCCTAAATCCTATCCCTAATCCAACCCATTTACCCATACTAACCTCACTTAGCCACCTAACTAACCCCTCCCATCAAAGCCAAGTCACTTGCTTGAAAACCCCCTTTCTAAGCTAAGCCTAATCTCCCCCCCCCCCAAACATGATCTTTAAGCAAGCGTTAAACAAGCCAAAGTCAATTAAGTCTCCTTTGTCCTCTTTCATCCCTATATATGAGAATTAAGAGCTCTTACATACCATTTAGTGCCTCTTACACCCCTCTTACATACCCATCCTCCCTCATTAATCCCTTTCACCAACCATTTTCACATCCCTTCACACTCATCCTCCTTGTGACAAGTGTCACCCCTTGATTGGCTCAAAACAAGCACAATCCATGTGCTCCCATTTTAATGCATTCTAGCCCTCCCTCACCATCCTTCCATCATTGCATCCTTATCCTCTATCTCTATACCCCTTTGCATATAAATAAAGCCCTTCCCTCTCACAAAAAATATAATTCACTTTCATTCTAAAGTTACCATGTTATTTTGAAAGCCTAAAAACTACCAAAATACTATCATAATGCTAAAATTCATCTCAACCTCCACTATTGAAACATCCATCCACATCCATGTTTGATAAAACACCCATCTGTTGGAAGCTTGAGCACACTGTGAGCATAAATCCCCTATCCATCAAGGACATAGCTTCATCATCATAGGTTATACCCAAGGAGCTTACCATTCTTGGTGTGCCTTCCTTTTGGTGATAACCTCATCCTATCATAAGTGTTAACTTATTTAGCTTTTTTAATGCATTACTAGTTAGCATTCCTTTAATTACACCACTAAATTAGGTGATACACTTCTCTCTGCACAATTTACTTCCATCTGAAGCTTTCAAACATACACCTTTAAATCTCATTATTTTAATTGAATTTGGTTTTGCACATAGCTTTTACCATAGTCAAAATTTGACATTAAATGAATTTAGAAATTGTACTTGATACTTCCAATGCATTCTAAAGTTAAGAATTATAGTTTACAATTAAAAAAATTATAATCAAAATAGTGAAAAAACTATTTATGGATGAAAATTGATTACTTTTACTTAATATTTTCTATTTCAACCAATAAAATGCAATTATTTGTGTTTCTATTATTCAATTTTTTTATAACTCTTAGATTTTTTTCTTTTATTGTTCTACTTAATTAAACTATATGGTAAGCACTAGGCATTACATGTCACTTTTTTTTTTAAAGTAATGTTTTGTATCATACTTTATGACACATCATTGGAATAAAATTGAACATAAGGAGAATTTCTCATTCTACTTATTTTCCCTTTCTCCTTCAAGATAGATCATAATGCATAATATTAATCATTGATATTACATATTATACAAAATTAAATCTTGAAAGAAAAACAATCATTAAAATTTATGTTTGATTTTAAATCAACTAATATTAATATGAATGTTGTCATTATTAGATAATCATCATGTCTATAATTTTTTATGTGATTTTCTTATTGTAAAATATTTGCAACAACCTAATGAACTAGTATGTGTCCTTGTCTTCCCACTCAAATTTTATTTTATGTTATACATGGCTCAAAATTTTCATTGTCACCCTAGGCATTATGCAATGAATTATGAAATTCTGAACAATTTTGTTATATTTTCATGTGACCTACTTACTCTTTCCATTTTGAAACAATTTGTCATAAACCATTTCAGCTTATTGTGTTTCTATATATGTTCTTTTTTAAAGAAAGCCTCCTATGTTAAATTATTTGGACTAAGATAAGGAGATAAAATTAAATCTAATTAAATATATTTTTCTTTTATTGGTTAATCACATGTCGAAAGCTGCTTACAATTATCTTCCACATTGTCAATGTATAGCACAACCAACAAGTACATATCTCTTAAGATGGCATATCCTATTATTCCATATTATGCCTCCAAATGTATATTTGAATATTTTTGTAATGGACATAACTACAATGTATAAACCTAAATTATTATCTACATCCTATGCCTTAAGATAAAAGTAGAATGACTGACTCGATATCTCTTGCTCTCTTTCATCCTAATGATGGATCACATAGTGTGATTCTAAACAGTGATGATAAAAATATTTACACAATCGAAGCCAAACAAATTCAATGCAATACAATGGATTGTGGAAATTTGATCTCTTCAATAATTATATTTTAACAAACATGTTTACGAAAATTATTTGGTCCCTATTTGCTCATATTGTTAATCATTATTTTTTGATAAAGACAATTGGTGAGGCAAAAAAGGTGTGCTTTGCTAAAACATTATTTATAGAGGTAACATAGTATTGATCTTTGCAGAAGTTTGACCATAAAGAAAAAAAATGATTCATCATCATTAATTAAACTTTAGTTCTTTATGTACAAGCCCTATGCTATCTTTAGATAAGTGTCATCATTAAAAAAAATAGACTACAAATTCAATTTTATAGTTGTTGCTGATCGAGGAAAGAAATTGTTTATTTCACTTCGAATAGTTACATAGATATGACTAATTTTTCATTATTTTTGTTGTTGAGAAAATTTATTTATTTCATTTATTCATCTATGAACAAACTTCTAATCTTCTATATTTAAGATAATAATTTTTTTATTTGTCTTCTAAGATCTATTTATTTATGGTAATCATTTTTAAGCCCTCTTCTCAAATTTTAAAGGTGGAAAGATAACTATTCAAATATTTTATATTTCCAATGATGAGTACACCAATCTTTTTTCTTTATATTGATAGAACACAAACTTTAAAATCACACGTTAGCATGTAATGGGTTTATCATAGTTGTATGGAAAGTCAACTAAGTATTTGACCCTTTGTTGGTCTCTCCCTCTCATCATGTCTAGATCTTCTAATATCTATACTATGCTCTATCATCGTCTATATCTCTCACTATCTCTCCATCTTTATGTCTCCTTGTATATCTGCAACTTTTAAATCTCTAGATATCTCTATTTTTCTCCCACCATATATTGGTATATGCTTATATATCTCCATCTCTCTCTACCCCTAATATATCTTCCCCATTTCAAGGGCAATATATCTTTATCTTTCTCTTCACATAAAATTCCATCTATTTATTTTTCTTCCTACCTTAATTTATCTAGCCTATTTTTGTCTCTCATTGTTTATCTCTGCCAATCTTCATATATAGTTGTATATATGTAGTTATCTATATATGATGTCTCTGTATAGATATCTATCTATGTCTTCCTTCCTCTACCTTTCCTTATATAACTTCTTATCTTTTCATCTCTTCATTAATCTATTTCCCTATATACATAATTCTATTTATCCATATTTCTTCATATCATTTGATATTTTCATCTCTTTCTTCCCAACTCTCTTTATCTTTGTTGAGTCTTCGACCACTTTCTATCTCTCTCTATCTTCCTCCTTTTTTTTGTCTTTATTTATCTAAACACATATCTCTCTCTCCATTCATCGGTATGTCCTCTCATTATCCCCCCATCTCTCTACACTCACTTTTTATATCTACATTTATCTTTATATCTCTTCTATTCACCTATTAAATGTAATCAATAAAAATTGATTGTTAATTCTGACTTGTTTTACAATTTTTAGCTAATTAATTTTTTAAACAACATATTTTTTTTCAAATTTTCTATGTCAAGTTTAGAAGGAAGAATAATATATTCTTATTATTTATTTAACTCAACAGGTTTATGATTAATAATTGAATTAAACCTAAGTATTCTACCATAGAAATTTTATAATAATTCCAAATTGATCATCGTATTAAAAAAATAAATACCAACATAATGCAAAAAAAATGACATATCTATTTATCAAAATTTGATCATCATTAATAATTCTTCTATTGAAAGCATTTCAATACTTTATACAATAATTAGAATTTATCACCGAATTTAAGAATAAAAATCAACAATGAGATTGTGTTTTTGATAGCTCTTTCTATATAATAAATTTTCAAATTAAATCATCCTTGGAATTTTAAAAAAAAATGTAATTCATTTTGATAAGGATGTAATTATACCATTTAAATTACACATATGGACTACCTTCTCCAAGCACTAATGGAACTCTTCAAATTTTATGTAGAAATAGGAAAGTGAATGATAAGTTAGTGAAAATTTTCATAGATAATATAACAAGATTTTTAAAAACTTTTTTTAATAATTTTTATTTTTTAAATTATTAATTTCAATATTATGTATTACTATTATATAATAAGAATATACCTTATATATAAATTTAAACAATAGATACATGGTCATTAAATATATAACCAAAAAAAAGAGCCCATCCATGCTAAATAATTTATTTAGACTATGAAACATTTCTCAAGGAAATAATTTATAAGATAACCTTTAATAGTGGAAGAGTGGCTCATGATATGTGTGGTGATTGATAAATTAATTAATATGACTTGTGCATTGAAAGTGTAGCCATCTAATTTTAATGCTTTACAATTTAGGACTTACATGTTTGTTTGTATGTGCTCTTAACAACCCCAACACAATACATTTGACCATTGCAATTTCAATTTGGCTCTTCTTCATCTATAAAGTGTACTATCAAAAATATCTCCTAGTGGTAAAGGTGGTGATGAGTAAACAAAATATTTAAAATAACAAAAACCTGACCACCTAGAGATGTACAAGTGAGATAGAATTACATAGCAATCTATAAGAGCAAACAATTGTACAACTACCTTCAATTTAGCACACCCATAGCATTAAGACTTGGTATAGGAAAACAAAAATGATAACACATTTACACAATCTCAAGCTCAAATAAAAAACTAGTGCACACATTAAAATTTTTTTATTATAAGTGGGTGTACTCTATTGGCTACTTATTATAGTAGAACATAAGATATAGAACAAATTAAAGAGTAATAGATTGGAAGGACTCTCTTGTGAGCTCAAAAATTTACCTATTGATGTAGGAGAATCTTGGATGGTAATTTTTTAAAAAAAAAATTCATGTAGAGGAGAGAAAAAATGACAAAAATAGAAGAATTTTTTTTTTTTTCAAATAAGGGAGAAAGGAGAAAAAAAAGGAATTTCTATTTTTGAAGTGTATAGGTGGCATAATAGAAAAATAAAATTAAAAATGGTTTTCATTCCATTTATCAAGGTGTGTAGTTGGAATTCTAGAAGGTTGTGGATATTGTGTAGCTAGAATCCTAGAAGGTTGTGGATATTGTGTAGGTGAAATTCGAGAAGGTTGTGGATAAATCATGCATTGGGTGTTAAGTGCCTATTTAAGCAAGGCATATGATCATTTCTAATCAATATTTGGAAGGAAAAGCTTCAAGGCATGAAGGCTTTAAGGTTTGAAGGCTTCAGGGTATGGTCTCTTCTTAGTAGAAGCTGAGAGAGGAGGAAGTGAGAAATGAGTTTTTCTAGGTCTTTGGACAGAGCACCAAATGTAAGGTAGTTTACAATAGGATTATGGTGGAGTTGTGAATGTGTGGATAGAGCATCGAATGTGAGGCATTTTATACTTGGATCTTGGATAAAGTTTGAGAAGAGCTAGTGGTTGCAGTTTAGAAACAACAAGGTTGTCTGGTGGCTTGCGAGCACAAGTTGAGATCTTGGAGGTTCTACCAGAGTGTGGATCTGGACTAGGTTGGGTTTGGATTGGATCTTGAGGGATCTTACAGAAGTGTTATTGTAATTTCTATTGGATTTTCATGTATAATAAAATTACTTGGGAAGAATTTTGTCTCTCTTTGACTCCATTTTGTTGCATTCTTGGTTGTGAGTTGGCAAGGGTAGTGTGGCCATTCATCAAGTGGTATCAGAGCCAAGTTCCTGAGTATGTGGACAAATTGCCGAACATGGAGTAGCTTGCACTAGGACTTGAGTTGTTGAAGTAGATCTAAGTTGGTTTTGATTTGAGGGCTTGCAGATGGATGCAAAGATGGAAGACTGATCTTGTTGAGGCATTGAAGATCTGTGTTCCTAGACTTGTGATGTGGTTCCTAATTGTTCATGCAAGGTGGTAGGTTGCGATCTGACTTGCAAATAATTCAAGGTTGTTGCAAGGAGCATGGGAATGATTTTTTGCAGAGGGTTTACAAAGATCTTAGGAGATGGCCCTGAGAGGATTCGACCTTGAGATGATTACAAAACTCCATGATATAGTGGAGAGGAAGGTTTTTGAGATAATTTCTCAGCTTGAAGCTAGCTTGGCTAATAGATTTAAGAATGAGGTGAGGAAGGAATTCCATGAATGTTTGTGGAGCTAGAATCTATCGATCTAGAAGAGAGTTGTTTGGCCTGTTAAGAGACTTGTTTGAGAGAGAAGATGGCATTACAAGGTTGAGGTAGAAGAAGTTGGTTTTGTTGACCAGTTTGTGGCACCTAATATAGAACCTACAGAGTAGTTGGAGGTTGTTGCTAAGGATATCCCTAACCTTGTTAATGTTGGGATGGAGATTGGTTTTTGTGACCAGTTGGTTGGGTCTGACATGGAAATTGCAGAACACTTGGTCATGAAGGTTTAGTTGCTATTGGTGGTGACTTGTATGTTGTAGAGCATTTTTTTGTGAGAAATGAGACCATCGATTTGGCATATGTTGCTGAGGAGTTACATATTGTTGTTGATATGGAGTTTGTTGCTATTAGTGTGGATTCACTAGTTGCTAATGTGGATGATGGTTTTCTAATGAAGCATTATATTTAGTTTGTCCCTCGGAATGAGCATGATGATTGGATGATTGAGATTCTAGTGTTTGACAGAGTGATGCAGATGTGGAAGATTTGCATGTTGGTTTTCTTGTCCCTATTGAGGTGGAAACCTTTGGTGAAGATGAAGATGGTTGTAAATCTTTTTTTTTGGTGTCAAAGTGTGGGACACACTGTTCTATCTACCAAGGGAGTCTGATGCAGGAGCATCTTGCATGGTAATTTTTTTTTTTTTTAATGTGGAGGAGAGAGAAAGTGATGAAAATAGAAGGAATTTCATTTTTTTTTAAATAAGGGAAAAGGGAGAAAAGAAAAAGAAAAGGAATTTCTATTTTTGAGGTGCATAGGTGGCATAATAGAAAAACAAATTTAAAAAATGGTTGTCATTCCATTTATCGAGGTGTGTAGGTGAAATTCTAGAAGGTTGTGGATATTGTGTAGGTGGAATCCTAGAAGGTTATGGATATTGTGTAGGTGGAATTATAGAAGGTTATGAATAAATTATGCATTGGGTGGTAAGTGCCTATTTAAGAAAGGCATATGAGCATTTCTAATCAAGCTTTGGAAGGAAAAGCTTCAAGGTGTGAAAGCTTTGGAGGGTTCAAGGTGGAAAGCTAGAAGGTGCGAAGGCTTCAAGGTGTGGTCTCTTCTTAGTAGAAGCTTGTAGTGAAGGAGGAAGTGAGGAGTGAGTTTTCTTGAGTCTGTGGACAAAGCGCCGAATGTGAGGTAGTTTATAATAGGATTATGTTGGAGTTGTGAATGTGTGGACAGAGTGTTGAATGTGAGGTAGTTTACACTTGGATCTTGGATAAAGTTTGAGAAGACCTAGTGGTTGTGATTTAGAAACAAGGAGGTTGATTGGTGGCTTGTGAGCACAAGTTGAGATCTTGGAGGGTTTACCAGCGTGTGGACCTGGACTAGCTTGGGTTTGGATTGGATCCTGAGTGATCTTACATAAATGTTATTGTAATTTCTATTAGATTTTCAAGTATAATAAAATTTCTTGGGAAGCATTTTGTCTCTCTTTGTCTCCATTTTGTTGCATTCTTGGTTGTGTGTTGGTAAGGGTAGTGTGGCCCTTCATCACCTATTATCCACATTTTAGTAAGGCCTAAAATGATATGTGGTAGTATAATGTACTTATTATTCATAATCTGACCAAACATTAATATTTTATGCATGTTCATCCTTATGATAAAAGCCCATAGCTTATTTGTACTATTTTTTGGATTTTAATTGGTCATTTTCTTGATCTATTAACCATTTGAAACATGAAAAATGATTTTTGCATATTCAATGAACACTTCACCTAGCACAAACCCATAATATTAAAGACTAGTAATATCACACTTTCGTAGCTTCTACTACTAGAAATGCAACATTTAAAAAATGATTTTCTTACTATGAAAAAACTATTTCTCTATGATTTAGTTTGTGCACAAGTCTCATGAGAAATTTGTTCTCTTTTTAACTATAATATTAGTAATGTTAATATTTATGATTCCATATTCATATATCTATGCACTTTTCATTTTTTATGTTATGGTAACATCTATAATGATCATGTTTATCTCTATAAATTTTTGGATCTTTTTTAATGCAACATAACTAATATCAATGTTTGATCTCCAATTAACTATTAATTTCAATTAGCCCACTTAAATTGAATGTCGTTTATTGAGAGACAAGAACTTACAACGCTATGTTAGCTTGTGAGCCTCTTATGTGTGAGATCTTAGGTTTGAATCTACTTTAACTTAAGATGATAATTTATTCAAAGACTTATAAGTGTTATTTATATGATATATTCTTTTAATACATATATTATTAAATTATTGATAATATAAATTATTTTCCAAATAAACATTAACTAATTTTTAAAGTTTTTGTTAAATATATTTTTAATTTATCCTAATTATCTAAAAAAATTCTACATTTTTTTTGATGAATAGTCCTTTTCTATTAATAAAATATACTAAGAATACAATTCAAAAAAAAGGGGCCAGGGGATACAAGATCACCTCACGAAAGAGTTCACACAGCCGAAGCCAAACTTAAAAATACAGCCTCAGCCAGAAGCAACAACTATTCATCAAAAAATAAAAATAAACAACCTAGGGCTACCAAGGTAGTACCAGCTGAGGAAGGAGGATCATCATTATCAGGAAATCCCCATGTATCAGTTGGATTGTGGGGCAGACTGGGAACATCTCAGTTGTCATCAGTAGCAGTAGGATCAAGGTCAATCTCTACATCCTTAACCTCTAGCCACAGAGGAGAAATTGCCAAAGCCAGGCGAGGAAATTTCCCAGAATGCACAGGTTGATGCCTAGGAGGAGGAGCTGAGGACCAGCCAGAACCGCCATGGGATGGGGAAGTAGAGCAGTGCCACCATCTTCCATCACCACCACTGGGAGAGCAGTGGTGGGAAGCTTGGGAGCGTGGCATGTGCGAGTAGCGGCCTAAGGATTGGCGGTGAGAATGATGGCCACAAGGCATAGAGGCATCAACCAAGGCATCCGAAGGACCTCTCACAATGGTGCAAGGAGCATTTCCCTAGTGATTTAACAATTCCTATAAGTGAGCAACTTCTAGGGAAACTTTATTAGCTTGCACTTGGATCTTCATAATCACATTGTTATAAATGCATGTCTTAGTGTACATAGCAATGTTAACATCCAAAAAACTATGAGTGAATAGAAAAACATTCCTATCTTTCCACAGAGAAAACAAAATTTCCATCTTGAAGGTATGCCAAATCTGAGTGAATTTCTAAGGAATTCTAGGGGAATGACCCAACAAGATCATGTACCATGAAAATGGTTCAGGCCTAAAGGGCTTGAAAAAATCATGAATCCAATGCCAATAATTTTGAGCACACTTACAAAACTAGAAAATATGCAAAAAGGTCTCAGGTTGACCACAAAAGAGGCATCTGGGATAAGGAACCCCAATGTGCTTGAGCCAAGGCCCTAGGGGAAGACCTTGGAAGGCAAGGCACCAAGCAAAGTGGGAAATCTTGGGTTATGTAATAGCACTCCAAATGGTGTCAAAACATTTTCTCCATTGAGAAAGTGAAGATTGCAAATGCCACCACTAGTTAAGCATGTCAACCATTTAGAAGATGGGGCAAGAGCCATCTATACCCCATATTGGGCTTATAATTGGCAAATGGAGTGGTATGATACCACTTCCAATCATGCCACCAAGGTTGAACAGACTGAATCCCCACCTTATGAACTAGGTGCATAGGGATGGAAGATAGTAGAAGGTGAAAAGTCTGTTGATCCATACAGACAAGGTGGTACTAAACTTGCATATCTTCCCATGACTTGAATCTCATGGTGACTCTTGAAAAGAGATCCATAGGAGTTCGGATGCCACGTTTGGAAAAATGTAGAGCACTAGCAGCTTGAATCTTGATGAGAGGTGTACCCTAAATTGCGAATAGGGGAGACCACCAAATGTTCTATTGATTCAAGGAGAGTCCATTGCAAAATTCACCTCCAGCCTAACAAAGCCAAGGCTTAAGAGATTCCTAGGCTTTCCAGATACACTTAATAACAAATGAGCCCTAAATAGCCACTGGTTCATGCATGATGAGAAGGGTTTGGGAACCAATCCCCTTTCATGCAGGCCTATTAAGAGGGAAGCTAGAAGAAATACAGTGCCTTACCAGAATTTTCCAAGCTCTATCCCCAGAAATAGCTTAGATAATCCATTTTGCATAGAGAGTAAGCCCCTATTTCCAACTGGAAAGTAGGCCAGGACCACCAGAATCCCTTGGGAGACAACAAAAATCCCAAGCAACTTTGTCAAAACCATGATGGTTAGAACTAGAAGCCCAAAGAAAATCTTTCAGAAAATATTCTAGCTTGAGATAGGAAGCTTTGAAGGGCACTCAACAAAAAGAATAGTACACATGAGTGGCAGCCAAAATCTTAGAACAAATCTAGAATTTACCAGCAAGAGAAAGTGGCTTGGTGATCCAATAGTCAAGCTTTTTGCTAATCTTGGCAGGCACAACATTTCAAAGCTCCACAAGAGAGGCTTGGAAGGCAAAGGAAATTCCAAGTAAGTGAAAGATTTTCCTGTGAGTAACCCATTTCCACTAGAATTGGTTGAGCCAAGGTGGAGTAAGCAAAAAAGACTAGCGGTAGCAAAGCATTTTATGCCATTGGATGGGAGAGCCAGAGGCTTGAAAAAAGGTGTCTAAATAATTTAAAGCATTTTTTATGTTTTCTTCATTCTCAAGAAACCTAAGAAAGGAATCATCAGAAAAATGACCATTGACTAACTGGGAGGAAGATTTAGGCAAGGAAATGCCACAAACCAGCCCTGAAGACACAGAATAAGCTAGAAAATAGCCAAAACCTTCAGCAACAAGGACATAAAGTGTTGGAGCTAGAGGGAAAACTTGCCTAATTGAATGAAAAAGTCCAAAACCCTCAGATTGTGAATTATTGATGGTACTACAAGCATTAGCATCACCAAAGAGCATCTCCACAGACTGAAAAAAACTGGGACCAAAACCCAGGGTCTGAAGCATAGCCAAGATGAAGGGCCATTAATTGCAATCATAGGCTTTAGTAAAAAATATCTTTAAAAAGATAGCCTACTTCTTGGACTTGCAAGCCCATTCCATACCTTCCTAGATAGCAATGATGTTGTCAAGAATATATCTAAACTTGATGAAGCCAGTTTTCTCAGGTCGCACAATTAAAGGTAACATGTGCTTGATTTTGAGAGAGAAGGCCTTGGCAATGATCTTATAAGACACATTTCAAAGGGTAATGGGTGTCCAATTGCATATATCCTCAAGATCACCAGCTTTAGGTAAGAATTTGATATTCCCTTTATTTATTATCGCTCCTAAGATTTTAGTATGATATGCTTCAAGATAGACTTTGTGCAAGTTAGGGCCTATTTTTTCCAAGAGGTGTTTGTAAAATTCACAGGGAAATCCATCACACACAGGAGACTTGTCATCCACCATGGAGTAAACTGTGTCTTTAAGGCCTCTAAGGGAAAGAAGTTGCTCACAAAAAGAACGTTGCTCAACTGCAAGGTAGTTTGGAGTAACATAGATAAACTTTCTGAGAGCTTCCTCCTAAGCAATTGAATTTCCCTATGAAGCAAAGATGTTCTCATAATGATGAACGAATTCTTGAAGGATGTCAGGGAGACTAGATGGAACAGTCATTCCCTGTTTGATCTTTTTAATCCTAACATTGGTATGACAGGCCTAGAGAGCCTAAAAGAACTCCTTTGAGGCTTTATCATCAACCTCCAACCAGTGTAGATGGGCCTTGATTTCAGCTCCATAGGTAGCATAGTTGTTAGCAATTTTCTTGTCATGGTGAAGCTTGGCAAGGTGAATTTGCAAATCCACATCAAAGGGGTTAAAGGTGAGAGCCTTAGAGGCTTTTTTGAGGGAAAGGGTGTTGGCTTCATAAGAGCATTTCCTAAAAAATGCCAGCTGGCACCCATAGATGTGCAAAAACCAAGAAGTTCTGGTAATGGCATCATTCCACCATTGAATCCATCCCCACTGCGATGGTGGACGTGGCTCCTAATTCCAGACATGTTGGATGTGCGAGATGGTGGAAGCGTGCAACAACACAGAGGTGTTGAGGAAGAACTAAGACTTGGCCACGTTGGGGACAACTGTTTGCACAGAAATGACAAAAATAGATGGGATAGTTGTTAGATAATGTCACATTTTTCAAGGGAATGACAAGGATATCACAATCTTCAAAAAAAGAGAAAAGTGATTGCGTAGAGATCATAGCATGATCGAGACATTTTAAAATGCGGTTAGAGCCAGCTCAAAAGTTGGACCAAGTGTGCCAGATCGCACTACCCTGACGATAGTTTGTATTGGGATAAAAAAGGCCCAATTTATTTCACATAAACTATCAGGCTTCTCTTTCCCTAGCTGTCCACTGAAGGGGCAAAATGACATCTTTGTTAGATGCCACTTCAACCATATTAAAGTCCCCACACATGACCCAAGTAGCAGGAGGCAAGTTTTCAGAGAGCCAAACCCACATCTGGGACCTTTCTCCAACATCATTGGAGGCATAAACATCAATGACTCCAAAAGAATGATTGTGAATGGAAAGAAAAAACAAGATAATTCTATGCATGGGGTTAGAACCGTGCGAAACAATAACAGAATGAAGGTGAGGTGATAGGAGAGTAACTACACCACCTCAGCTAGGTTCAAGATGAGAGGAAAACATAATTCCATCCTGCCAAATGATGCAGCACATAGCAGAAAGCATGAAACAAGAAATCTTAACTTCTTGCAGGAAAAGAAAATCTAAATTACCAAGTCTATGACGGGTGTCCCAGACATAGAATTTTCTAGGGAGGTTTGAAAGACCTTGAACATTCTAGGAGACGAAGTTCATGAGAACTCTTCCATATTACCCTTGTCCTTAAGAGAGGAGTAGCTATTCTGCAAGAAGGTAGAAACTGGGTGGAAGTCAGACAAGAAATCCTCTGACCTTATAGCCTGTCATTTCACTTCTTCTATCTCCACACGTGTAGGAGGACTGTGAGAATGCCTTGTCATTGATGGCATGATGGAAGAAACTGCAAGAGGATCATGAACCCTAGCCAAGGCAGAAACCCTGGTGGTTTCCTTAATCACCTACATATTAGCAAGGTTTAGAACCTACAAAACCCCCAGAATAGGCATTGTGGAAGCTGCTTGTATCCCCATGCTAGCCAGTGTGGACGTTCCTATGGGAATAGGAGGAACCACTATGACCGTTGCATAAGATTTCTTGCAGGACAAGGGATTCAAGGGAACCTTTCCCTTGTCCCCAATAGTAACCCATTCTTACTTTTTTCCTTTAGCTTGTTTGGTAGGTGCTTATTTAGGTGTGGGATTGACCCTAGGTGTAGCCAGAGTGCAATCCTTGATCTTGTGTTTTGCAAACTAGCACCTATAATAGGTGTTAGATAGATTCAAGTAAAGCACCTTCTTGGAGAAGGTTTGAGCTCCAATTTGGATTTCCATAGAATCCTTGAGATTCTTGGAAAGATCAACTTCAACGCAAATGTGTCGGTATGGGTGCGCATTAAAAAATTTCTCAGGCTCCTTGGTGACAACCTTGCCAAGGGCTTTGGCAATGGACTCAATGAAAGGCCAGCATGGTAAGGGAAGACCTAGAAACTCGACCCACATAGGAACCCTAAGCTTTTTATCATTTGAGGCTGTGAAGTCTCAGGACCATTTTTGGAAAACAAGTAGAGAGGAATGCATAGACCAAGGTCCGTTGTTAAAGACCGCATCTGCTTGCGACGGGTTAGCAAAGAAAAATTAGAAATAAAACCTTTGGTAAGGTTTTTCACACCATCAAGGGAAACTCCATGAGTCCATCATTTGTTAACCCAGTCTCAGAGCATAGCTTCAAGAGGAGTCCTACCAGCAAAATAACCTATCAAGGTATGTTGCTCTAACTAGTCACAAGTAGCATCAAATTCTTGCAAAGGAAGGATAATGTCAGGATTACCTCATGAAAGACCTTCAGGACAAACTTGAGTGGGCATTTGTTATGAGGCAGCACCATGGCAGTCTGAAGCAGCAACATGAATACCAGAAACAACTGGTTCACCGCTGGCCAGAGCCATAATATCCTAACCTAAAAGCTCCTACAGTAAATGCAATTTGACAAGTGGTTCCTATAGAAGGAAAGCTCAAATGAAGAGTCGTACACAAGAAAACTTAAAGTTCGCATGAAGCAAGAAACCCTAGCAGAGCAAAAAAAATAGGTAACAAACTTTGCTTCTATAATAAATGTAGAAGATTTCTACATTTATAAATCATATAATTTAGGAAATGGCACACTACTACTCCTTGTAATGAAGGAATAAATGAAGGGGAAAGGATTGTAAGCAGTTCAGTCCAATGCATAAACAACAAAAACAAAATACTGAATACTGAACTGGATTATTTGAGAGGATGGTTAAAGACATAAGACCACTTTGTAATTAGCGTGTAGCAGTACAGTATCATATTTCACTCCCAAGATATTGATGTAGCAATAAGAGGTGCTAGCTAAGAATACTATACAAATTGCACTATTCCAAAACTCCATTTCCAAAGAGGCAAAGACGATGCTGGAAAATATTGCTAGGTTTTTCTTTACATTCGATCGAAAGTTTATAAAACTATTTTGTGCATATCCTAAAATGGTAGCATTTGTGGAGACTAAATTTCATTAAGGTGCCATGTTAAATAGTTCAGGTGTATTGTCAATGATTCAACTTTTTACTTTTTTGGTGGTAATGATAGACTCCATAACCTCTTCCAAAGCTCTCACTTTGGTGCAAGACTGGACAGTGAGTGAAAAACGCTATTTAATGTATAGGGAGATCCATCAAGTATATATTATTTTCTTGGCTTCTATTGCCAGATACGGTAGTCTCTATGTTGTACAACCAATCGTACTTCGTGCCTTATAAAAGTAAGATTTCTCAACAATGCATTTTTTGATCAAATGCAATTCTTACACGTGTTTATCAACAACTGGTGTGACTTGAAAATAGGGACATGACAATTCATATCAATTAAACTAAAATGACTAAACAATCAACACGAAGAACACTTTCTTTTTCATTTGACTACAAGCTAATATTATCTACATATAACTAGCAATCACACCTTAATGTGCAATATGTATGTCATAGAGTTATGGAAGACCATTTAAGTATTTCTTCCTTTCCATATCTCTTCCTCTCATCATCTTTATATCTACCATTTTTTTATCAATTGATACATCTTACCATCTAGACTTCTTCCTCTTTATCTCTTTCATCTCCATGTCACCCTCTAAAGCTACCTAGTTATCTTTCTATCTTTACCTCTTAATCTATATGTATCTCTCCATATATTTTTTATCCCTGTGCTCTATATTCATGTTTATTTGTATCATCTTCTCCCCATTCCATATCTAGACACATCACCCTTTTTGTATCCATCCACTCCTTCCATCACCCCCACCCTGTAATTTTATATCTCGTTATCTCTCCTCCTCTCCTTCCATGTCTCTCTTCTTTGCAATCTCTCTCTATCTATTTTGGGCCATCACTGTCTTATCTAATTCCATTCTTAAAACTATTGGCAATGTACTATTTTAGTCAACAAGTTGACTATTACAATGTAATTAACAATCTAACTGAAGTATGATGATATGGAAGAGTTATACAAAAGCAATGATCATATATCAGAAGTCTCTTAATATCATTCTTAAAATTTTCTACCTTTTTCTTTAATATATTAACTTGATATATCTTTCTATCAACATAACTATTGCACAATTCAAACATTAGACTTGGAAATCATTTGTATTTTAAAAAAAAAAAATAGTATGAATGTGTTAGTATTTCAGATGAATCTTTGTTTATCCCTTTTCCAACATTGGATACTACTTTATTTAGGTTATCTACAAATTTTACCATTGTAAGTATGTTGATGAGCTTATTAATAATGGAAATGACTTATAGAATGGTAGGTTAAGAATGCTCGAATAAGACATGGACAAATAACCGCTTTGATATTTACTTCTTCATTTCCATGTTTAATTTATCATTTTGGATAATTGAAGAAGACTCTTGTTTGTAGTAGTCTTAACTTTCATGATCTTTCGTTTAGACATTCCAATAATGAATTCTTTGAAAAATGATATACATCCACCTCATGTTGCTCACATTAGGGGAGATGACATAGTAGCTGCTCAAGCTAACTTTGGGAACCTATAACTCTTAATCCATACATCAAAATTTGTTTCTTTTTTTTATTAACCTTTGTAGGTGAGTGAAGAGCTTAAAGCTAACATTTGACATTTATGCAGTTATGGAGCTCTCTATAGAACTCATAGAGTGAGAGGTGGTATAAAAGTGTCAATTCAAAATGTTTTCCTATAACCCATTATGTTCTCCCCCTAATAGCCTATAGTGCCTACCCCTAGCTTACATTTTATTATTATTGCTAAATTTATTTAGGCCAATTTATGCTTGTTGATTAATAGCACTATGTTTCATATTATAAGATATTGCTTCATATTTAGTTGATTTTATGATGAGACTACTTGGTATTATTCAGTTCATGTATGCCTCATGATTATTACAGTGGTTTAGTTATTTGATGATGATTAGTTAGATGGATTATCATATGTGTTTTCCTATGGATACTTACCCCATACTTTATTTGTATGGTGTGTGTGTGTGTATGTTTTCTTTATGTATGGTGTTTTAGACGTGGCTAAGGAAGGGAGTCATAATCACGTGCTAGTTGGGATCTACATGATGCATCACTACCTGACATTGCCCATTTAGCTTAGTATATATTGTGTATGTACATATGTGGATTTTATGTAGATTGCAGGTACTGAGTATTGACTTTCCTGAATTGCCAAGATGAATGTACTCTATCACATCATCTCAATGGTAGGAGAAGGGAAATAAGTTCTTGAGTCCAAACCTAAATGTTTAAGCCATTTGTCCTAGAAAAATTAGGACAAGTATCTGAGTTGAGTACCTTCTAAATGGATCTAATGATGTTAATTCATGATTATAACTCTTTAGTTTGATCTTGTATGTGTTTCTCTATGATGGATTTTTGTATTTTGTTTTATGAGTCTTTAGAGATTTTTTTTAGTAATTAAGTCTAATTAAAAGATTAAATTAATGATTTAATTTAATGAAAATTTGCAATGGTATTTTTAATATTTAATTATATTAATTTATTGGAAAATTAAATAAATAAAGAGAATTAAATTTAAAGATAAAAGTTATAAGTTTATTTTTAGAACATGATAATATTTATTTAATTTAATAATGATATATTTATAGTTCATTTTAAAATGAATTCTAAATACTATTATTATCTACGTTAATAAATAACTTATCTATTAAATGTTTTGAAAATAAATTTAAAAGTGAAAAGATATTAATTTATTAAAAGTTTCAAGATAGCATAAAGTATTCATGAGACTAAAATTTAATAAAATAATTAAATAGTATAAACCAAGTGAATTTAATAAAGATTGCATAATGTGTGTGCCTGAGATTAAAATTTAATAAATTAATTAAAAAGAGGAGTCAAGTAAAATTAAATAAAGTTACTTTATAATTTATAAAAAGTGCATGGAAAAGATAAAGAAAAGTTAATAAGAGGTTAAAGTCTGGTGAGTGGAGAGTTCTATCGGGGTGATGGCATAATTAGTACCCTAATTTTAGGAGAGAACTGGATATCACAATTTTAGGGTTCATTTTCGAGGATTGTGAATTTTGAAAGAAGAATTTTGGGAAAAAATTTAAAGAGAAGTTTTTGGACAAAAGTGAATTCTCTCATAATATTCGGCTAGTTGTGTATTAGCATCAGGCTCAGGTAGAGTCTTGTGTTTTGATCACTAAATGAACTATGTAATTAGATATTTCTATCTACTTCATGATTGTAGAAATTTGTTTCTCAAATTTTGTTGTATGAATCTTTCAACTCTTCATTCTGAATCTTTTTCTATTCAATACCATCTATATATAGGGATTGAAAGACCAATTAGAAAACCTCAATGAGTATATTTTATTACAAATGAGGTTGAATAAGAAATCAAGAAAATATAAGAATCTATTCGATGTTGAAATCGGGTTTCGGGTTTGTTAAGAAAAAGAAAATTGTGTAGAATTTTAACTGATTGATTTGGATTTCTAAACTAGATCTGTATTCGGATGTTTGTATATGTGTGTGTGTGTGTGTGTGTGTGTGTGTGTGTGTGTGTGTGTGTGTGTGTGTCTATATATATAAATATATATAAAGAGTGTTGACAATTTATATTTAAATAATATATATATAATGGGTGGGTTATTGGTTTTGTTTTATTATAAAAATATTATTTTTTTAAATTATTATTAAAAAAAATATTAAAGTGGGGAGGTGGGTTCGTGACACACTCACACCCCCCCCCGCCCCCCCCCCCACAAATTTCCTCCATCGCCAACAAAAGGGACCACTATGACCTTTAGAGGTTGCACGGCTTGCCTACTATCATGGTAGCCAGTACGCGTACTATCCACATCAACATGGTTGTCATGACCACAACAAGCTGGCAATTTAAATTGCTAAAGAGCTTGGGTACTTCTTTTAAAAATGTTTCTTTCTTTTCTATTTAATGTTAATTAATTACTTCAAAATAATTAATTTATAAAGTTTTAATTATATCAAATTTAAGTTATTAATTTTTTAATGTAATTAAAATTTAGTCGAGTTTAAATATGATTTAATTAAAGTGTAATTTAATAAGATTTGGTAATGTAGTTATAAATTTATTTATTAACATATATGATAAATAAATATGAAAAGGGCTCTTTTTTTAAACAATAGTTATAACAATTAATTAAATTGTTTTTAATATTATTATAATTTTACTAACAAAATAATCAATATTTTATTTATTAGAATTGAACAATATTTAATTAAAGGTTTTAATCATCTATTAGCAAAATGTTCTTGGGGAATGAAAAAATAATAATGATTACTAAACTTTAATAATATTTAATTAGAGTAATTAATTAAATTATTATTAAAATAAATTATAATTCTAAGCTATGAATGATTAATAGTTGAACTTGAGATTTTGTTTCCTAGTTAGATTTGTACAAGAATGTAAACTTGAAACCTATAGTAAAATTATACCTTTGTGTCTTCAAAATGTAATGTATTGAAAAAACCTACATTGTATGTTCTATATGCAAGGTATATCTTATGATTTGGGGATTTGGGGCTTTGACCTAGCTTTTACTAGTCTTAAGATGTTACAAGAAGCTTGGGAGTTATGTGAATGTGTTGTTATGATGTTTGATGTCGATCTTTTAAACTCAAGCATGGTAATGTGTCTAGTATGCTTTATGATGTGTTGTTATATTGATTGTTATTGCTATCCAGTGTTCTCTTGTGAAACTAAAGTTTTTGGTATTATTGGATCCTAGTGATGTCATATTATGACATATTTGACTTAACCATTTTGAGTCTTTAATTAGTTATTTTTGGGATGCTTTCCAGTTGCTCATAGAGAACTGATGTTTTATTATGATTATCTTTTGATGCTTTCTAGTTTCTTGTATAGGACTGAGGTGATATATTATGATTCTTTGATTTATACTTTTATGAGCCTAGGGTAGGTAATTTGTATGTTATGTTGGGAAGTGGCTTGCAATGGGGGTCGGGGCCGAAAGTGGCTCCTAGGGTAACTCATTGTAAGTAGTTTAATAAGTGATAACATTTCATTAAATGGGTTAAAATGAACTAATAAGATAATGGTACGTCAAAAAGTCACTTAGGGTTCAGAGGATTGAAAGACTAGCCAGGTAACCTTAGAGTTGAGTCATTAGTACACCTTGCTAGTACGAAAGGATACTAGTGCCACACAGGGTCACTAGGGGGGCCAAACGATTAAAAGAATAGCCAGGTAACCCTAAAGTTGGATTCATGTGATGACACTTTCCCACTAACAGTATAGCTTTCCTATGTTTCTTTGTGTGCCTTTAGGTCTAGATGTCGATCTATTTTGTAACTGTTGAGTTAGATTACTTTTAGGAATTCCTCGACTTAGAGATTTCTTTTGACTTTTGGTTTGATATCATGTTTGGAACTTGAGACTATCTCCTTAGGGTGCTAGGAGTGGGCCACTTAGGTTCCACGTGGTCAAGTGGTAGTGCTTTTTATACTTACCATTGAGATCCATCCGTTGATACCATGGCTGAAGTTTCCTTGTTTGCATTTTCTCTCTTTCTATTTTTATGTATTATGATGGATGGTTGTATCTTTATGACGGATAGTTATATTTTAACGATGGATGGTTTCATTTATTGTATCGTACATTGTATCATGGATCCAAGGAGGATGATGTGATATATTTTTATAAATCTATATTCTTTTAGCCTTTCATACCTTGTGACATGTACAGTGGATGATTGAGCATTCTGAATTTTATTGCCAAATGGAATTCAGAACAAATGTACATTATTTAAATGGACTTTGGAGTTTTAATTATTCTTTCATGTGGATGTGGTATTTTTTAGACTTAGTATTAATTAAATTTAAATGTCACTCAATATCTTCGTATTCTAAAGGAATGTAATCTTATACATTTTCTTATGTATAATTGTATGTTATTTCTTTCACTACTTTATGTTTGATTTTTATGTTATTTTTCTTGTTTAAAAAAAAAATGTTTGGTAAACTTAGTAAAAATTTACGTTAATTCTTTTGGATCACTTGACAGGGCGTTACATCTGGTATCAAAGCCTAATTTCTACATTGGGTGCTCTGGGCATATTGGAATGCCACTAGTTGTTAACTAGTTGAGCTAAAATGAAATTTAAATTGTTATGTATATCTATTAGAAACTAAAACTTGAACTATTTGAACTAAAATAGAACTTAAAATTTTAGTTGTATACTTTCAAACTTGAACACTTATTATTCAAAATTGAAATATACTTAAACCTAAAAATTAGGTGAAACTAAAAATTAATCTTATATTGTTTTCAAAACATGTGTCTTTTATGTATGCCTTATAGTAATATGTTTTATGGTTACTATAGCATCTTGTATCTTCGACATTATTGTAGGATGATTTATGGGACCTGCACAGTGAGCTCTTTAGTTTTACCTGTCTTGTAGGCTTCCAAGAGTAAGTCTAAGTCTAGGGGGGTGGATGTAGTGTCTACCCCTAGCTTACATTTTCTTAATATTACTGAACTATTTTAGGAAAATATATGCTTGTTGATTAGTACCACTATCTTTCAGATTATCAAATATTGTTTCATATTTAGTTGATTTTATGATGAGACTACTTGGTATTATTTACTTCATGTATGCATAATGACTATTATAGTGATTCAGTTATTTGATGACGCTTAGTTAGATGGATTATCATAGGTGTTTTCTTATGGATACTTACCTCATATTGCATGTGTATATTTCTTTTATGTATGGCATTTCTGATGTGGTTAAGTCACCAGCCTGTCAGGATCTACATGATGCACCACTTCCTGCCATTTCCAATTTAGTTTAAAATATATTGTGTTTGTACATGCCTAGATTTTATGCCAATGCAAGTACTAGGCACTGACATTCTTGAATTTTTAGGATGAGTGTACCATATCACATTCTCTCAATGATAAGAGAGGGGAGATAAATGCTTGAGTCCAAATCATAAACCTTTAAGCCATTTGTGCTAGAAAAATTAGTACAAGTATCTGAGTTGAGTACCTTCAAAATGTGTCAAATGATGTTAATTCATGATTATAACCCTTTGGTTTGATCTTGTATGTGTTTCTCTATGATGGGTTTTTCGTATATTTTTTTTATGAGACTTTGGTTATTTCTTTCTATTAATTAAGTCTAATTAAAAGATTCAATTAATGATTTAGTTTAATGAAAATTTACTATTGTATTTTTAATATTTAATTATATTTAATTAATTGAAAAGTTAATTAAATAAAGAGAATTAAATTTAAAGATAAAAGTTATAAGTTTAATTTTAGAACATGATAATATTTATTTAATTTAATAATAATATATTGAGAGTTCATTTTTAAATAAATGCTAAATACTATTATTATCTAAGTTAATAAATATTTTATCTATTAAATATTTTAAAAATATATTTAAAAGTGAAAAGATATTAATTTATTAAAAGTTTCAAGATAACATAAAGTATGCATAAGATTAAAATTCAATAAATTAATTAAAAAGAGGAGTCAAGTAAAATTAAATAAAGTTATTTTATAATTCATAAACATGCATGAAAAAGATAAAGAAAAGACAAAGAAAAGTTAATAAGGAGTTAAAGTTTGATGAGCGGAGAGTTCTCTTAGGGTGATCGCACAATTAGTGCCTTCATTTTAATAGAAAACTCCATATCACAATTTGAGGGTTCATTTTCAAGGGACTGCAAATTTTGGAAGAAGAATTTTCAAAAATAAATTAGAGAGAAGTTTTTGGATAGAAGAGAATTCTCTCACAATCTTGGGGTGGTTGCATATTAGCATCAGACTTAGATAGGGTCTTGTGTTTTGATCACTAAATAAATTATGCAATTTTGTATTTATGTCTACTTCGTGACTGTAGAAATTTGTTTCTCAAATTTCATTGTATGAATCTTTTACTCTTCATTCTGAATCTTTTTCTATTCAATACCATCTATATATAGGGATTAAAAGACCAATTAGAAAACCTCGCTCAGTATATTTTAGAGAATTATATTTTATTACAAATAAGGTTGAATAAGAAATGAAGCAAATATGAGAATCTATTGGATGTTGAAATTTTGTTTTGGGTTTGTTAAGAAAAGAAATTTTATTGTGTAGATTTTTAACTAATTAATTTGGATTTCTATGCCAGATCTATATTGGGATGTTTAATTATATATGTATGTATGTATGTATGTATGTATGTATGTATGTATGTATGTCTGTAAAGAGTGTTGACAATTTATATTTAAATTATATATATGTAAAAATGGTGGGTGTGGGTTACTAGTTTTATTTTTAGTATAAAAATAAATTTTAAAAAATATTATTATTAAAAAAATTATAAATAAAATAATATTAAAGTGGGGAGGTGGGGCCATGATACCCCCAAACCCCTCCCCTGCCCTAACTTACCTGTGTCGGCAACAAAAATGGTCACCGCAACCTTTAGAGGCTGCACGGCAAGTCTAGAACTATGGTAGCTAGTACACCTATTGTCCACTTACTGTCGTGACAACAACAGGTCTTCGATTTAAATCACCATAGAGCTTCGATACTTTTTCTATAAAAAAATATTTCTTTTTTATTTAATGTTAATTAATTATCATTATTATTTAAATTAATTAATTAATTTAGTTTTAATTATATTAAATTTAATCTATTAAATTTTTAATGTAATAAAATTTAATCTAGTTTAAATATGATTTAATTAAAGCTTAATTAAATAAGATTTGTTAATGTAATTATGAATTTATTTATTAACATATTATTAACATATGATAAATAAATATAAAAAAGGACTTTTAAAAAAAAAAGAATAGTTATAACAATTAATTAAATTATTTTTAATATTGCTATAATTTTATTAATAAAATAATGGATATTTTATTAACAAGAAGTGAACAATATTTAATTAAAGGTTTTAATCATCTATTAGGGTATGTGTAGGATCATGGTGTGCCAAAAACTGGCAATCTTAAAAATCTATAGTTCTAAAATATCTCAAACCATTTCAAAATCTATTCTAACTTTTTTCCCACCCACCCTCATACTAAATGTAAACAATTAATATCTTTATAAGGTCTACTATATCTTTTGATACCAAATCTATATGGTCAACTTTAAAAACATCCTAAAAATGTGCTTTTGGCCTATTTTTATGTGATTTTTACTTCAAACATGTAGCTAACGACTTCTTTTTCACCAAAATTTGATGAAATGAAAAGGGTTTCTTAAGAATATTCTTATATTTCCATAAATATAAGGTTTGTCAAATTATGAGTTTAGTAAGTAATTATTACTTATTTTCGGATCGAGTTATGTATAAAGTGTTGATTGGCACACTATTTGAAAACCAACTATAACTTTCAAATAGTACAACATTTTTTAAATCTAAAAGATGCATGATATTCTATGATTCTTCTAGTATAATGAAAAAAATGAAAAAATGAATTTTGCAAAGTTTTGAATTAGTTAAGGTGGTTAGACACAAGAGTTTTTTTATTCCAAAAATACTATAGTCAAAAATTATTTATTTATTATTTATTTAGAATAAAAATACCCAAAAATATGTGTTATATCTAGGCATGAGTCTACTACTTATATCTAGAATATTATCATTTGATTTTGATTAAGGTGGTCAGACATATGTCTACTTCTTATTTTTGTTTTGAAATTTTTATAATATTGCATTAAAATTCAAATTTTTGACTAATCAATTTTTATTTTTTTGAGATAAGTCCTAGTAGTTTAAAAACTAGATTCAATTTTCTAGAGATTCTTTTCTCCCAAATTTTTGATATAAAGTTAATAACAAGTAGAAAATTGTATGTCAAGTTGACATAACCCTGATTTTTAGATTTTTTATTGCCACTTAAGAGCATAGTTTGGTCGACCATAATCCTACACATACCCATTAGTAAAATGTTCCTAGGGAATGAAAAAAATAATAATGATTATTAAATTTTAATCATATTTTATTAAAGTAATTAAATAAATTAATATTAAAATAAATTAGAATTGTAAGTTATGAATGATTAATAGCCAAACTTGAGATTTTGTTTCCTAGTTGGATTTGTATAAAAATGTAAAGTTGAAACCTTTAGTAAAATTATACCCCTATTTCTTCAAAACATAATGTATTGAAAAAAGATACATTGTATATTTTGCATTCAAGGTATATCTTACAATTTGTGGATTTGGGGGTTTGAACTAGCTTTGACCGATCTTAGGATGTTACTAGAGTCTTGGGAGTTATGTAATTGTGTTGTTATGATGTTTGATCTTGACCTTTTAAACTCAACCATGACAATGTGTCTCATATGATTTATGATGTGTTGTTCTATTGATTTTTATTTCTTTCGAATGTTTTCTTTGTTAAATTGAAGTGTTTGGTATGATTAGTTCTTGGTGATGTCATATTATCACATATTTGACTTAACCATTTTGAGTCTTCGATCAGTTATTTTTGGGATGCTTTCCAGTTGCTCGTAGAGAATCGTTGTGTTATTATCATCATGTTTTCATGCTTTACAATCACTTGTATAGGAATGAGGTGATATATTATGATTCTTTGATTTATGCTTTTATGAGGCTAGGGTAAGTCATCTATATGTTATGTTTGGAAGTGGCTTGCAATGAGGGTCGGGGCCAGGGTCCAAAGTGGCTACTAGGTTAACTCATTCTAAGTAGTTTAATAAGTGATAACATTTCAATAAATGGGTTAAAATGAACTAATAAGATAATGGTACCTAAGAAAGTCACTAAGGGGCCAGAGGATTAAAAGACTAGTTGTGTAACCTTAGAGTTGACTCATTAGTATGCCTTGTTAGTACAAAAGGATACTAGTACTGCATAGGGTCACTAAGGGGGACAAAGGATTAAAAGACTAGCCAAGTAACCCTAAAGTTGGATTCATGCGATGACACTTGTCCACTAACATTATAGATTTCCTACATTTCTTAATGTTCCTTTGGGTCTAGATGTCGATCTATTTTGGAACCTTTGAGGTAGATTACTTTTCAGAATTCCTAGATTTAGAGATTTCTTTTGACTTTTGGTTTGATATCCTATTTGGGACTTGAGACTATCTCCTCAACATGATGAGAGTGGGAAATTAAGTTCCATGTGGTCAGGTGGTAGTTCATTTTACTATTACCATTGAGATCTATCTATTGATAACATGGTTGGAGTTTCCTTGTCTGCATTTCCTCTCTTTCTATCTTTGTGTATTATGATGGATGGTTGTGTCTTTATGAGGGTAGTTATATTTTTATGATGGATGGTTTCATTTATTCTATTGTACTTTGTATCATGGATCCGAGGAGGATGATGCAATCTATTTTTATAAATGTATATTCTTCTAGCCTTTCATACGCTGTGACATGTACAGTGGATGACTGAGCATTTCAAATTTTATTGCCAAGTGGCATTCAAAAAAAATGTATATTATTTATATGGACTTCAGAATTTTAATTATTCTTTCATGTGGATGTGGTATTTTTTACACTTAGTATTAATTAAATTTAAATGTGACTCAACATCTTGGTATCCTAAAAAAATGTAATCTGTTATGTTTTCTTATGTATAATTGTATGTTATTGCTTTTGCTACTTTATGTTTAATGAGTAAGTTATTCTTTCTATTTTTATTTTTTTAAAGTTTGGTAAAGTTAGTAAAATTTTAGGTTAATTCTTTTGGATCCCTTGGTGGGGCGCTAAAGAGCTGCTCACCAAAAAAATTGTACTCTTTACATAAATGGACCAATCAAAAACCAAGAAAGCTAAAAAATTATTTACTATCAATACATGTGCTATCATTCTTTAAAACTTTTTATAAATGATAATTGAGAGATCTAATAACAATAGATGCACTAATTAGAACATGGGCAGCTACTCAATCATCTCCCGACATAAGATGTTTTTATTGTCGCTCTTCACATTGAAATTAAATTTGCTTGTTTGCATGTCCAAAATCGAAATGAAATAATAGGGAAAATGTACATGTATTGGAAGTAGTCCCAATGACTACTCTCTTACACATCTTGTCCAAAATCCTCCATATGCATAGAATATCTATAGACTCGATATATTTATGATGAAAATGATTCGATTTTGTGACAATTATATGGAAAGAAACCCCTTTGCACCTCTTAAATGGTACTATTTATTATGATTGCAAATGAGAGTTCGGTAGAGGGAAAATGGCTATAGACTTTAAGAGCATGGAAGAAGAGGACAAAGTGAATCTTTTTTGCAATTTTGATAAGATGAGCATTGATAGTGGAAGGAGAGCATGAGAAGATATTTTAGTGTCAAGGACTATGTAATCATGTGGATCAGAACTGAGATCAAGAAGTAGAGGCCAAAGATAAGTTGGGGATAATTGAGTAGTGGTAGATTTGAACCAGGGATCTTCTAAAAGGATTAAAAAGAAAAAACATAGGGAATATGATAACTTCAAATAGTAGAGAAGTCTAGAAGAAAGGGAGAAAAGGGAGAGGTGATGGGAGGAATACTGTAAGGAGCTAAACAAAAAGAAAAGAAAAAATATCAGAGAATAACTAAATTATAGCTGAGAGGAGATACAAATTACAAAATTGCAATTTTTTTCTTCTATTCTTTGAGAAAAAAGAGGATACAAATTATTAAATGGGTAAATCTCCCTAATTAATCATAACATGTCCCTAAGGGAGTCGAATGCATTATGTAACTTACACTGCCCATGTGCATGAATATTTTGGTATTCTAGTAGATCTTCTATTATAGTTAGTAAAATTAATCTACAAAAACCTACATTAAAAAGAGGCTTAGTGACTCTACCAACAAGTCCTCCTACAAATCAAATTTTTCCTTGACTATATTATATCTTTCTCCTACGCCTTCCCATTTCTATATTACAACAATTTTGTCTCTAAAATGACTATGGTGCACTTGAAGTAGGAAGAAAGGGATGATGGGGTCTATTCAAATTCAAATTGCTCTTCACATCTAGATACAAATCCCCTATATCTAATGTGTTACAACATCCAAATATCCCTTAGACCCCCTATATCTACACACCTTCACATTAGAATATCAGTCCAGGAGAATGTTTTGAAGCTTGATATCAAAATGAATTATATGTTCTTGACATTCTTCATGCAAATATGTTAATCATTTTTAAACATCAGGAAACATTTTTGATCTAGTCTTTTAGTCAAGAAAATATTGATGGCTCTTGTTAGGAAATGTACATTTATCAAGAGATCCATTTGGCAAATGCTCATACACAAGAATTTGATGGGATTTTTGTGCATAGAAGCCAAGTTAAGAAGATCAATTTTCCACTTCTGTTCTGAACCCCTTTTCTCCATGTCTTGCTCTTTCAAGGCGCTGAACTACTATCTTTGAGTTTTCTAATAGATCACCCTCATAAATTGAACCAAATCCTCCGCTTCACAAACAAATATTAAAGCCATTTGTAGCATCCTGCAATTCCTAAGAAGAGAACCACATTGGTAAGCTTATCAGCCAATCATCCTCTTCTTTCTTTTATAGTACTCTATTTTGAGGCTTGTTTATCCTGTTAGAATTTGAAAATATTAATAACCTAGAAAACTAGTGCAAAGAATAAATATCTAAACTATGAATGCAAATGATATAAAATCAAAATAGCAACACATAGTTAGTCTCCAAGAGAGAAATGAAAATGCTAGAAGAAAAATAGCATTAAGAGGATGCAAAAACAAGAGATGCAAATACAAGCTAGGTAGCATGCTTATATAGGCTAGGAAGAGGGAGGAGGTGGCAACACCAACCAATGAGGAGCAACCATCTATCAAACTAAAGATAGCAAAGTATCTTCCCAAGATAGCTAATGGATGCTCACATGTAGGAAGGTGACACCTCACAACCATTAACCTAATAAGACATGCTTTATTAACCTAAGAGAGATTATTAAAAGTGTAGGAAAAACCTAGCAATATAGGAAAAATAATAAACTACACTAACACCCCCCCCCATAAGCAAAGCTTAGGTGGATGTAGAAAAGGGTCCTGACAAGTCAAGCCTAATGAGGTACCCATGTACATAAGATTTCCCAAAAGAGAGAGAAAATAGACCCCCCAAAAACAAGTCAACACTACGAGTGAGAGGAAAAGGCCCCCTCAAAAGATGAGGCATCTCGCACCCCCAGCAAAGGTCGCAAATGAAGGAACTTGCTCTTAGTGAAGGGTTTGTTGAAGATATCAACAACTTTCTCAAAATTTAGACAATAGCGAAGGTCAATGATATGAGCATCGATGAGCTCCCAAACGTAGTGCATGTGGACCTCTATGTGTTTGGTCTTCTGATGATGAACTGGATTCTATGGGATCTAAATGACACTCTGGTGTTCACAAAATATAATTGATGTCCATCTAATCTAGATACCAAACTTAGTGAGAAGATTTTGAAGCCAAATGGTCTCAGTGGTGGCATTTATAGCCCCTTGATACTTAGCCTCAGTAGAAGATAGAGCAATAGCAGACTATTTTTTGCTCAACCAACAAACAAGACCAAACCCAAGTGAGAAGCTATACCCTGAAGTAGACTTGCGATCCTCAGAATCACCTACCCAATTTGAATCTATGTAGCCCACCAAATTAAGCTCAATACCTGCTAGATAGTGAATCCCATAACTATGAGAACCCTAAATGTAGTGAAGGATCCACTTCACTGCTTTCCAGTGTAGCTCATGGGGCTCTTGCATTAATTGAGAGAACATGCCTAAATCATAGGAGATGTCATGTCTCGTATGAGTAAGATAAATGAGACTCCCAAAAAGTTGGTAGTAAAAAGTGCCATCAACAAGTGCAGAAGAACATTGAGCCTCAAGTTTGACTCTAGAAAGGAAGGGAGTCAAAGAAAGCTTATAGTTAGCCATATGAAACCTTGAGAGTAAATGTAGAGCATACTTGGACTGTGTGATGGTGATCCCAGAAGGACACTGAAGGATCTCAATCCCAAGAAAGTAATGCAACAAGCCCAAGTCAGTCATCAAAAAACTATTCTAAAGGGCCACTTTGATAACCTTAATGGTGGGTGAAGAACTTCTTATGATCAAAAAGTCATCAACATACAAAACCAAAAGTAGAAGTGAATCACCGTGTTGCAAAATGTAAACATTAGGATCAGAATGGCACCGAGTGAACTCAACTGATAGAAGGAAGTAGTCCATCTTGGCATACCAGGTCTAAGGAGCCTATTTGAGGCCATAGCGAGACTGCCAAAGATGGCACACAAGTGAAGAATCCTAAAGGAATCCCTATGGCTACTCCATGTAGATCTCCTCATGAAGGTCACCATGAAGAAAAGCACTCTTCACATCCATATGATGTACTTCCCAATGATTAGCTATAGCAATGGCAAGAACAATTTGAATGGAATTCATTCGAGCAACTGACACAAAAGTCTCAGAGTAGTCAATCCTAGGAACCTAGGAGAATCCTTTGGCAACCAAGCGAGCCTTGTGTTTGTCAATTGACCCATCTGCTGCAAATTTTTTCCGATAGATCCACTTACATCAAACACATTTTCTTCCTTTAGGAAGAGGGACAAGATCCCAAGTGTGGTTCCTCATCAAGGAACTATAATCTTCCTACATAGTTGTATCCCACTCAAGAATACTAGAAGCCTCATGAAAGGACTATGGATCTGAGGCAATAGAAATGAAGACATGTGGAGCATCCTGGAATTGTGAAAAATTTTGTCTAGTGTCTGATGGATCCCCAACCCAATCACCTACAGACTGCAAGGTCTGTCTAGCCCAAAGTGGATAGGAAGATGGAGAATTTGAAGAAGAATCATTAACCTCTGAATGATGACTATGAGAGGAAGGAGGTGAATACTTTGAATCACTTTCTGCATCATAAGTAGAGGTAGAAGACTGTTCAGGTGAATCTGACTTATCAAAAGATCTGTCATGTATTCCAAGTGACTCTAATGTCAAGGTAGAAGGAGTTGGAGAAGTGATAGAAATAAAGCTTGAAGATCCCTACTCAAACCAAACACTCCTCTCAATGAGTAACTCATGTGTAGTAAGGTGGAGCAATCGATAACCCTTCACACCATTAGGATAACCTACAAATATGCAAGCTCTTCTTTACAGATCGAAGGCCTTATGTTTCTTTGTAGGAATGTGGGCCCATGCAAGGGAGCCAAAAACTTGAAAGTGTTTAACTGATGGTTTTCGGCCACTCCAAGCTTCAAAAGGAGTAACTCCCTTGAAGGCTCGATGAGGAACACAATTTTGGATATAACAAGCACAATTAATGGATTCGACCCAATACTATGGTGCAAGAGATCTAAAGCGAATCATACAATTTTCCATTTCCTTCAAGGATCTATTCTTCCATTCTGCAACTCCATTTTGCTGAGTATTGTATGGAACTAAATGTTGTAAATAAATCCCCTCTTAAGTGGAAAATCTTTCAAACTGATGGTTGACATACTCACCACCATTGTCTATGCGTAAAACCTTGATGGCTTTCCCAAATTTTTTTTCTATAAAACTTTTGAAGTCTTGAAAATGATCAAATACCACTAACTTCTATTTGAGAAAATACACCCAAGTATATCGAGAAAGGTCGTCAATGAATGTGAGGACATATCGGGGCCTGCTAAAAGAAGGATGTTGAAATGGACCAGCCAAATCACTGTGAACTAACTCTAGTATTTGTGAAGCTCTCCATGCCTTACTTTTGTCAAAATTTTCCTTAGGATGCTTACCAAGAATGCAACCTTGGAAAACACTTCTTAAGAATTGAACCGAAGGAAACTCTGTGACCATTCTCTATTGGTTGAGCTGATGCAAATAGCAGAAGTTAAGATGGCCAAATTTCTCAAGCCATAATTTACTCACATCATTAGAGTGAGTGAGAAAAATAGGTGAAGGAGGATCAGGAACAAAGTGAGAAAATAGATAGAGTCGTGACTGATGATTTGCTCTCCCAACTGCAACTATAGAATCACTATGCAACTCACGTATCTGCACTGAATCAAGAGTGAACTCAACCCGCTTGCCTGAACCTGTGTGAGTGATCTCGTATATTGATAGGAGATTAGTTGATAATGAGGTTACATAAAGAACATCATGGAATGTGCCATCCTCCACATCAACAGACCCTCTCCCACACACCTCAATAGGAGTGTCATCACCCATCAAAATAGAAGGTATAGTACATGGCTCCAAGGATGCAAGTTCTTCATTAGATGAAGCCATGTGGTACGAAGCACCCAAATCAAGAACCTAAGTGGACGGTGAGGAAGAAACTGCAACAAGAGCCTTGCCCTTTCCTTTCCCCTTGATTTTTTCTTTTTCCTTGTTAGACCCTTCATTAGAACTTTGTTTGATAGACTCAGGAACACTAATATTATTCTTCTCAAAAATGTATGTCAAGTGATCAATTTGTTTCTTCAAACATTTATGTTCATCATGACCAAGTCTTTTACAATAGGCACATTTAACCTTTCCTTTCTTAGGCTTATCACCCTTAGAGGATGAGGTATCAACAGTTGCTTTTGAAGTAATTGGTATCTAATCTTTTTTTTCCTCACTATTATTTTGTTTCTCATCCTTACTATTGTTGTACTACTATGTCCTTTTTGTTCTTTTGTGCCTTGGTTGGTAGCTAAGGCATGTGATTTAGAGGACTTAAGAGTGTCCATCTAGATTAGCTTGTCCTATTCTCGAGTGAGATTAACAACAAAATCATCTAGAGATGGCATGGTGAATTGAGTACCAGGTGCACCCTTAGTAGCATAGAAGGCAGAGACAAATACAAAATATTCTAAACTTAGCTTAGAGAGAATACTAAGAATCAATTATTCATCTTTCTTTTCAATTCCACATTGTTTTAACTGTAGCCTTATTGATTTCAATTTGGTGAAGTAATCTTTGATTGTGTTGAAATTGTCTGGACTTAAACTAATTAATTCATTTTCCAACATATGACCGCTCATTGAATCTTGTGTGCCAAATAGTGTTTCTAGCTTTGTCCATATTTCATTTGGTGTATCCAAAAACTCAATGTGAAATAGCAAGTTAGGAAAAATAGAGAAATACAATGTTCCATATTTCTCATCATGTTTGTTAAACCACTTAGGCTTATCTTCATCTTTATCAAGTTTAGTTTCAAGTCCCATAGTTATCCTATTTAATCCAACTTTCCTTAAGTGAATTTTCATGCATGATTTCCACTCAAAGTAATTGTATGGAGTTAGGATGGGCATATTTGTTTGATCCATGATGAAGAAATGTAGAGAAGAAATGCTAAAAAAAAGAAACCTAGCTATGACAATCCCCCCCATTTTACTCAATTGAAGAACCCTCCCAAAAAGAAATATGATTTGACACTTCATTTTATTATGTTTACAACTACCACTAGAAAGAAATACTTAGTGGTCTTGATTTCAATGTATTACAAACCCTCATGAAGAGCATATGCATAAAATAAAACTTAGGAACAATAATCAAAGAAAAAAATAGCACCACTATGATCTACTCAAAAAATATGGACATTCAAAACAAAAATCACCTTGATACAAGGTCATATGAGAAAGTTATGATCCTCTGAAGTTTCCAAAATGAGAACTGTGCACAGTTACAACCAAGAATATGCAATTTCTAAAAAAATTATGCATGAAAATCAAAAAATAACTCAACTAGTGGATAGAGAACAAAAAAATAGCCAAGGTCATAACAAGAATCATTGAAATCAGAGTTTGTATGAGCAAGAAGGAGGCATTTGAAGACTGCATTCAAATCTGCGACTGCCAACGGAGAGGGGTATGGTTGTATCTTTCCACGCTTGATTTTTCAAAATATGTAGATTGCATGCAAAAAATAAAAGATACCCAGATGGACTTTTGGGGCTACGAATAAAACTCAGAAAGCATTTTTCTTGCTAATGTATAGAAGATGTAGTTGTAGTGTAAATTAGATGCCTTTAACAATAAAAACTAGCTCCAAAAACTAAGAAACGACCCCATCAACCAAAAAATGACATGCAAATGTTGAATTAGCTTTCTAAGTCCATCAATGGCATGCTTGAACCTGCAATACTGATTGAAAACTTCAAATATGCATGTTGGTTATTAGATTTGCGATTGACACCCCAGAAATTAAAAATGTTTTGGTCAAAAATTTTTTGATTCTCAAGATCATCCAAAGATGCAAGAGAAGAGCATACTTCATTTTTCAAAAAACTACAATAAGATTTATTAGGCCCCCCCAAATCTCTCAAATAAGAAAACTGAAATCTACTCTTGCACATAGAAAACCTCTGATACCATGTTAGAATTTGAAAAGATTAATAACCCATAAAACTAGTGCAAAAAATAAATATCTAAACTATGAATGCAAATGATACAAAATCAAAATAGCAACACAGAGTTAGTGTCCAAGAGAGAAATGCAAATGCTAGAAGCAAAATAGCATTAAGAGGATGCAAAAACAAGAGATGCAAATACAAGCTAGGTAGCATGCTTATATAGGCTAGGAAGAGGGAGGAGGTGACAAGACCAACCAATGAGGAGCAACCATCTATCAGACTAAACATAGAAAAGTATCTTCCTAAGATAGCTAATGGATGCTCACATGTAGGAAGGTGACACCTCAAAACCATTCACCTAATAAGACATGCTTTATTAACCTAAGCAGGATTATTAAAAGTGTAGGAAAAACCTAGCAATATAGGAAAACTAAAAAATTACAATAACATATCCATCCCCAAAATAAAATAAACAGAGCTAGTGCTCCACCCACTGAAGCATAGATGATGACAATAACCCATGAGCACCTAGACCTAGACTTCGACTAGATTTTAATATAAGTAATGGAATTGTAAAATCTATTGACTGGGCTATTACTTTTCATACAATATATATTAGGCTCAAGATAGCAATAACCACTAGAAAAATTGGCCCCATACCTGAAAATTTAGCTTTGCAAGAGTATTTTTTGAGGAAAAGTGTTTTACATTCATCTCTTGACACCAAACCTGGCTTTGAAGAATTGTCATAAGAATAGCTAAAATAGGAAACATGCTCTAGCTCCACAAACCAATGACCTTGAAGCCTACCATTTTGAGAGCATGGTAGAGGAACACACTAAACACATCCAAAACTGAGTTTTGTGACATCAGTTAATTGAAAAGAACTGCCTTGTGTTGGACAATTGCACTTACCATTCGTACAAGAACCATAGTCTCCACTTGTTCTTGGATAATCACACTCAGTCACTATTCTAATGAAGGATGGCAGATAGTCAGGGAAAGATATTCCTACTGTGTGACCCTTAAATTTTTGGAATAATTTATATTTTCTTGTTGTCTTGTGCCCACCTACCAATGTGACATCCCTATTTTCAACTCCAATAGTCATATAGATTTACTGTGGTAGGTGAGTTAAAATTATAAAAGAGGGGGGAAATTTTATGTGGATAGCAAGAAGACAAAAGAGATGGAATTTCATTCATTCCATATTCATTGAACCATTTCAATCTCATATAGAACCAATCTTTATAGCAATAGTAACAGAGAATGTTTTTTTGAGTATTGTGTGTGGCAACACCTAAGAGAGTTTGTCTTTTTGAAGTAGTGATTGCTCCAAGCCTTTTTTTTATGTAGTTATACTTTTTGCAAGTTTATTTTATGTACAATAGTTGTAGTTAGTTATTGTTTTTACATTCTAGATTGTAATAGTTCATTTCTGATAAATAGAAAGCAAGCTATCAATCTTGCATACTTCCTGTCTATTGCACTTGTGTTCTCTTCTTCATTGTTTATTCCACTGTGTTCTTCGTCTCAAGAAAAATAGAGTAACACTCTATTATTGTTGTTTGCATTTGTTGTGGAATGTTGTTTTTTTTTTTTGCATGGGTTAACATGCTACGATGAGGGGTGTTAACATTACTCAGGATGCTCTTGGTTTGTGCTTGTGACGAGTAGTTTCTTTGATGGTCGAGTGATTTTGTCCTTCATCTATCGAGTCATGTGGGGTTAACACATAGGTTATTCCCCTATTTTGGAATATTATACATGGTACCAGAGCTAAATGGCCCTACATCCTTGTGAATTTTGGACATAACAGGAGATACCAAAAAGATATGGAAACAACCACCATCCTTTAATGGACAAAGTTATGACATTTGGTCAAAGAAAATGAAAACCATAATTTTAGCTTATACTTTGTGGGAGTTTTTGGTTAATGGGTCCAATGATGTGATAGACTGGCTCAATAAGCTACCCTCACCAACAATCAAAAGACTCAGCTGAAGGAGTGAGGGAGAAAGGATGCTAAGTCGTTAAGTTTGATTTAGGTAGCAATGATGGAGAAAGTCTTTTTGAAGATTGCAGTAGAAAATTATGCAAAGAAAGCATGAGATATCCTTGAGATGAACTTCAAGGGGACTCATAAGGTCAGAGTAGTGAAAATACAACATATCAAAAGGGAATTTGATAGACTTCAGATTAGGTAGGATTCATTGCATCTAACCCATATTTTGTTTCCTCTAGAAATTTATTGAATAATCCTTTAGAGTTTGCCTAAAAATAGTTCACATAGATTATTGTTCTAGCAGCTCATCATCCTTATCTTCCAACTCATTCACAAAATTCAAGGTAACCACTTTGTTAGCTTTGATTTGGTGAATCTTTATCATTGAGAATAATGCAGCAGCTCGGCACTATTAAAATACGAGTGCTCAGCACATACTATGTTACTCAGCATCAACTATTTTTATCGTGATGATCGATACCTGAAGATCACTCGGCACACACTAGAATTTTCTATTACTCAGCTCCAACTGAGTATTTGCTCGGCTTCAACTAACTTGCTAGTCACCCACTAATAATCTTAGTTTAAGCTTTGCAATCAACTTTGTTACAACTTCTTCCCCCAATGTTTCTATGCATGACCTACCTCTGTATCTTTGATTATGCTATTAATAAATCATTCAACCATTGTCTTAACTGATCCTTGCACTTCATTACAACATCATAACTTAACCTTTCCCTTAGGTCCTTTTGTTACATCTTGTTGATCAAATCTTCTTCATCAATCAACTAATTGATAGTACTTGGATCTTATAAGCAAATGTCATTGCTACAAGTAGTAGGTCTGACATCAATGACAAAACAATAATTGAAAACATTATTTTATAGCAATCTTCCTTATTTACAACAATCTCTCTTTTTGATCTTCAACAATGAGCTTTTCAATCAGATTTCTAACAATCTCCCTCTTTGGCATTGATGGCAAACCAAAGTGATCAACCATCAAACTAAACTATTCAACCACAAGCTTACTAGGTTAGAATAGTAAGTCAAATGCCAAAAACTAATTGAATTAAAAATAGTTTTCACATCTCCTTTTACTATTTTGATTGCTTCATTTATGTTTCTCCTTCTTGGCTATTTCCCCCTTGTTCTTTGTCTTTCTCCCTCTGTATTGCTCAGCTCATCTTCTGTTGTTCTAATCAAAATCTGATTACTTTAGTTAACTTCTCCCTCTATCTTCATTGATCACAACACCTTCTGTTGATCAGTTTTTTTCTATTTCTCCCTCTTTGACAAAAATGCCAAAGATATGTTAGCATCATAATATGTAAGTGTAGCTTTTACAGGTTCATTCTATTACTCCCTCTATCACCTTGCTTGTGACTATTTTATGAACTTTAGCACTTCTACTACAATAGGCATAAATGCCAAAGTGGACATCCTTTGCATCAATGTGTAGAATCTTCTACAATCAGCTCATTTGATGCAAGTCAGTCTTTCTTTTGCATCAAGTAGCCTTAGCTAGGGGTACAACCCCTAACTTAAATCTAAGATACTCAAAAGCATCTTTAGGTAATTCTTTTGTGAAGATGTCAGCAATCTATTCCTTTGAGCTAATATATTCCATCTTCACTTGTTTGTCTTTCATCAACTCTCCTACATAGTGATACTTGATTGCAATATGCTTGGTTTTAGCATGCATTACAAGGTTCTTTGATATGTTGATAGCACTTGTATTGTCACAATAACGTATCATAGGCTCAGTTACCTCTTCCTTTATACTTTGTAAAAAATGTTTGATCCATACAATATTGGTGCAATTTATAGTAGTTGCCACATATTTAGCTTCACCAATAGAATGTGAGGTGCAACTTTGATTTTCGCTAGTCCATGTAATCAACATTTTTCCTAAGAAAAGTGCTCCTCCACTGGTGCTTTTCTTATCATCTATGTTACCTCCCCAATCTGCATTAGTTTACGCTCTTAGTTCACATTTTTTACTCCTCTTGTAGTACACACCAAAGTCATTAGTTCCTTTTAGGTATCTCAGTATTCTCTTTATTTCCATAAAGTGATTTTCTCTTGGATTCACAGAAAATCTTGCCACTATTCCAACAAAAAATGCAATGTCTGGTCTACTATGTACAATGTATTGTATATTTCCAATCATTGGTCTATACAATGTCTAATTCACTCCAACTGATTCATCATTCTTGGATAGCTTATGTCCTATAGCCATGGGTGTGCTAACTGTTTTTTATTCTTCTAACCCAAATGTTTTGAGTATCCATTTGATATATTTGGATTCGGTTACAAATATGCCAAGCTTCAATTGATGTACTTGTAATCCAACAAAGAATTTGATTTCTCCAAACATTCACATCTCAAATTCATATTTCATTTGATCAGAAAAATCTTTGTATAAGACATCTTTTCCTCCAAATATTATATCATCAACAAAGATTTTTGATATCACAATGTCTTTACCTTTTGCAGCTTTGATGCATAAGTTGTTGTTGTCATCTGGTCTCTCAAATCCTATCTTTACAAGATATTTGTGCAATCTCTCATTCCATGCTCTTGGTGCTTGCTTTAATCCATAATTTAATGCTTTGTGTAGTTTGTAGACCATGTTCTTGTTCTTCTCATCAAAAAATCCCTCTAGTTGTTTTATGTAGACTTCCTCTTCCATTATATGATTCAAAAAAGAAAACTTCACATTCATTTTGTAGACTTTGAAACCTTTATATGCAACATATGCAAGTAATATTCTTACTCCTTTCATTCTTTCAATAGGGGCAAATGTTTCTCCATAATCTACTCCTTCTTCTTGTGCATAGCCTTTGCAAACTAGTCTAGCTTTGTTTCTTGTTATCTCACCATTCTCATCAAGTTTGTTTCTAAGCACCCATTTGGTACCAATTACATTCTTATCAGCTGTTCTAGGAACTAGAAACCATGTTTTTCTCTTCTCAATCTAATATATCTCTTCTTCCATGTCTTTATACCAGTCACCATCTTGCAGTGCATCTTTCACTATTTTAGGTTCAACCTTGCTCAATAGACATGATTCATTCCTCAATCTATTACTTGTCATTGATCTAGCATCCTTGTCACCAATGATTTGATCTACAAGGTGATATCTTCTCACATACTTGGCTAATCTGGGTTTTTTCCTTCTTTCCATGTTTGATCCTTTAGCTTCAGAGTCATTTTGTTCTTCCTCATCTGGTATTTCATCATTCCTTTCATGTATACTATTTTTAGAACTAGAATGTGCATTTTCTACATTTTGTAGCTCGGCTTCTAAATGTATTTTGGCATTCACAGGCTAAGACTCAATAGATACTGAATTTTTTTGCTAATTCCCAACTTGATTTGCAATATTGTCCTCAACAATCATTCCTTCATAGAAGTATAGAAAGGATGTATAATCCTCTGATTGCTTGGACACATCAACCTGAACTTCTCGATGCTCATCAAAACTTACATTTGCACTCTCCACAATCTTGTTAGTGTTAGTTTTCAAATGCTTATATGCCTTAATTCTAGTGAAGTATCCAAGGAATAGGCCTTCATCACTTTTTGCATCAAAATTTTCATTTCTAGTATCTTTAAGAATATAGTATTTGCAACCAAATACTCTAAAATGTCTAACATTAGGTGAATGACCATATCACAATTCAAAAGGTGCTGAATTTGTACCTTTCTTGACTTGAACTATCTTCATTGTATATACTATAGTACTTACAGCTTCTCTCAAGTATTTTAGTGTGACATTTTTCTCCATCATCAAAGTTCTAGCATAGTCAATCAATAACCTATTCCTCCTTTCAGCAATACCATTCTATGGTGGAGTTTTTGGTACTAATGTTTTTCTTTGATACCTTTTTCATTGTAGAATATTTCAAATTCTTTTGATGTGAACTCACCTCCTCTATCTGACTTGAGGCACTTTAGATTATTTCCTATTTCCTTCTCAACTCTGGCCAAATACCACTTAAATATTTGAAATGCATCAAATTTTTTCTTGGAAAAGATAGCAGTCATCATCCTAGAATAATCATCTACAAATAGCATTGTCTCCTAGGTAGCTTTGCACTTCCATTGGACTACATAAGTCTATATGGACTAACTCTAGTACTTCTTTGGAAGTGTATGTTTTTCTTTTGAAACTAGACTTAGTCATCTTCCCTAGTTGACATTGTTTGCACACTGTATTTTTAGGTTTTTTCAATTTGGGCAACCCTCTAACTTTGTTTTTCTTGTTGATGCTAATTAGATTATCAAAGTTAACATGACACAGTCTTTTATGCCACAATCACACATCATCAAGTCTAACAACAAGACAAGTTGCATCTTCCATATCTAGGTAAAAGAGATTACTCCTAGTTTATTCACATTTTCCTATCAGCTTTCCATCAGTTTCATAGATCTTAGCAATTTTGTTTCCAAATTCAACTTTTCAACCTACATTGCCTAACTGTGATACACTCAACAAGTTGTAATTCAATCCTTCAACATAGTATTCATTATCACATGAAATTATTTTAGTGAGTTTAATAGAGCCTTTTACTTTGATTTGTCATGGGGCATGATTACCAAATCTAACACTATTTCCATCATATTGAGTAAAGGTAATGAACTTACTTTTATCTCATGTCATGTAATGTGAGAATCCACTATCTATGATCCACTTGTCATTCTTGGTCATATAGGTAACCAATTTTATTACTTCATCATCATCCTTTTCTAATTCATCCTTCATGGCTACATAGACTACTTCATCATCATTTTCATTAGAACCTTCTTCAACAATGTAGCATCTTTTGCCTTTCTCCTTGTAGTCTTTGCTATCATCTTCTCTCTTGTTCCTATACTTGTTTAGTTCTTTTTAGTTCTTCTTTTGTGTACATCTCGGAGCAATATGTCCTACTTCATTGCAATTGAAGCATATGATAGGGAGTTTACCTTTAAATTTACCTTTGCCTTTATGCAATCTCCTAGCGAGTAGTGCTTCTAATTGTTCCACATCTTCCTCATCTATGCTACTATAACTGGATGCATGTTTTCCTTTTCTTCTCTTCTTACTTGATGTTTCCTCCTTAGTGTCTTTTATTTTCATCTTGGCCTTGAAGGTAGATTCAAGATTCTCAGGTTTGTAGTTATCAAAATTGGACAGCTCAAATGTAGTAAGTCTTCCCACTATTCCTTCAAAGGTTAGTGTGTATCCTTATACATACCTTAGCTCTTGGATGGCTGAAACTTTAATAGCATAGATTGGGAGTAGAGTTCTTGAGTACTTGTTGATGACAGTTTCTTCTTCTAGTTGACCACCTAGACTCCTTATTGCATTTACCACTTCTTTCATTCTAGCAGCATACTGAGTAGCATTTTCACCTCCCTCCATTTTCATGTTATCAAACTTTACTCTTGGGCTTTCTCTCTTTTCTCTCTGGACATTTTGATCTCCTCCATAGATATCTACTAAGGCTTTCCACATCTTGAATACAATGTCACAATCTTTGATGTCATCATATTTTGCATAATTAAGTGTAGAGGAAATCTCCAACATTGCTTAGTTGTGCTCCTTCTTTTTATTCAAATCATCTGTAGTAAGAGGTCCTACTAGATTTACATTCTTTGTTGCAATTGAGGTTTGTACATAGTTCCCTATTGATCCAAGGTGCAATTTCATCAAACTTTGCCATGCATCAAAGTTGTCTTCATTGAGCTTGGGAACTTCTCTCTTGGCAATCTTGATCTTCCTACTTCTAGTACCTTCAAACTAAATCAGCAGATGACTCTGATACCAACTATTAGAAATGATTTATAATAACTAAGAGGGGTGATGAATCAGTTATTCAAGGTCCAAATTTCCTATTCAAACTTTTCACTAAGTATAGTGAGCCCATTCAACCATTAATTCATCCAAGCTTTAACTTTTCTACTAACAAGTTACTGTAAATCAACATGCAAGCATAACACTTAAGAAATCAACACATAACATAGTGATTTATGTGGAAACTAAAATTGGGAAAAACCACCAGTAACATGCTACTCAATTTTCACTCTTCTAAAGTGATGCCCTATGAAAGGCCTACCCTGTTAAAGGCTTACAACACAATATCAAATGTGACCTTGTTAGAGGATTTAACCACCCTATTAGAAGTGAGCCTAGTTAGAGGACTTTAGAAAATTCACTTGGAATGCCACCCTGTTAATGGATTTAGAATGGCTATTAAACCAATCTAAGTCCATAGGATTTCTACATCTAATACAATTTATAGAGACTATTAGAAAACCTTGACCTGACTACAACATACAACTTATCTTGTAGATCTTAGATCACTTCTCAGCTCATACTCTTGACAACTTGCCCTCCTTTCAAGCTTAGTCTCCTTGAGTCTCCACACTCAATGTACTAGTGCAATCTTCTCTTGATGACCACTTATAGAACTATAGCCTCTATGCTCTTCATTCTCCTAGATGTCTCCTCCTTGACACCCTTCTAACCACTTCACAGATTTTGGCTCTTTAGCAGCAATAGTATTAGCAACTCTTTTCTTCTTGGTCTATGACTCCTTAAATAGAAGTCTCAGAGTTCCTTTTTCCCATTTGATTCTTCCATTCTTTAATTTCAATTTGTATGGATTAGGTAGGATTCATTACATCTAACCCATATTTTGTTTCCTCTAGAAACTTCTTGAATAATCTTTTAGAATTTGCCCAGAAATGGTTTACATAGATTTTTGTGCCACTAGCTCATAATCTTTATCTTCCAACTCATTCACAAAATTCAAGGTAACCACTTTTTTGACTTAAATTTGGTGAATATTTTTCATTTAGAATAATGTAATAGCTCAACACTATTGAAATACTGGTGCTTGGCACATACTGTGTTACTCGGCATCAACTATGTTTATTCTGATGCTTGGCACCTGAAGATCACTTGACACACAATAGAATTTTTTGTTACTTGGCTCCGACTGAGAATTTTCTTAGCTTCAACTAACTTGGTTCATACCCACTAATGATCTTAGTTTATGCTTCACAGTCAACTTTATTACAACTTCTTCCTCCAATTTTTCTAAGTGTGACCTACCTCTATATCTTTGAGTATGCTATCAATAAATCATTTAAAAATTGTCTTAATTGATGCTTGCACTTCATTACAACATCATAACTCAACCTTTCCCTTAGGTTCTCTTGTTATATCTTGTTGATCAAATCCTCTTCATCAATCAACTAAGTGATAGTACTTGGATCTAATAAGAAAATGTCATTGCAAACAATGATTGAAAAAATTCTTTTACAATAATCTTCCTTCTTTGCAATAATCTCTCTTTTTAATCTTCAACAATCAGCTTTTCAATATGATTTCCAATAGTATTTATTTTATGACATTCATATATGATTTTAGTCATAGGGCATGGGCGTATTTTTAAAAAAGAAAATATGAAGCAGTTGATAAATTTGTTGAATTCAAAGCCTTGGTTGAAGAGGAATGTGGACACTATGTTAAGGTCCTTAGATCAGATAGAGGAGGGGAGTATACCCCCAATTTGTTTGTAAATTTTTTTAAGCAGAATGGCATAAAGGAAGAGCTTACAACTAGTTATACTTGACAAAAAAATGGAGTGCCTGAGAGGTAAAATAGGACCATTGTTGAAATTTCTAGAAGCATGATGAAAGAAAAAGGGCTCCTAAATGAATATTGGGGAGAAGCTGTAGCAACAACACTATATTTGATCAACAGGTGTCCCACAAAGTCAGTTAGTGACAAGATTTCTCTGGAGGCTTGGTCAAAGAACAAATATATAGTTTAACACTTGAGAGTGTTTAGATGTGTAGCATATGTACACATGCCTAAGGAATAAAGGAAAAAGCTAGATGATAAATGTGTGAAGTGTATCTTCATGGGTTATAGTTTAGAATCAAAAGCTTATAGGTTATATGATCCAATCATCAAGAAGATCATCATTTCAAGAGATATGGAATTTCTTGAAAATTAGCCTTGGGATGGCTCAGTTGATGTATCTTCAAGAACTTCAAGAAAAGTGCCAAGTATTGATGAGAAAGAGGAAGACATTGGTAATGAGCAACATTATGGACCAACAAATATTGATGATTGCAAACAAAGGTAAAAAGGCAAGCAACAAATGATAGAAAGAGATTAATTGCTTAGTAGCTCCAAACAACTTCATATTAGTGTACATAATGTATAGAAAAGTAGCAACAATACTTAAAATTTAGATCCCACTCTTGTCTCATTATTTCCAAGAAGGATAAGAGTCTAAGGGAGATATACCAAGATGAAAGGTATGAGGAATGTTATGATGAGATTGTTAATTTTGTATTATTTTCTCATAGTGATCGAATTTAGTTTGAAGAAGCTATGAATGAACAAAAATGGTGTAATCACATGGATGAAGAAATAGATGCTATTGAGAGAAATGAAACATGGGAGTTAACTACCTTGCTTCCCAAGAAGAAATAAATTGGAGTAAAATGGGTTTACAAGACCAAGTGCAATGCTGAAGGAAAAATAGATAGTCATAAGGCACATTTAGTGGTCAAGGGGTATAAGTAACAGTATGGAAGAGGTTATGCTGAGACATATGCCCCAGTTGCAAGAATGGAAAGCATGCATGCTATCATAGAACTTGCAACCCAGCACAAATGCAAGGTATATCAAATGGATGTGAAGTCCACCTTCTTGAATGTTGTATTCAAAGAAGAGGTTTATGTGGAGCAGCCACCTGGTTATGAAGTTCTGGGTGAAGAACACAAGGTGTATAGATTAAAGAGAGCTCTTTATGGGCTCAAGCAAGATCCATGGGCATGGTATAGTAGGATTGACTCATATTTGATGAGAAGTGGCTTTAGCAAAAGTGATGGTGAGCCCACTCTCTACATCAAGGCAGAAAATGCTAAAGTGTTGATTGTTGTCTCGTATGTAGATGATTTAATCTTCACTAAAAATGATAGTTTTCTAATTGATGAGTTTAGAGAGGCCATGAAGAATAAGTTTGAGATAAAAAATTTGGGTCTCTTGAAGTACTTTCTAGGCATGGAAGTAAAATTAATATATGATGGCATCTTTATCTCTCAAGAAAACTATGCAAGACAAATCTTGGAGAGATTCAAAATGTAGAACAATAAGGAAACTCCAAGACCAATATTTTTAGGTCTAAAATTGAGCAAGGAAGATTACAAAAAAAGTGTGAATCTAACACTATACAAGAGTATGGTTGGAAGCTTGATGTATTTGATAGCAACTCAACCTGACATAATGCATGGAGTAAGCCTGATTTCCAGATTAATGAAAACACCAAAAGATTCACATTGGCAAGTAGGAAAGAGGATCCTAAGGTATGTGAATGATACCAAGGGATTTGGGATCTTGTATACTGCAAATAATGATTTTAAGTTGGCAGGTTATATGGATAGTGATTGGGTTGGAAGTTTAGATGATAGGAAGAGCACTTCTAGATACATGTTCCATATGGGATCGAATGCAATTTCATGGGCATCTAAGAAGCAACTTATTATTGTTCAATCTATAGCAAAGGCTGAATACATAGTGAAGAATGTAGTAGCATGTCAAGCTATTTGGTTAAGGAGGATCTTGACATATTTGAATGAAAGGTGAGAGGATGGAACCACAATCTTTTCCGACAACATCTCCTCAATTGCTTTGTTTAAGAATCTAGTCTTTCATGGGATGTGTGAGCACATAGAGATCAAATATCACTTCATCAGAGAGTTGGTGGAGAATGGAAATATCAAGATGGAATTTTTTAAGTCTAAGAAGCAGCCAACATACATATTCACTAAGCCTTTGGGCATTAGAACTTTTTCACAACTAAGAAAGAGTCCTGGTGTAATTGGTTTGCATTAAAATTAATCTTTATTTTGTTGGCTCAGGACAAAGGGGAAGTGTTGGAATATTTTATATTTTATGATTATCCTGTGGCCACTGACCAACTTGACATCCCCTATTTTCAACTCCAACAATCATATGCATTTATTCTAGTAGGTGAGTTAAAATTTGAAAAGAGGGGGGAAATGTTATATGGACAACAGGAATACAAAAGAGAGGGAATTTCATTCATTCCATATTCATTCAAACATTTCATTCTCGTACAAGGCCGATTTTTGTAGCAACAACTGTAGAGAATCTTTTTCTGAGTATTGTGTGCAATAGCACCTAAGAGAGTTTGTCTTGTTGAAGCATTGATTGCTCCAGGTCTTTTTTCTATGCAACTATACTTTCTGCAAGTTTATTTTATGTACACCAATTGTAGTTAGTTATTATTTTTACGTTCTAGATTTGTAATAGTTCATTTATAGTAAATAGAAAGTAAGAAATCAATCTTGCATACTTCCTACCTATTGCACTTATGTTGTCTCCTTCCTTGTTTATTCTATTGTGTTCTTAGTCTTAGGCAAAAAAGAGCAACACTCTATTATTTCTATTTACATTTGTTATGGAAAGTTGTTTGTGTTTTTCATGTGGGTTAACACACCACCACAATGGGTGTTAACATTACTCGACATTCTCTTGGTTTATGCTTTTGCTGAGTAGTTCCTTTATTGGTCGAGTGATTTGGTCCTTCGTTTGTTGAGTTGTGTGTGGTTAACATGGAGGATATCCCTTAGTTTTGGAATATTTTACATAAATGACCCTTTGAATCTAATTTTATGTAAAGGGAGCTTTTTCATGTTTCTATAACTATTGATCATGAGAACATTTGTTGAGAATATATGTTGACAGACTCATCATCGAAAAAGATATTAAAAAACTCCATATCTAAAGGTGTGTCAGGAAACCTAAAATACATTTTAGCCAGTGTAATGGCTATAAATGAAGAAAAGCTATCATGGAACAAGGTAGCATAGAAAAGACCATCACTTGTATTCTTTGTAGAAATTTTTTCAATTAGCTTCTATCCCACTTTAACCTCTGGCCTCCTAGTAGGGTATTAGTGTGATAATCAAAAGACTACCAGGAGATCCAACCAAAGGTGTTCTAGAGAATAAGATTCTCAGATTCTTCTATCACCATTCTTTGAAAAGCTTGGGTGATGTGTTTGTAGACCACACGAGCATGTCATTTGAGGTCATTAACACAACTTTCCCTTAGAGGTGTGTGTTAGGGTTGCATTTTCTTCCACCAACTAGTCTCTATTTTAACTCCACACCATTTTAATATCAGACAGCCTACCATAAGTATCATGGACAAGTAAGAACTATACAAAGATATTTTTCATGTCATAAGGACTGCCATAGCCGAAGAATCCTCAAAACTACAGATTCATATCATTGTATGACACATTGTTGCTAAGAAGGATCGGTTGGACAAGTGCATCTTAGTAAACTAAAGGTGTCAAGAAATCTAGGCACTAGATATTGTTCTTCCAAGGTCTGCCTCCATAAGAAGTTGTGGAAGAAAGAGAAAGGCTCTCTACAAACAATGAGCATGGTATAAGGAAGAGTGGTAGAAGGAAAAAAATAAAATGAGGAGAAGATAGAAAGTTGTCCATTTAGTGGTGGAGAACTTGTACTCTGAAAGAGAGGTCACAAGTACAAATTGCAATGGGGGTAGGGTATGTATGCCTCATTTGTGGTGCAGTTAGGTACCTCCTAAAATAGAGCACGAGGTAGTCCCATATCACTATCACCATATGTCAACCCAAAAACTATGGCTAGTGTCGTGGACTACAAGATCTGGTTTCCTTTCCTTTTTTTTATCATTTTTGTATACAACACAATGCAAAAAAGTGTGAGAGCACAAAAAAAAAAGTTCAAATGCTCAAACAATAGATATTTTGAATTTAGAGAGCTATAATGGCAATGTGTAGGGAACATAGGACTTAGGTTAAATCACAATGCCAAGTTCAAGACACCAAATGATATTGAAGTCAAAGTGTGTTTGGTTAATATTGTCTAAGAAGAAAAATAAGATGTGAAAAGTATTTCTCTCTACAAAGTCTTTGGCAATTATAAGGAAAGGTAAGTAGTCCCCAATCAAATAAAAATGTATTTACTTCACTCTAACTAAAGACAAGTGCATATCCATTTTCTATTTCTAAATTAGGTAGAATTAACTTTCATGGGTCTAAGTGAAGCCATGGTGAACACATAGTTTAAACACTAGAAATGTTTGAGACCTCCATCTCTCTATGTCCTTTTGTCTCTCTTGCTTCCTCTATCTCCCTATCCCTACCTTCCTTTCTATATGTGTATTTTTTGTCTCTCTCTCTCTCTCTCTCTCTCTCTCTCTCTCTCTCTCTCTCTCTCTCTCTCTATATATATATATATATATATATATATATATATATATATATATATATATATATATATATACACACACACACACACACATACATACATACATACATACATATCGGGGACCTCTTTCTATAGACATAGGAACAAACAAGCTCATCTCCCCCCGCTCACTCTCTCTCTCTCTCTCTCTCTCTCTCTCTCTCTCTCTCTCTCTCTCAAATTTCCTTTCTCCTTCCTAGCCCCTACTCCCCACCCCTCTATGTACCTCTCCCTTTCAATACATTTGTTAAGTTAGTTAATTATTCAACAAATTATCCAACTAAAATTTTACATGAAATATTATATAAGAAAAAAAATACTATTTTACATTCACACACATTAAACATTTAATGATAACTTTAACAAGAAAAATGATGCTTTGTCAATAATTATTCTTAGAAAATGTGGAATTTTGGCTACATATATTTTACATGCAATTTGAAAAAAAAAAATTGTCTATATAAATGTCTACCCAAATTTTCAACCATATCTATTCACTCAAATCACACTTTAGCATGTCTAATGTTCAATCCACTTTGGTGCATGTTCAAATAGACTTTACATTATTTCCCATCAAAACATGTTCTAATCAAGATAAAAGCCAATTGACCAGGTTATTTTTGTACAACCATACATCTATAACAATAATTACATATAAAAAGCCATACTTTGATTTCGTAAATACTTAAATATCAAAATCTCATTGACTATTTCTTTAAAATGTTATTTTATTGTTAAGGGGAATTCTATAAAATAGTTTTAGCTTTTAAATTTTAATTTAATTATATTTACATTGAATTTTACTATTTTAATTTTGACCATTGATTTTTTCTCTTTTTTATACTCTTTTCTTTTTTACTCTATCTCTACTTATATTTAGCCCATTGACGACACCCCCCCCCCTGCTCTCTCTCTCTCTCTCTCTCTCTCTCTCTCTCTCTTTATATATATATATATATAGATACTTTCTACCTAGTAAAAATATAACATGAATCTATTGATAATGGAGTAACTAAGCTTAGAGTACATGAACCCAAATTACATGTACATACATTATTTTGTACAATATTTTAAACACTAAATTTCCTCTAACTATAGCCTATCTAGTACACTATGTTTAATACAAATTCTCAAAGAAATTTTGTATTTTTCAGAGTTTGGGACATGAAACAAATATTATAGGAAGTTTTTAGATATTTCACTTATAATAAATCTAGAGTGAATAGTCTTGTGTATTTTCACACTATTTTACATGTTATTGTGAATCAGGGCAATGCTATGTGTTTGACTTGAGTTAATCAATGATGATGCACACTATATACATCTTCAAATCATCAAAAATAATTTCATCTAATTTGGGTCTTGGCATAGCCATGTTTAGTTTAGGTAAACATGATCATTCCATTAAGCTTAGACACACATTATCTATCTAGAATATTTTTTTCATGTAATATTTTTTTTATTGAATATGATGAAAAGTTAGTTTCATTGTTGCATAGGGTTTTTCATGACTCTAGAACTCAAAATTATAGCTTGTGAAAACTTAGTTACAAAATTTGCAATGGTTGTAAATTTTTCAAGTGGATCAACTATAAGAACACTACCAGCCCTCACAATTGGACTCAAAGGTGAGCTTTTTCGTATAGCCATACTATACGAAATACTTCCCTATAGAATCATCCCCTTTGTCTTTGCAAAAGAGTATGATGTGCATTCAGATATACTAAATATAGGGTATGCTTCTAGTTCTACTTGGTTCATATTGCTAAGTGTTAGTTTATGTAATTGAAATTGTTGGTGATGCATGCATTTCAATTTTATGGTCATATTTGGCATTTCAAATCACATCATTAACAATAAGGAGTACGACACTAGGACTCACACAGGAAGAGTCTCATCATGTGGTTTTGTCCTTACATTACCCATGTTTAGCCACTTAGGGCATAAAATCCAAAGGAGGAATGATTGATTGGATTCAAGCCACCTCCTCATGTTGGCGAAGATTCTTAGTAATGCATTACACTGAAAGCATCTTCTCTCACTCCCTTTATGAGCCTAAATTAGCATGCAAGATAAACGTGAGGCACATTTTGTTTTTATTAGTGTTATCCATAATTTATTCATTATTTTTTGACTTGATTAATCACTTTCCGTAGGTTGTTGCACCAACCCCATGGAAAGACTCTCTGTATTAGTGTCCATGGAATTTCATCTCAGGTGTTGAAATACATATGGAATCCATGACCAAATTTATACACATCTGTAAAAGTGACCTCAAGCAACTTTGAGAATATGTAGACACTTCTAGGTTTTTTAAAAGGTCATGTACAAATAAATTTTTATTATGATACAAATTGACATACAATATTATCAAAAGAAAAATAAGCTTCCCTCTATGATCATATGAATCATATTTTAACATCATGAAATTCTGATAATGAATTTCACATAATTGCTACAACATTTAAACTTGCTAACTAGATCACATTATACAACCATTAGGAAATTTTACCTATCATTTAAACAAAATTAATAAATTTGAAAATAATTAATAAATAATCCTTTTCATTAAAAATCATAAAATAGTTTATCTGTGTTTCTTCTTAATTTATTCTATAGAACAACTTTAAATGATATTTTCCATAGATCACTTACTTCACAACTTTAAATTACAGTTACATTTATATACTTAACTAAAATTTATAATCCTATTAAAAAATTTAAATAGCGTAAAATTTTCTAAGATCTAAACTATAATTAATAACATAATTTAATATTTTTATATTAATAAGGCTTGTCTCGTCATGGTAAATAAGAAAAAGTATTCTTATAACTATGACAAATGAGAGGTTAGTAAATGATAGATTTTTTTTAAAAGAAGAGATCAACCAAAGTTTTTAGAGAAATATCACCGTGACCTAAAGGAAAGACTCCAAATAATGACCTACATTAAACTTCACAATATCTGCAAATAGATTTAAAATCTGAAACGTTGATTTAGATCTTCTATTGGAGAGAGACTTTAATTTAAACGAATATGGGACCGTATTTTTCATAGCTATTATTCTTGTTTAAATATGTTAAGAAAGACTGGATATAAAATGGAAGACATGATTTAAATTAAGTTAAAAACGGGATTAATTGGTCTATAATAGAAAGTGCGTTGCTGAGTCATTCAGCATTTCTGGAATTTTAATAGAGGTAGATGTGATATCTAAAGTGACAGGAGTGCTCTATAATGAAGCTATACGAACATATTTGCCTGGAAATTAATTAATTTAATCATATGCTATGACATAGACGGAGAAAACCGATAAGTAAGCCAGCTAAGAAGAGAGACATCTGAGATAAAATGATCTATAGCCCATCTTTGATCATCCATTGAGATGGTAAGCAAATGGTTTTCTATGAAGTGGAGATTCAAGAGCTTAGTTAGTGTCTCTGCATTGTAGAATGGTCTTTTTTATTTAGTTTTATGTCTAAAGAAGACAGGTGTTCCATCTTGCCGAGAACTTTGAGATTAGGAAATATGGATTGCCTTTGGCCAAAAGGAGACCTCAGTTTAACCCAAAAATGAACACTCCTAGTATGGTGCCATTCTGGACAAGACTCCACCGTCTCTCGCTCGAGTTCTGGGATGAGAAGATATTCAAATGGATTGGGGAGTCATTTGGAAAATTTATTAATCAATATATTCTGCCAGTAATGCTCCTCATACAATCATATTGTCTTTCAATGTCTTTTGAATCAGGAGAAGGGGAAGGAAAGAAAGAGAAGGAGAAGGTGATAATGGCGGATACCACTGATCTGGGAGAGTGATCCAACACTTCCCATGTTAACAATGGGGAAGTAGAGGAGAATAGAGTGAGGGAGATTCATGTTGTTCGGGAGTGGTGTAAACTGGAATGCTTGCTAGCCCTTTTCTTCACTAAGGACTCACCTAGGCTTCTCTCCGACGCTATTAGGGTTCTCCTTTTCCACCCTAACCCCAAGAGGATTTCTATCTTATCCTCCACACTTCTCCATCCAACTACACAATTGTTTTACAACTTGCATCCATCATAAGGACATTCCAACTTGTTCCCCAAATTCACAACTTTACAAAAAATCAACATTCTACCTCCAACCAGGAGTGAGGGATTCAATTTGAGGGGTTTTAGACTTCTACCAAACTTCTAGCTTCAAACTCCATAGATCTCATTATCAATTCCTTCAAGCTTAGCAAAACTGTCCTAATTAGGCCTAGTTGAATTAGGACTCCAAAGGATATTTTTGGGATACAACTCAAAAATTTTCTTAACAAGTTGGAAAAACAATTTGAGGTATGGATACCCTTTTGGAAATTCTTCAAAAATTTGTGGGTCTCAAGTTCTCAACCTATATGTACACCACATTTCTACTTTTATGGCTGAAACCATGGGTTTCAAGAATTTCCAATCAACATTCCCTAGGGTCTAATGAAACACATAAAAATTCTTGTCTTGGAAACTTATTCTTCAACACATAATTTTCTCATACATTGCTCCTCCTTCTAAAACTCTCAGATTGAACTATGTAATACATTCAATCCATCCAAATCCTCTTGCCAACACTATGATCCACTAGCCATGTAATGAAAGCTTTCCTGGGCCATCATTAGGAAAATAGAAAACTAGTTTGTCCAAGCCTCTCCTTTTCTATGTACACTGTAAAAGTTCTCCACTTCCATCACCCTCAAGGCCATGATTATTCCACAGAAAGGGTTCATGGAAATGTACATCTCTCTAACTATCATCCACCTTATTCTTGAGTCTCTCAATATTTTTCAGTTAAGGTCTTCCTTACTATTTCATGGACTTCCCTCATTGAATGGGGAAAGTCCTCAACATATCCACTGCCTTTTTCATCATCCTTCAATTATCTTAGTTAAAATACCCTTCCAGGATGCAGCCCATAGACAATCTCAAATGGAATTTTACTAGTTGACCTATTAATTTTATCATTGTATGCATATTCACCCTACCCAATGAATTGATCCCAAACTTGTTCATATTCCCTTGTAAGACACCTTAGCAATTTGCCAAGACTCCTATTGATGACCTTAGTTTTTTCTCTTTGTCTAACTATGATAGGAAGATCCAAAAGACATATTTGTGCCTATTTTGTGTCATAGGGTTTTCCAAAAATGGTTCATAAACTTTGTGTCCCTGTGTAAAATAATGCTTAAAGGTAAGCCAAAGATTCTTACAACATCCTTAAAGAACAAATGAGAAATTTGACAAGCATCATGGACTATTTTACAAGGGATAAAATGTGCCAATTTGTTGTATCTATCCACTACAACATAAATACTTTCAAACCCTTTTTTAGCCCTTGGTAACCCTACCACAAAGACCATACTTAAGCACCCCCATGATTTTCTAGGAATTGGTAGAGGTTGATAAAGACCTCCATTGGAAGATGTACCTTTTAACTTTTTACATACTACACAAAATTCAACATATTGTCTGATATCCCTATTCATTTTAGGCCAAAAGTAGAATCCAATGACTAACTCTTGACTCTTGTTGACTTGAAAATGACCACTAAGGGCTCCATTTTTTTTTTCTTGAATCAAGTTTTCCCTCATTGATCAAGACCTAGGACTACATGGTTAACTCCCTGTAAACAAAAAATGATTTTGAAAAGTGTAATTAGAAAATCACCATGGAAATTGTTCTTGTACTTCTTACATACTTTATAAATATCCACAAAATCTTCATCATCAACATATAGGTCCTTGAAACTCTCAATACTGATACTCTACAATTGAATTTCTTGCATTGTCAGGAGTCTCCTTCTTAGGACATCGGCTACCTTATGTTGCACTCCTTTCTTGTGTTTGATGTTAAATGTGTAGGCTTGTAGGTATTCCACCCATTTCATGCTCTTGGTGCTGAGTTTATCTTAGGCATTGAGGAAATTGAGGGTTTGATTATCTAAATACACTACAAACTCCTTTGGAAGCAAGTAATGCCTCCACTTTCTCAAAGCTTGGACTAGAGCATACAACTCTAGGTCATAGGAAGAGTACTTCCTCTTTGAATCATTAATCTTCTCACTATGAAAAGCCACTGTCCTCCCTTCTTGGCTTAGGACTATCCTAATAGCCACATTGTGAGCATCACACTCCACTGTGAAGAGTTTGTCAAAACTGGGCATAACAAGAATGTCATGAGTAGCATCCTCATTTTGAGTGCCTCAAACCCATAAATTTTATGATTAGTCCAGTGAAAATTGGTCTTCATTCCACCTTTGATAGTTTCTAACGTAGGAGCACAAACAACACTAAAGTATTTGATAAGCTTCCTATAACATTAGGCCAAACCATGAAAAAATTTCACCTATATTGTAACTTTTGGAGTAGGAAAATTTAAGATGGCACCTACCTTACTTTGATCCATCTTGAGGTTCTCTTGCAACAGAAAAAAACCTAAGGTAGACTAAATCTTTCTTCATGAAGTCAGACTTCTCAAAATTTATCACTACCTTTTCCTCATGCAATTTATTGAAAACAATTTTTAGATGTTTAATATGCTCTACCATAGTTCTAATGAGAATCAAAATGTCATCTAAATAGACAATAAAAAAAGTACCAATGTAGTCTTTCAACAACTCATTCATAAGCCCCATGAAAGTGGAGAGTGCATTTCATTAACAAAATGGCATTACAAGCCATTCACACAAACCTTTTGTGGTTTGAAGGATGCTTTCCATTGATCTCCTTCTCTTCTTGTAATTTGGTGATAGGAACTTTTTAGATCTATCTTGGTAAAGTACCTTGCTTCCCATTATTTGTCTATTATGTCTTCAATCATAGGTATTGGGAAACTATACCTAATAGTGATCATATTAATGGATCTTAAATTAGTATAAAATATATAAGGCCTCCCCTTTTTAGGTGCTAAAACAATAGGCACAAAAAAAGGGCTTATAATTTTCCTAATTAGGCATTGATCTAAGAGTTCTTGGATTTGCTTGGCAATTTCCTCATTTTGTTGAGGGGTCATTTTATAGGAAGCTTTGTTACCAAGGGTGGATCCTTGAATAAATTTAGTTTGATAGCTCACATGTCTCTTGGGAGGTAGGATAGGAGGTTGTCCATCACTAACAATGTCCTTGTACTTTTTGAGCATTTCTTGCACTTCCTTAGGTAGCTATGTTTTCTGTCCTTCCTTGTTAGTAACTTCTTGCTTAGGTTTCAATACTAAGGAAAACCACAGTCCTTCTCCTTACTCCAAGGTCTTTAAAAACTTCTTCTTGCCCACTCTCTCTTCTATAAGGATATTATGACTTTGAGATTGCACCTCTCCCTCTTCTATTAAGGACTAAATCTTGAATGTCATGCCTTCTTTCTTGAATGAGTATGCATTTTTGGTTCCATCATGCATTGTTTATCTATGAGACTACCATGGCCTTCCTAGTAGAAGGTGACATGCATCTATAGGTATAATGTCACATAACACCTTGTCCTTATACCTTCCTATTGAGAAGTCAACCCATGCTTTTCCACTAACAAGAACATGTTTTCCTTTATTGAACTAGGTAACTTTATAGGGATTACTATGTGGAATTATTTTCATATTCAATTTTCTACTTGCCTCCTCTAATATGATATTATCCATAGAACTTGAGTCTATGATGATCTTATCCACTTTTCCCATCAACTTACACTTCACCCTAAATAGTGCTCTTGTTTGGCTTGGTTCTTCCTTTGTGGATTTCTTAATCAATGTTCTTCTTATCATTAAATATTTTCCCCTTCTTCTAATTCTAAGGTACTTCAAATGGTTTGTTTCTACTACTACACTCTTGTTGCACATAATTAAATCTTTTTACACCCCCTTGGGAAGTAGAACCTTTCTTAGGGAACTTATATATAGGGTGTCCCATCTTATTGTGATTATAACGCTTCATGGTTGCAAAGTAGGATCCTCTACATTGGTTTCTCCTTCTTCCTCTTCCACAATTGTTAAAGATTATTCCCCTACTAGAACTCCCTCTATTTGAGTTCCTTTCATGTTGTTCTGTCAACTTAGTTTCCCCTTGGGTTGTTGAATATGAACTTCTACCACAATAACCTCTTTCATTCCTACACTCTCTACCCCTACCTTTGCCTCTGAAGTTAGCATTTGATTTCTTCCTATTCCTCTATTCTACATTTAGTGAGAATTGGAAAAACTTATGGACCACTTTAGGTTTCCATGAATAGGTTTCCTCTTATATGCTCCACTTCAACTGACCTAGATACCTAGCCACCTTCAGAGGCTCTTCTTCTTTGGTTCCTAATCTCAAACAAAACTTCTAAAATTATTTAGTATATATTGCAATATCCATATCTTTTTGTTTCAATCTTTTCATTTTCTTTTGTATTTGAATCTCATAATCTTTAGGTAGGTATTGTTCCTTTAACTTAGTTGCCATGGATTTTCAATTTGCAATTGGTTTCTTTCCCATCTTCTCCCTCTCTTCTTGGAGATACTTCCACCAGGTCAGTGTTGATCCTCTTAGCCTAGATTGGGTACCTTGGCTTTTTGTTTCTTCAGTGACCCCTTCACACTCAAAGTGGTTTTCCATGCTTTCAATCCATTCCTTTACAAGTTCAGGGCCCATCTTCCCACTAAACAAGGGGATTCCTTGTAGGGCCTTTGCACCCAATGCCTTGATGGGTTTTAGTAATGGCTCCTTAGTCAATGGAGGGTCTAGTTTTGGAACGATGTCTTCCTAATAAACCTTTCCCTTACCTTTATCACTAGTTTCTCCTTCTTGATTTTTCTTCTTAATTGCCTCAGCAAATTCCTCCATTTTTTTCATCTCCTCTAATGCTTCCTCTAGGAGACTATTCCTCCCCTTTTTGTCCTTCATCTCCTTGAAAATTTATGCATTGGTCACCATATCTTCCTTCCCTACGAACTCTTCACTATATAAAGACATGCCACTAGGCCCAAATCTTAGGTGGCTCTAATACCAATCTGATGTAAATTGGATTGCTTGCTATCCATTTTCTTCACTAAGGACTCACCCAGGCTTCTCTCCTAGCCTATTAGGGTTCTCTTTTATCTAACTAATCTAAAAAGGATTACTATCTTATCCTCCACACTTTCCTATCTAGCTACATCAATTTTTTAGAACTTGCATCCATCATAGGGACATTCCAACTTGTTCCCCAAACTTAAAACTTTACCAAAAGTGGACATTCTGCCTCCAACCAGAAGTGAGGGATTCAATTTTGGGGATTTTGGACTTCTACCAAAATTTTGGGTTCAAAATAAATAGATTTTGTTATCAAGTCCTTCAAACATAGAAAAATTTTCCTAATTAGGTCTAGTTGAATAAGGCCTCCAAAGTTAGTTTTGGGCTACAACTCCAAATTTCTCTTAAGAAGTTGGAAAATCAATCTTAGGTATAGATACCCTTTTGGAAATACTTCAAATCTTTATGGGTATTAGGTCCTCAACTTGTTTTTATACCACTTTTCTACATTTATGCCTAAAACCAAGGGTTTTAAGCACTTCTAATCAACATTCCCTAGGGTCTAATGAAACACCTAGAAATTCTTTTCTTGAAAACTTCTCCTTCCACACATAGTTTCCTAATACATCCATCCTCCTTCTATGAATCTCAAATTGACCTATCTAATGCATTCAACCCATCAAAATTCTCTTGCAAGTACTTTGATCACCTAGCCATCTAATGAAAACTTGCTTAGAGCATCACTTGGAAAATAGAAAATGAGTTTTACTAGGTCTCTCCTTTTCTATGTACATTTTACAAGGACTCCACTTCCATCACTCAAAAGGCCATGATAATTCCATAGTGAGGGTTCATGGGGGAGCTATTTTTCCCAAAATTGTTGAAACAAAAACAATAGTCTATCTATTTACAAAAGATTTTCTAAATTTGAATAAATGAACACCTATCAACTTTAAATCTAAAACAAAAAAATTACTATAAGAACATGAACTACAAGGATCGACAATAAGTAAGATTCCTAAAATAATGGTTTTCAATTTTTAAGTCCACTTATTACAACTTTGAACACTTGGAATGGGTCTCCTTCATGGTTTTATAGGTTGTCTTAGATGTTTTAGATAGTTATATTAACCATCAACTCCAACTCCATGCTATGCAACTTTCTTGTCATAATGTTGTCAAGCAACTTTTTAACATTACTAATAGCTTTTGCAACTCTTAGCAACTATTGCATCTTACCCTTGGAAACTTCCAAATAGACCTAATATAATTTATTTTGGATGACTAGGCATGATTTAGCCTTAATAGCATCAATTCACTAGAGTTGGACCACTTGGACCTACTTGACAACTTTTTGCAACAATTTAGATCTTTTTGAGATCTTTTTGAACTTTGCATCAATTGACACTTTAAGACCTCCAACCTATGCAAAAAGATATAAATAAATCATAGAGGAAAAAATAAGTTCAAAACCATACCATGCTCAAACTTCTAGGGTGCAACACCCATAACCATAGTCTTCCTAACAACCAAAACATGACGTAAGAAAAAAAAACAACTAGAATGGATTGACCCTTATCAAATCCATCTAGGAACAAACAAAAATGACCTCTTAAGGTCCAAACACACCCAAATTAATTGGCTAAGGTCAATATAAGACAAAAAACAAAGTGTGGAACTAGGACTAGGAGTTAGCCTAGGTGCCCTTGCACTGGGGAGGAGAAGTCAATGATGGAGAACTACTCTTTCTCTTTGGACTTAACTAAGCTTGTCACCTCTCCAAAAATATAATGTAGGGAGGAGACTCAAAAGAATATTGAAGAAGAAGAAATCCATAAAGAAGGGATTCAGAGTGTGGAAAGGACAAAATTGTCAAAACAAAAACAATAGTCTATCTATTTACAAAAGAGTTTCTAAATTTGAATAAATGAACACCTATCAACTTTAAATTTGAAACAAAAAAATTACTGTAAGAACATGGACTAGAGGGATCAACAATAAGTAAGATTCCTAAAATCATTGTTTTTAATTTTCAAGTCCACTTATTACAACTTTGAACACTTGGAATAGGTCTCCTTCATGGTTTTATAGGTTGTTTCAGATGTTTTAGATAGTTATATTAAACATCGACTCCAACTCCATGCTATGCAACTTTCTTGTCATAATGTTGTCAAGCAATTTTTTAAAATTACTAATAGCTTTTGCAACTCTTAGCAACTATTGCATCTTACCCTTGGAAACTTCCAAATAGACCTAATATAATTTATTTTGGATGTCTAGGCATGATTTAGCCTTAATAGCATCAATTCGCTAGAGTTGGACCACTTTGACCTAACTGACAACTTTTTGCAACAATTTAGATCTTTTTGAGATCTTTTCAAACTTTGCATCAATTGACACTTTAAGACCTCCAGCCTATGCAAAAATATATAAATAAATCATAGAGGACAAAATGAGTTCAAAACTATACCATGCTCAAACTTCTCGGGTGCAACACCCATATCCATAGTCTTCCTAACAACCAAAACATGACATAAGAAAAAAAAACAACTAGAATTGATTGAGCCTCATCAAATCCATCTAGGAACAAAAACACATGACCTCTTAAGGTCCAAACACACCCAAATTAATTGGCTAAGGTCAATATAAGACAAAAAAAAACTATGGAACTAGGAGTAGGAGTTAGCCTAGGTGCCCTTGCACTAGGGAGGAGAAGTCAATGATGGAGAACTACTCTTTCTCTTTGGACTTGGCTAAGCTTGTCACCTCTCCAGAAATATAATATAGGGAGGAGACTCAAAAGAATATTGAAGAAGGAGAAATCCATAAAGAAGGGATTTAGAGTGTGGAAAGGACTCCCATAATGATTATTGGGACTCAATCTCCTTTGGTTGATGACTCACGATTATAGAAGGGAAGGAAGTTTTGCTCTCGATGGTGGAGGAAAAGAAGCTATTTCTCAGGATGGACCTCTAGATGATAGTGGATGATCTTAAGGATGGAAACACTAACATGGTGAGTATGTCTAGAGGGAGGTAGTATGGAGAGAATAAGGAGCAGAATATTCATGTTTTTTGGGAGGAGAGGACAATGGTGCATAACCACGCTTTCTCTTAGGACTTAGCTAAGCTTCTCGCCTCTCTAGAAAAAAGTGTAGGGACAAGCCTTAGAAGAAACTTGAAGAAGGATAAATTCTTAAAGGAGGAATTTAGAGTATGGAAAGGACCATCCTAATGAATACTATTGTTCAAACTCCTTTAGTTGACCACTCCATGAGTTTGGAAGGGAAGGAAGCATTCCTCTCAGTGGTGAAAGAAAGGAAGGGCTTTATGTGGATCAACCCCAAGATGATAGTTCAAGATCTTAAGGATGGAAATGCTAATATGTTTAGTATGTATAGAGGGAGGCATTGTAGAGAGAAGATGTGGGGGAGGGGGGGTGTGCTTCACCTATAAGATCCCTAATGGTAAGGGGAAACTTCATCGTAGAGAAACTTCATGGTAGACATGTTTTTGAGGATTGGATGACTCATGAATTGAGGGTTGTTTCTTGGTGGATACATTCTTAGTGAGTCCATGTGAAAAGGTTGTGGAGCTTAGGTCTAATTTGTGTCAAGGTTTTTTGAGATTTCTTTGTCTTTTTAAAGTGTGGATGAGCTTTAGGTTGTACTCTAGGCTGTGTTTGTACTTCAAAAAATAAGGGTTGATACAAACCTTATGGTCTATGAGATGATTGTGTCCTTGTGAGTGTTGGGATGATACCTAAGGATGCATACGCAATGGGGAAACCCTAAATGGACTCTCTACCTTCCAAGTGTACACCCAAACTACCAACTATGCTCTAACAGTACCAGCTACATTCTTGGTATACTTGGTGACCAAAAGGTATGAATTTGGTAACCAGAAGGTATGGAGTTGGTAACTAGAAGGTATGTAATTGGTAAAAGAGGTGTTCTTAGGTGACAAAATGCAAGTTATGAATGATGTAAGTGTTTTTAGGTGTTTTCTAAGGTTTAGGGATCCAGTACAAGACATGAGAATGTAGTTGATGGTTGTGGAACCCAAGATGAACTTCCTAGTTACCAAGTGTGCTATAAAACTACCAACTCCACACTTGAGATGTGCAGTTGGTAAAATAGGGGTTTATTTGGTAAAATATGGCAATACTTGATAATCTAGAAGTGGGTATGCAAGATATGAATATTTTTTGGATTTTTAGTGGGTTTTGATGTTTTATTGAACCTAAGGAAGTACAAGACCTAGTGTTTTAATATGAAATATGTATACGTCCTAAGGAAATGATGCCAAATGTAAGTGCAAGTGACATGTTGGATTTTAACTAAGGGGTATGAAAATGACTCTAAGGTATGAAAAATGGAGATTATCATTGGACTTTGGACTTTGGAATGATGTTAAAGGTTGATGTTATCAAATATGGATAATGCAAAGGGAAGTATGTTAAGGTTGATAATGACATTTAGGATATACGAGCTAGGTATATATGATCAATTAAGGTGTTGGGTTTGACAAGTGATTTTGACAAGTTGATTGGATTTTGATATTGGAAGAGATGCTATGATTTTGGACTATGCAAGCTGAAGTAACCATGCAACTAGGGTTAATCAAAATGACGTTTAGGGAGACTCAAGATATGAAAATGATATGACAAGGTGTATGAAAGGTTTTGAACTTAGGAGAAATCTTTAGAAAATATTAATCTAAGAGTTTAACCTTCTGAAGATGGAATTTGGATACTGACCAAAAGAGAGAAAAAATCAAAAAGATCAAGTTGATAAAAATGACAAGGTCAAATCCATCAATACATAGATGGAGTTTGAGCCAAGAAAATGATAACAAAGATGACAAAAATACTATGGTCAAGATCCATCATCTATCAACATTAGGAGATACTCTAGGACTCATACTTTGTTATGATTTTTAACTAAGTTCAAAGGGTTTTGGGTTCAAAATGAGGTTTATGGGGAATCAAAATGAGGGTTATGTAGATTGGATATGCAATATAAAAATTTCTTATGATGAAAATCATGTTTGGGATGAAAAATGATGTTCTAGGTTATATTTAGAGTGAGGACCTATGGAGGCTTTTGGAGGTAGTTTTAGGGACCCAAAATGCAATCTGGAGGTCCAAAATGGGTATTCTAGAAACCAAGTGCACTATAATAGCACCAAGTGCCCTATGCTAGTACTAACTCTACCTAGGGTATAGTTGGGGATAGTTTTAGTGCAGTTGGTAGTTTCATAGTTTAGTTAGGAAGTTTAGTTAAAAGTTTGTTGATTGTGGACTAGTAGACTATCAGACTGTTATGCCAGAAAGCTAGGGATAGGGAATGATGTTATTATCAAAATGAAGATGGAGAATTAGGGTTATGTCATGATAAATGAAGCCTAAGATGTACAAAGTGATGGATAAGACATGTAGAATGGTGTTTGGAACATAACAAAAAAGAGGATCTATACAAGCATCTGATGGTGATTCCAAGGTTCCAAATGTTATTTAGAAGTCTAAACTATTTTTTCTAGAATGCAAGTGTGCTTAATGAATTAGTGCATAGTTGGTAGTTTCATAGTGTAGTTGGTATATTGGGTTGAAACTAGATTGATTTAGGGCTTGGTGACATCTAGACTATTGTTCCAAAGACCTAGTTGATAGGGGATAGTCTATGATCAATATGGAGGTGAAAAAGAGGGGTTAGGACATGGTAAATGAGGATTAAAATGTACAAAATGAGGATTAGGGTGTTCAAGAATGCAAGTTGGGAGATACAAGATGAAGATCAAGGGCTGAAATGCAAAGATTAGGAGATGAAAAATGAGGCCAAGAGGATACAAGTATGAGGCTCAAAAGATGAAAAATGCAAGGGGGTGCTATGAAAAGGAGTAATTTAGATAATGAAAAGCATTCCTAAGGTTATGGTTTTCTATTTTTTCAAAGTCTCAATTGGTTTTAACAAAAAATTTCAATGTGTTGACAAGAGTTGTTTAAAAATGTTTGAAAGTATCCAAGGTTCACATATGTTTGGTGTGAGTTTATAAATTTGGATTTATCCCAATTAATGTTCTAACATGCAAGATAGAATAGATAAGAATAGCTATTTTTGAACTCAAAAGATACATCACAACCTAGTCTTTAAGATTGTATCAACTCAATTCCCACCTAGACCAAAGTTTAGCAATGCTTATCTATAATAGAAAACCTAGGATCTTGGTATCACATGCTCCCCATTATAATGCACTCACTTCTTGGGGCTACCTAGATCAAATTCCTAAGAATCATCACATCCAAAGGGACTTTTTCTCTACTGAGGACCACAAGAATGTGGGATATCTTGATAGGCATGGATGATCACCTAAGCTAGTGGATAGAAAGGATTTTGGCCACTAAGATAAGGTGTTTAATTTGGGCACTCCATTTAATAAGTGAATGATAAACTTTCATAAAAGGTCTCCAAGCCCCGAGAATTGGGGTTTGATGCACCATAAGGGTACTGGAGGAGAGCTATCAGACAATAATAACACTAACATGACATTAACTATATCAAGTTTATTATAGTGCCTAAAGTGTTGACCTAGCTTTGGCTTGTTACCACTTTGAGGTTGACCCCTAGGACTCACCAACTCATGAGTCTTTGTTCAAAGGAAGGCCTCTCTAAAGAAATTTCCAAATTTCTCTTGCAGCCAAGATCCATAAATGGCAAGGCTAGAGGGTTCGTCCATGTAGTTCCTAAAATTCTAAACAATGTAGAGATACCAAAAAGAAAACAAAATTCATTTTAGAGCACCAAAAGAAGTGTTATCTAGTCTAAGAAAGCCACACAAAGTTTGAACAAGCACATGGGTCTTTGTCAATGTCCTACAAACAAGAATTAGTAGTTTTCAATGGATATGTCTTCTCCCAACAATTTCCACATGCTATAACCAAATCATTAGTAACACAAAGCATCTACTCTAGGTCTTAAAATTAACTTGAAACATTAGATGTAAATTATCATTAAAATATGTTCTTTTTGTGAACCAACTATGCTCTTGTAGTGCAAACTACACCCAAGAAGGCCAGAAACATTGAAGAAGTTTCTAGGTGTTCTTAGACAATTCAAACTACACCCCTGGTGCAGTTGGCACTAGTTAGAGCATAACTGATTGTTTCATGGCATAGTTGGGAGACTATGTTCAGACTAGGGTGAAATGAAAGAACAATAATACCTAGAATACACAAAATTGAAATCTATCCTACAAAGTGCACTAAGATAGTGAAAAGTGCACACCTAGTGCACTCAGGGCCGAGAAGGGAAGATTTGGTGGTTTTGGAGGATAGTTGGTAAGTTGTGAAATAGACATGGACTATACTAACTCCTAGGCCCTTAAAATAGCTTTGTAAAACCCCCAAGTACACTCTAATAGAGAATAGTGCACACCTAAGACAATAAGCTACAAAAATGCATAAACAAAAGCTAGAAACATGTTACTCAGCCTCCTTTTTAGAGTATATATGATAAGAAAGAGAAGATAAGCCATATACACCTTCAAACGAGCTCCTTCCTTGCACCTAAAAGCATAAAAAAAAGAAACCCAAGTTAGAAAGCATGATCTTCATGTTGGGTTCACTAATTGTCAGACTAGAAAATGGGTTACAACCTAGCATTCTATGTGAAACCACAAAACTCAATCAAAATTAAATAAACCCTTCTAATCTACCATGAAAACCAATCATAGCATAAAGGAAATAAAACAAATAAAAACTACCTCTTCAATTATAGTTCTCATGTCCTTCTTTCTTCTCCATTTAATGTAGCTACAATTTCCTATAGTGCGTGTACAATTTAAAGAAAAATACTATTATGAGATGATGCTATTGAGAGTATTATAAGTGTAGTTGAGTCCTAATGGTTCTAAGGGATGGTCTTAAGGATTCTATGGATCCGAAATGAGAGTAATGTGGCTCAATTTATAACCAACATGCAAGAGATGAGACATGAATGCAAGGATGGACACTTGTCACTTTGAATGTGCAAGTTGGCATGATATTCCTTTGAATATATATGACACATATGACACAAGATGCCAAATGAAGGATTCTATGACACATGAAAGTAAACATGGCTAAAATTGGATGGGGATGTATGATGTGCACATGACATACCAAAGCCACTTGAAGAAAAGAATCTATGACGATGGAGACTTATTATAGACATGTGTAAGGAACAAAATATATCAAATATGACATATTTTACCAAAGTATAAATGGAAAATCAAAGAGGAAGGTTTGTAGAGTGGGGAGATGGAGTCCTCCACCTGATGCAGTCCTAAAGATTAACACGGATGGCTCCTCCCGTGGGAATCCTAGATAGGCTGGAATGGGGGGGATTGGGAGAGATTCAGATGGCAATGTTATCTTCATATTCGCTGTACACAAATGAGTTCATTCCAATAACGTGATGGAGGCTTTGGCCATTAAGGTGGGTATGGAGTGGGCTTGTTCTCTTGGATGGAGGAGAATGGTGTGTGAGGTAGACTCTCAGATAGTTGTTGATATGATAAATAACTAGAGAGTGGATGAAGCTAACTGGAAAATTGCCTCTATTGTTAGAGAGGTTATTCACTTGAGTAGCTTCGTGGATGGGATCTCCTTGTGTCATATTCCTAGGGAATGGAATGGAGTGGCTGATGTCTTGGCCAAATGGGCATCGGAGAGGGGTGTTGGTTGGGATATTTCTGATAGAGATGATCTTCCTGCTGATCTTGGTGGGACCTTCAAGTAATTAGTGGAAAAGGATAGAACTTAATTGGTGTTTTGGTTGTTTGGGCCTGAGGCCTTTTGTAATATGGCTTTAATTGAATAAATTTTTAGCCCTTTTTCCCCAAAAAAAAAAAGTATAAATGGAAAATCTATTACAAAAGATGTCCATATGTAAATCTTATGTGGAATATTTGAATTAAAATTTCATAATCCACACAAATTGAAATTAATAAAATGGAAATTAGAAGTAGAAAATAGACTTGGGAAATTCAAAATTCCCATAGTTCATGAAGATGAATCAATTAATTAATTAATATCAATTAGTTGAGAATATTTTTCAAAAGAATAATTAGTAATGTGAGATGAACATAATTGAAATGACATAGGATTAGATTATGGCTATCTAATCCTATAGGATAAATTAGTAATTGATTGACCAATTTGATTAGATAATTGTAGGATATAATGTGATGATTATGAAGAATGACTAGGATGATGGTGGATAGATCAAAGCCATGATAAAATTGATTGAAGGATTTGGATCGTAACATGCCAAGGACAAATGACATGGATTAAGGACGCATGACATTTAACACACATTGTAAATGCCATAGGATCAAAGTTGAATGATATGATTGACCATAATAACATCAACGAACATTGTAAATATTATTATATTGATTTGATAATGTCACAATATAACACTGAGGGACTCAACAATGTGAACAATTGAATGATGTGAATGATAGTTTGACCTAGCACTATGGTGGTGTTAAGGTTAGATTTGATAGGTTTGATAAGTTTCCAAGGCACCGAGAGAGATGAAAAAGCTTAAGGTTGGACAGATGATGATAGATTTAAGACATTTGACATATTTTGGGTTGATTAGGGCTGGTTTGGGGTGACTTGGGGTTGATTTGGTGTGATTTTGGATTGATTCAGGATGATTATGGATTCATTTGGGATGATTTTAGGTTGACTGAATGTTATTTTGATGATGTTGGAATGGTTTGGAGTTGATTTTGTAAAGTTTTCTATAGAATGAGAAATGATTCTACAATGATCTATGAATGAAGGGAAAGAGGATACAAGTACTAAAGAGTACCATCAAAATATGCTCAAATTATGACCAATTTGACCAAAATATTAGAATTAGTAGACTGACAAAATGGGATGTGTTCATATGAAAATATGATAAACTAATAGATGCGAACCATTTTTGAGCAACTATAGTTTTATGGATCAAAGTTGAGCATAAGATATTAGATTTGAGAAAATATTGATACAAGTATGAGTATGTGTTTCAATCATTTTTTTGTCACTGATTTCAAACTTTCTACTTACTAGTAAGACAACTGCTTTGTTGATTTGAGTACTATCTTTTTTTCGAATGATGAAGAGTATTTGATCAAATGTGATAACAAGAGAACCTAGAGGAAAGGTTGACTTATGATATGAAAAGGGAGTACAAAGATCAGTTCAAACATTGATAATATAGTGTAAATTGATTATCTACTTAAGGTTGCAAAGGATGGATATACTGATTAAGTCTAAAAGAACACGTAAGAAGAATTGAGTCTACTAAGCTTGAGTGAATACATAGCAGGTGCCAAGAAAAGTCACTTGAAGCCAAGAATAAATCTAGTTGGAGCAAAGAAAAGTGATTTTTTAGTGCATTTCAAGTGATATAATGTAAGCTGAGTAAAGTTTAGTTGGTGCCAAGAATCAGAAAACTTTAATGCATGTCGAGTGAACTAGTAGTGGATACTAAGAAACACACTATGTGGAGAGCATCAAAAGCAAGATAATGTCAAGTTATAGCATTATGAGATAGATCATGAATTCAATGAATATGAGCTGACAAAGTTGATTTCTTGAATTATGTGAACTATGCGGAGGATAAGATTGATGACCTCATGGCACAAAATTCAAGGTAAACCATTTTGAGTCAAATTTAGGGAGGATTGTGAAGGTAGTTTCAATAGGGGCTAAAATAGAAAGATGGTTAGATTCAATGAATCATACCTAACCCTAGAATGGATAATTTTAGTTACGTATAAAAATATCTAAATTCTCTTTACAAGGGGACACAAGGCATGAAACAACTATTGGCATGTATAAAAATCAAAGAAAGACAAGGAGTCTAGGGTTTTGTTTTTAGAATTTTACTTAGGGAAAAATCACCCAAGATCAATGAACTCAAGCACAAGCATAGAATGGAACAAAATATGATTAGAATAACAATATGAAATTGTATTCATGTAATGTTATGTAATGTATATAAACAGTAGGAGCGCCTATATATAAAGGCCTCTAAGATGCATCTAGAATGAGCTAGGAGATTAGCATGATAGCTAAGCACACATCCACTAGAAGTGGATTATCCTCCATTTAGCATGAAAGCATGTGTGATGATGAGAGGATAAGAATGAAAAGGTCTATATTGTATAGATATGTTGTAGACACCATGTGCTTAAATTAGATGCTAACTCCAGTATTGTAGACACCATGTGCATAAAAGAGTTGCTAACTCTTGTGTTGTCAACAAGACAACTTAGATGAGTATGCATTCTACTAGGTGTCTAACTAATAAATAATAAAATAATGCATTAATCTAAGTAAACTTAAGGAAAATGTAAAACATAAATACTTAATTACACCAACAGTTGTTTCATATGCTGGTTGAACTATATAGTCCACAATTTGCATGCAAACTAAGAAGACTTAAGAGGATGAATTCTTGAAGGGTTAATAGGCTATCAGGGCTCAAGTGAATGAAGCGAAGGAGAATGGAGGACTGAATATAGATCTATAATCTGCAAAGTGAGTTGTATTTTTGTATATCAAGGCTTATTGTTACTCTCTAATAATTGTATTAGCTTAGGTAAAACTCTTTGGATTAAAGTCGACCTAATAGTCATTTGTAAATCCTTCAACCAGGTGGCATTCTAATGGAATGATCTAAAGTCCTCTAACAAGGCCCACTCCTAACAGGGTGATTGAAATCATTTAACTAGGTCACAATTAATAGTTTATATTGTATCCTTTAACAGAGTTGGCCTTTCACAAGGCATCAGTTTATAAGAGTGAGAATTAGTAGAATGTTACTGGTCATTTTTCCCAAATTGGATTTCTACGTATAATCCTTGTGTCATTTGTATGAATAATTTTTTTTATTTTTCATGATTACATTTTAGCAAAGTGATTTTGACCCGAGACAATTACCTACAAACTTTAACTTTTGAATTCTATTATCGATGCTTGCAAGATACATGATAAGGAGTTATATGCATGAGTTGTGTTAAGCACCAAAAAGTTTGATTGGTATTTTTGAACCTTGGAAGATGGATTCACCCCCCTTCTTATTTATTCTAAACTATTCCAAAAATTGGTATTAGAGAATCGGTTTCTTGAGAGAGATGGTTTCAAAGGTACTATAAGTCAAAGATCAAGATGCATAAGAGAGAGGTACCCAAGCTTAACAAGGAAAACATGACTGCATGGAAAAGTTTGATGAAGCTACACCTAAGAGGACTTGGAGATCATGAATAGGCCACTATTTCTATTAAACATGTTGACCTTGCTATAGAGCACACTATTGAAGATCTGAAGAAGAAGAAAGAACATAATTAGACAATGTTGGAGATTGCATCTACCCCAAGTTATTCAAAGTTTGATGACATCAAGGGTTCTAACACTACAAAGAAAATGTGGGGTCCTCTTTAGATCATCTATGGAGGAGAAAAATATGTCTTTAGAGCCAAATATGAAAGTCTTACAGGTAAGTTTGATGACATGAGAATGGAAGAAGTTGAAAACATTTTTTAGTATTGTTTTGGAATAAAGGAAGTTGTAAATTCCATGTGAGAATTTACTAGTAAGATTGATGATGCTACTTTATTGAACAAAGTGTTGAAGGTACTTTTTCCCATCTATGTTGTTAGAGTTTCTTCCATACAAGAGCTGAGATGTGTACCTAGAAATGATCTAATTCTTGAAGGATTGGTAGTTAGGCTTACTACATTTGAACTCTTAAATTATGATAACTTGAAATCTAAAAATGTTAAATCTTCTTTCAAAGCTAATTTGTTACTGAAAGAACCTAATGAAAAGAAAAAGAAAAGAAGAAGACATGTTTCAAGTGATAGTGATGCAGATGTGGAAGATCTTGATCAACTTGAAACATTTTTGGCTAGGATATTTCTTAAACGAAAAGGGAAATACAAAGGTAAGATTCCTATCATATTTTTTAATTTCAATGAAGTTGGTCATATTGCTACTAGATGTTCAAAGAAGAAGAACACAAAAATTGGAGACAAGTAAAAAAGAAAAATAGATGAGAAAAACAAAGATTACAAAGACAAAGGAAAGAAAACCTGCTAGATTACTAAAGAAGAGCCAAATGAAGAATCTAATGGTCATGAGGATGAATTTGTATATGTTGTGCAATGAAAGATGAATTTGACAAAGATGAGGCAAATGTACTTGTATCTTATGTGAATAGGAGTGACAGCTAGATCATTGAAAGTAAATATTCCAATCATATTATTGGAGCTAAAATTAAGTTCAATTCCCTTGTGCATTATGATAGAAATAGTGTTATATTTGTAAATGATGCACCATGTCTTATCAAAGGAAAAGGATCAAATAATTTGACAAATAAGATCATTAGTGATAATGATTGTTATGTGGAAGGACTAAATTACAATTTTTTGAGTGTATCATAATTGAATAGTGTTGGTTATAAGGTTGAATTTGAAAATAGAAAAACCAAGATTTATGATGCTAATGGAGAACTAAATTGCAATGGTGATCAAATTAGAAGTAATATATTTTATCTTGATATGAATGATGCTACTTATCTAGTGGTATAGTTTGATGGTGTGTGGATATGGCATAAAAGACTATGCCATGTTAACTTAAAAAATTTGGTTAGTATCAATAAGATGAAGAGACTCAGAGGTTTTTCAAAACTAAAGAAATAAGATAATATAATATGTAAACAATGTTAGTTAGGAAAGATGACTCAATCAAGTTTTAAAAGTAAGACTTAGACTTCAAAAGGAATACTTGAGTTTATTCCTACTAATTTATGTGGACCAATAAATATGCAAAGCTATAAAGGTGAAAAGTACATTATCCTATTTGTTAATGACTATTCTTGGATGATGACTATTATGTTTTTGAAGAAAAAATATGATGCATTTCAAATGTTTAAGTGGTACTTGGCTAGAGTGGAAAATAAAATAGAAAAAATCTTGAAATGTTTAAGATCTGATAGAGGTGGATAATTTACATCAAATGAGTTGGAGAAGTTCTATAATGATAGAGGAATCAAAAGACATACTTCTTCACCTAGAAGCCCTCTACAAAATAGGATTTCTTTAAGGAAAAATAGATCTTTTATGGATTGTGCTAGAAAACTGATGATGGAGAGGAATGCCTCTTTGAAATACTGAAGAGAGGCTATAAGTACAATTTTCTATACCCTAAACTATGTACGAGTCAAGAAAGGTACTTATTCAACACTTTTTGAATTATCTTATGGATACTCATCCAATGTAAAATAGTTTAAGGTATTTGTAAGCGAGTGTTATATTCTTAAGGATAATAGAAATGGAAAATTTGATGCTAAAAGTGAATAAGGTATATTCCTAGGCTACTCCACAAGGAGAAAATTTTATAAGTGTTTAAATACCAACACTTACAAAGTTGTGGAAAGTGCAAATGTAAAATTTGATGAATACACAAAAGTACATAAAGTTGAACTTGCAAAACAACCTAAAGATTACAAATCATTTGTATACTTCTATGATGACATGATTGAGGATGTTGTTGTGAATTAAATTACCAATTAACAACAACAAGTCTCAGTTACTATTGAGTATAGATAGTGAATTTCGAGTTGCATTTAAAATTTGAGTTATAGTTAGGAGTCAAGTTCTAGAATAAAGTAGAGATACAAACTAATAATGAGATCAATGCACATGAAAGAGAATATAAATTACTTAATAAAGAAGCACATGTGATTCTGAAGTTTAAAGACCTATTGAAGAAAACATAGCAGAACCAAGATTGTCACGGTATGTTAAGAGACATCACCCTGCTACACAGATAATAGGTGATAAAGAGGCCAGATCTATGACAAAAAATAAGTTGATAAATGATACATTTCCACTGCGCATGCATGAACCTAAAACAATTAAAGATGCACTAGAGAATTATGTCTAGAGTAAAGACATGAGAAAAAAAATTGAGAAAATAGAGAAGAACAAAAGTTAGTTTCTTGTATGTAGACCAAAAACAAATAATGTTATTGGTACCAAGTGGGTGTTGAAAAACAAGTTTTATGAAAATGGCAAAGTCACAAGAAATAAGCCAAGACTAGTTTCCAAAGGGTATGCTCAACAAGAAGGAATAGACTATGGAGAAACATTCTCCCATGTTGCAAGACTGGAAGGAGTAAGAACTCTAATTACTTACTCTACATACAAAGGTTTCAAAGTTTATAAAATGGAAGTGAAATCTATATTTCTAAATTATATATTAGAGGAAGAGGTTTACATTAAACAACTTCCTAGATTTTTTGATGCTAACAACAAGAACATGGTATATAGATTGCACAAAGATTTATATGGTTTAAAGAAAGCACCTAGAGCATGGTATGAGAGACTTCATACTTATCTTGTGAAAATTGGTTTTGAGGGAACTGATGATAACAACAATTTATACGTGAAGATTGAAAGTGGTAAAGGTATTTTACTAGCTGAAATCTTTGTTGATGATATCATATTTGGAGGACAAAATGTATTTTGTAAGACATTTGCTAATCAAATGAAGCAAGAATTGAGATGTCCATGTTTGGAGAAATTAAATTCTTTATTTTCTTACAAGTCTATCAAATGCAATATGGTATTTACATCACTCAGTCTATGTATGTGAATGAAATATTGAATTTTTTTGGATTATAGGAATTAAAGCCTTTTAGCACACCTATGGTAACATGAAATAAACTTTCAAAGAATGATGATTTTTCTGATGTGAACCAAACTTTGTACAAGTCTATGATCAAAAAATTGAAATATGTAGTGCACAATAGACCTGGCATTGCATTAGCTATTGGGATTGTTGTAAGATTCTTTGCAAACCCTAAGGAGAATCATTTGATGGATGTTAAGAGAAAAATGTGATATTTGAAAGGAATAGAGGGCTTTGCTCTATAGTACAAGGAAAATGATGAATTTGAATTTAGAGCCTATATAGATGTTGATTGGGATTGAAATATTGATGATAGAAAAAGCACAAGTGATGGAGCATTTTTTAAGGAAATAATCTAGTCACTTGAACTAGTAAGAAATAAAATTGCATATCTCAATCTACTACTGAAGCTGAATAAATTATTGTTGTAGTAAATTGTAAAAACATTGTATGGTTCAAATAGATACTCAAAGGAATGAAGGAGAAAATCATAGAACCTTTTATACTTTACTATGATAAATCAAGTGCTATAAATATATCTAATAACCCTATGATGCACACAAAGACAAAACATTTAGCTATCATGTATCAATACTTGAGAGAGATGGTTCAATAAAAAGAAGTAAAGATGGAGTATGTGAATACCAAAGAACAAATTGCTAATATATTCACAAAATATTTACCTAAGGATGCTAATGAGTATCTAAGAGGTAAGCTAGGGGCGATACTTGTATCCAAAGTTGTTTAAGAAGCTAGATTTGTGATCTACATCAACTGAGATGAAACACATATGCTACATATTGATGCATTGGACTTTACTTTAGAATCTTCTTAAAGTAATATAGAGCTGGAATAGAAAATTAGTCACACGTTAGGTGATAGAGGGAAAACCTAAAATTGTTAAACATATGCATGTTAAGATGGAAAGTCTTTCTCATTGTTGTAAAAGAGTGACAAAGTATAGTAAGGAGGAATATGAGGAATACCAAACAGAGAAATAATGAGGGAGATATTCTTAGAGGGAGATACTATGATGAATGTCAACTCGGAGAGAGAAATACTTCAAGGAAATAAATATGATATATCTACTTAGAGGGAGGAATAAGTATAGACAAAGAGATAGATACTCGAATATCAGAAAGAGGGAGTGATAAAAGGGAATCAAAAGGAGAAGCCCTACACAATGAAAAATAAATGGATTCATAAGGAAGAGTTTATTTTTGATGATTAGAATAGAGTTTTATAGCCTATATAGAAGATTGAAGCTACTGATAGAGGGAGATATTTCAATACAAGGAATTATTTTCTTTTTTATATTGTTGTTGGTATCAGTTTTCCATCAATACCAAAGAGGGACATTGTTGAGAAAAGATTGATACAAGTATGAGAAGGTGTTTCAATCATTGTTTTGTCACTGATGTCAAACCTACTACTTACTAGAAAGATAACTTCTTAGTTGATTTGATTACTATCATTTTTTTGACTGATGAAGAGGATTTGATCAAATGTGATAATAAGAGCACCTAAAGAAAATTTTGAGTTATGATAAGAAAAAGGAGTACAAAGGTCAATAAAGGAATTTATAATATAGTATATTGAGTATATACTTAAGTCTGAAAAGGAGAGATACACCAATTAAGTGTAGGAGAACAAGTGAGAAGAATTGAGACTGCTAAGCTTGATCAAACACACAGTAGGTGCCAAGTGAAGTTAGTTCAAGGTGATAAAAAATCTAGTTGAGGCCAAGAAAAGTGAAGTTTTAGTGTATGTTGTGCAATATATTGTAAGTTGAGTAAAGTTTAATTCATGTCTAGCATCAATAAATTTTAGTATGTGTTGAGTGAATTGTTAATGGATACCAAACAACAGAGTATGTTTTGAGCATCATAAGAAAGTTAATGTTGAGTGATAAAATTATGATAAAGATCATGAATTTGATGAATCTGAGATGACAAGGTTGATTTATTAGATTATGTGAACTAGGTGGAAGATAAACTTGATGAGCTGGTGGCACAAAATTCAAGGTAAACCATTTTGAGTCTAATTTAAGGAGGATTGTGAATGAAGTTTCTAGGAAGAGATAAAATAGAAAGATGGTTAGATTTAATGAATCCTACCTAACCCTATAATGGATGATTGTATTCAAGTGGGAAAATATCTAAATTCTCTTTGTAAAGGGATAGAAGGCATAAAAAAACTATTGGCATGTGCAAAAACCAAAGAAATAGAAGGAGTCTAGGGTTTTGTTTCTTATGGTGGTCAAACTATAGATTTTGCAATGACATGCAAAGTAAGAAGACTTAAGAATATGAATGATTGAGGGGTGAACAAGCTATTAGAGCTGAACTGAATAAAGCCAAGCAAAATGGAGGACTGAACAAAGATCTATAATTTGCAAAATGATTTTTATTTTGGTATTAGATCAAGCCATACTATTACTCTCTATTAATTGTATCAATTTAGTAAAAATCATTTGGATTAAGGTTGACCTAATAGTCATTTGTAAATCCTTTAACTAGGTGGCATTCTATTGAAATGACCTAAAGTTCACATTTAATAACTTATATTGTAAACTTTAAAAGGGTTGGCCTGTCACAGGGCATCACTTCAGAAGAGTGAGAATTAGTAGCTTGTTACTAGTGGTTTTACCCAAATCAGGTTTCCACATAAAATCCTTGTGTCATTTGTGTGAATGATTCTATTATGTTTAATGTTTATATTTGAGAAAACTTATTTTGACCTGGGACAATTATTTGCAAAGTTTGAATTTTGAATTCTATGATGGATGCATGCTAGATAGTTATGTTAAGCATTGAAAAGTTTAATTGGGATTTTTGGACATTGGATAACTCATTCCGTGAGTGAGAAATGTATTGTGAAGTCCAATATATCATTTGGTTTACCATGAGTAAGAAGTATAAGTTATTGTATGGAATTGATTCCTCGAGCTACTTTTTTGAATAAAGAACAATATAGTCTTACACCTATAGGGAATGAATAGCTTAATAGACAAGTGCATGAGTTGTTGCAGAGAGGTTTGATTAGAAAAAGTTTGAGTCCATATGTTGTAGCTGCTATATCAGCACCAAAGAAGAATGGAGAATGGAGAATGTGTATTTATTCTAGAGCTATTAACAAGATCATAGTGGAATATAGGTTCCTATATCGAGGATGGGCGACATAATGGATTGTTTGAGTGGAGTAAAGTATTTTACCAAGATTAATTTGAAGAGTGGTTATCATCATATCAGAATTAGAGAAGGGGATGAATGGATGATTTCTTTCAAGACAAAAAATGGTTTGCATTAATGGTTGGTAATGCCTTTTAGTTTGAATAATGCACCTAGTACTTTCATCAGGTTGATGAGTGAAGTTCTCAAGAGATTTTTGTGTAAGTTTGTGATTGTCTATTCGGATAATATTTTGATATTCACTAAGACTAAGGAAGAACATATTGATCATGTTAGACAAGTATTATAGAGATTGAAATAGGAGAAGTTGATGATTAACTTGAAAAAGTATTTTGTTATGCAAGAGGAGATTGTGTATTTGGGATTTATGATTTTAGTTGACAGATTGAGAATGGATCCTAGGAAGGTTAAAGAAATTTTGGAATGGCCTACACCTAAGAATGTGGGTGAGGTAGGATCATTTCATAGTTTGGCTAGTTTTTACAAGAAGTTTATAAAGAATTTCAATTATGTTTGTAATGTTAATATTGAGACAATGAGAGGAGATAAAAAGGATTTTAAGTGGACATGTGGACTTGATAATATTTTTGAGACTTTGAAATAAAAGGTTTTTGAGTTACCTATGTTGGCTTTTCCTCATTTCAATAATGTATTTCAAGTTGGATGCAATGCAAGTGGTAGTGCAATAGGAGCTATTTTGAGTCAAGAAGGTAGACTTGTTGCTTTCTTTAGTGAAAATTTTAGTAATTGCTAAAAGGAAATATTTTTTGTATAATCAAGAATTTTATGATATTATTAAAGACTTGAAAAAATGGAGACACTGTTTGATTCCTAAGGAGTTTGTGTTGTATACTGATCATAAAGATTTAAGTATTTGGGAAGTCAACAAAAATTTAATCAGAGACATGTGAAGTGGGTTGACTACTTGTAGAGTTTCACATTTGTGATCAACCATAAAATTAGAGTCACTAAAAAAGTTGTTGATGCACTGAGAAAAAGACATTCTTTTGACCAAGATGAAGGTCGAAGTTCTTTTTTTTGATGAAATGAAGGAGTTAAATTATACCAAACTTAATTTTTCTAAGGCATGGAGAGAGTGCAAAGCACAAAATCTATGAGATCAAATGAGTAGGTATGATTAGTATTTCATTCAAGAAGGTATGTTGTTCAAAGGAATTTAGTTGTGTATATCAAGAAGTCATGTGAGAGTTAATTTGATTAAGGAAAATAATTGTGTCTAATTGGTTGGACATTTTGGAATTGATAAGACATCGAGCTTGTTGAAGGATGAGTATTATTGGCCACAAATGTATACAGATATTTAGAAGTTTGTAAGGAGTTATGTTGTTTATCAAGTTGCAAAAGGACTAAGTCAGAATACTAGATTATATACACCTATTTCTATTCTGGTGAAACATTGGAATGATAAGAATATGGATTTTGTTCTTGGATTACCTAAGATAGTCAAAGGGTATGATTCCATTTTTTTTTGTAGATACATTTTATAAGATGTCTCATTTCATACCATGTAATAAGACATCAGATGATGAGAATGTTCTTTAAAATTTCTTAAAAGAGATTTTTAGATTGCATGGATTACCAAGAAGTATTATTTTTGAGAAAGATAGTAACTTTGTTGGTTATGTTTGGCAGATTTTATTGAAGAATATGGCTACCTAAGTTGAGATTTAGTTCTATATTGCATCAGTAGATAGATGGATAGACATAGGTTATGATGCTTGGTTGGAGATAAACCACATAATTGGGAGCTAGTATTGGAACAAGCTGATAATTCCATGAATAGGAGAACATGGAGAACACCTTTTTAGATTGTTACTGGAATGCAACCTAGAGGAATGTCATATTTGAGGAATTTTTCTAGTGAATAGAAAAGAAATGTTGAAGGAGAAGAATTTAATGGATTTATGAAGTATTTGCATGAGGAAGTGAAGTTGAAGCTGGAACAAAGTAATTAGAAGTATAAGGAGAATCTTGATAAGTCTAGAAGGTATCATGTTTTTAAAGTTGGTGATGAGGTGATGGTTCATTTGAAGAAAAGTATATTTCCAATTGGAACATATAGTAGTCTAAAGATGAAAAAGTTTAGACCTTGTAAGATCTTGAGGAAGTTTGACAATGGAGATTCTTGTGAAGTTGCATTACCTAATTACATGGATATATCTCCTATATTCACTATTGTTGGTCTGTATAAGTATCATGAGCTAGATGATGAAGTTGTTGTATTAGATGATTATCCTAAGAAGTAGATTTAAGAGATTGAACATGTATTATATCAAAGAATTGGTAGGAGAACAAGAGGAAAAGATTAATATGAGTATTTGGTGAAGTGGAAGAATAGACCAGTAGTTGAAGATGAGATTTCTCAATCTGAGTTGGATTCACCTTAGGTTGTGACACTTGAATGATTTAGGAGAATAATTTCTTTCTACCCTAATTGACTAATGTAGGAGCATCATAGGTTAACATGTTATCCTTCTCATCTATGTTCATTCTATCAGTTGATGCTAAGTTGTACTCATTGCCAAGTTGCAGTCATTATCAACTACTAGTAATTATTCATTATTGATAGAGTATTAATCTTTTGCAAGTCCTGTTAACATTATGGTTTTCATGTTATCCCATTCATTCTTCTAGTTTTGGCCAAGCTATCAAGCATTGTTCAAGTTATCTAGTGTTGGTCAAGTGTTCCTTCATGTGCCTAGTGAGCCTATTATTTAATTGATGCTTGGTTCCTTCTTCGACCAAGTTTGTCTATGATTGGTTCTTAGTTTGATATAACTTATGTACTTGATTTATATTATGTATCTAATGCTCATGTCATGTCTTCAATTATGTACATACCATTTTATGGTTGACCTTTCAGATATGTAATGATCTACAATATTTTGTAAGTCATTTTGGTAAGGATAAATATGGTGCTTAGGCTTATGCTGGAGGAAAAAACAAGGGGCAACTTAGAGAGCTAAAGAAAATGTTTTTAGAATTATAAAATTGAAGCTAGATTTTAGATCTTGAAGTTATATTTTTTACCTGGTTTCTTCCATTTTATTTACTCAACAAGGTGGTTGGATAGTTGGGTGTGTCTTTGGCCCTAGCTATTCATACCCCCCTTGCACCAACACACCCAATTGAAGACTTGCTTGACTCAAACTAAAATGTGAACAAGTCCAATGTACATCACTCGACCTTCATTATTTTTCTTGGTCATAGTGATGATCGATCAACTATTCCTAGGAAATAACTAAATTTATGACACTAATCTGCAACATGGCTTAGAGATAAAAAAATCTCTCCCTTTGACATTAGTTGCAAAAACACTTTTTCAAGTCTGAGCATTACATTAAAAAAAAATATTACTCCCCCTTTGACTATGACCCAGCCTTCATAAATACTTAACTATAAACAACATATGTACATGACTTTTGACATACTCTTCAACATTTAATGTCATATTTTTTTTTGTGTATCATCTATCTGAATAAATCTAGTTTGACATCAAACTATCACTAGTACAAAAAAAATAATAATATGTGATTAAAATTAGTAAAGTGACTAATAGTAGTTAATATCGAGTCATTTATAACTATGCTAAATTTACTACTAAAAAATTTTAGTCATTTATTTGATCACTGATTTTGATCATTAATTAAGTGGTATATTTGGTATTATATATAACAGTATATTTAGTAGTATATTTTGTAATTGATTTAGTAGTATATTTAATCACATATTTAGTTGTATATTTGATACTTGATTTAGTCACATATTTAGTAGTATAGTATCATATTTAGTCGTACATTTGTTTGCAGATTTATTATAGTTAGTCACATGTTTAGTGGTATATTTAGTTGCATATCTGGTAGTATATTTAATCAAATATTTAGTAGTATATTTAATAGTGTATTTGGTCATAATATGGCATGATGGAATCAAACAACCATCCATCTTCTTGGAAAGGAGGTACTCTTCCATTTAGCTAGCACCCTTTAAAGAATGATCATGTGTAACTTTCTACATTGTCTTGGTTCTTATCTTTTGAGTTAATCCCAACCATTTCTTTAGTGATTTATACCTAGTTTCTATATATAATTAGTGTACCTTTATCTTTTTTTTTCTTAGATAGAAGTATAATTGATTATTGTACTTAGAAATAGCTAAATTTCCTCTATCTACATGACGTATATTTCTCCTTAAGTTCTACATCACACACTTATAAATATCAATAAACATATTACTTACACATCACTATTGTCAAAATCCATTTAAAATTATAATCACAACTCACAATTAGTTTGAATCAACACTTTATTATAACATGATTTGAGAGTGAGATTACTTTTAATTTGCCACTTTTGGCCATTTATTGCATGTAAATTGTGCCTCTACTACCATGGTTGATGCCAATCTCTTTTATGTATTTCAGTTACGTACATTTAAACCTAATCATAATATTTTTTTAATCTTAGTTATATATTGTTTTCATGATATCATGCATTGTAGGGAGTAAAGATGAACATTTCATATGAATCATTAATTCACTCACCTCATGTTGAACATTTTTGGAACATACTTTTACTCCTTTAGACATAGATCCTTAAAATTAAATCACTTCTCATGTTGTGTACACAATGATTACCTTGCGGAAATAGAAATTCCTCAATTTCTTCTAGCACTCGATGTGCATTTTGTCAAGAGTATAAAACCTCGACAATCGCTAAATCCTTTAAGGGGAAAATTGATAAAAGTATCAACCTGTGCTATTTTGTTTAATCCAAGAAGCTAATATATAATTGATATTATTTTCCTCTTATCCAAAAGAATTGATTAAAGTACTCGAATTGATGTGCAGATAAAAATAGAAATTTTTCTTATCAATCAATTCACTCAGCTACAACATTGTTAAAACATATTAATGCTCCTTCTTAAACATAGATTATTTAAATAAAATCATCTTCCCATCTTGTGTACATAAAGTTTAGAAAGATGCAATAACAACTCCTCAATTTCGTCAAGGGCATGACATCTCAGCAATCACTAAATACTTTGTAATGAAAAATTGACAAAAGAAACAATGTATGCTATTTTTTTGCATCCAAGAAGCTAATATATAATTGATACAATTTTCCTCTTGTTCCAAAGAATTGAGTAAAATAATCTTATTGACACACAAATAAAAATATAAAACATAACAATATCATTTATATTCACAAAATTATGCCTAAGGATATCAATCTTTGATTTACTACCATTTCGATGCAAGTAATGTAGTTATATAATTATTGTCATAATAAATAAGAATCAATGAAAAATAATTTTTTCAAGATCCACAAATTGGTCATAAAATTTGGATAAAGTTTGGTAAGATTAAAAATTTGAAAAAGATATTCCACATTATATATTTTTTCATTCTTTATATACAAGAAATATATGCAAAAACTTATGAAAATTGTGTAATATTTTCCATAATCTTATGGATTTTAACTTGTAGAATATGTATATTAGAAGCAACATGAAACCTACATGGTCAAATCAAGAAGATCATGAATAAATTATTGGGTACTAGAAATTTCATGATTCTCTTTTAACATTGCTAAATAATTTTACAAAATAATGAATATTATTTTTAAATAAAACAATATTATGTTGAAGTATCATAAAATTCACATGAAGTTTGGCAAGGGTAAATATTTTCCAATATTTGTATCTCATGGATGCAATTCAAAAAATGTGGAAATAGAAAATAACATAAATCAACAACTTCAAAACATAGATAAATATTTTTAATAATTAGCCTAAATGGAGTAGGCCCCAATGGTTGTTATTTGATATATTTTTTATCTTGACATTTAGAGGATACATAGCTAGGAACAAGTAAATATGAACACCCAATTGAGTTTGGTATATAAATTACTCTTTAAAATAAGAAATCTATCAAAAAGTAGTTTAAGTTTTCAACTTTAAAAAACTGTTGTGTTTATCTTTTTAGATGATAGAATTCTAGATATAAAAGGAAACATTTAGAAAACAATAATATTTTTCTTACAAACAAGCAATATGGAGTTGCAGTTCTACTTAATGGTAAAAAAACTTAAATACCACTTTGAAAATAATGGGAGAGTAATACCTACTCAAAGTATACATTTTGAACATGGAAATGACATCAAGCCTCATCTCTTAGATATGAACATATGTTTGTTTCCAGATCAAAATTATGCCACAAACATGCATTAAAAAAACTAGAATCTCAACAATAAAAATCCATATTTGCAGAAAGATTGATTCATGGAGATTAATATTAAATTTTCAAATTTGAAGACAAAGGTGAGATCAAAATATTACCCAATGAATCTCTAGTTTGAAGCCATAGTTGTGGAGTTTACTTGAAGTTTGTAGAACTTTGAATATTGTCTTAATTAACTATTCTTCTATTTGATATGAATGATCTTGTTGAGGCATGATAGTTTCTACCTAATCCCAGATTAACATCATTTGCACTATTTCTATCATATTTCTACTATTTTGAATAATTCATTTTTTCTAAATATTTCCTCTCTTTTATGTGTTCAAGGCTTGTTGGACATCATCTTCAATAAATTATGTCAATTTTTTCAACATTTCAACATTAGATAGTGCACAAAATTTTGTGGTAGTAAGATTTTGGTCAAAAGATGACTTGGTGGAAAAGGAACTACATGGATAGATGTCTTCTTGAATCCAAAATAAAATGAGGTAGTTAGTATAGTGCCAAATAAATAGAGAGAGTATTAGAAAATTATGATATGCAATAAAATTGGGAGAATATAAAGTAATTTCTACTATAAAAGCACAAACCTGTGTTAGCCTTTTGTAAATGAAAAGGTTAACAAAAGTATAACTATTCACTTTCAATGACATAAAACTTGTATTATTATTTAGAATTAGAAAATAATGTAAATTAATGAAATGTGTAGAAATGGATGAATTTTAGGATTTTAACCTTTAATAATTATTTGGAATAAGAATTGTTATATTTTCCTAATTTTTTTAGATACTTATTTAGTTGCTGAAAAAATGCTAAAAATTAGGGGTCTATTTCCCACCACAAAACTATATGGAAATAAACTTTTTCCCCTTTGATTTGAGACTATGTTATTGATAACATATATACCTAGAATAATCAAAAATTAAAATTTTCTTTAGATAGGTATATTTTCTCTTTTATAATGCTTTAAATTTGAACTCACCGAAAATTGATAGTTTTCATCTCCCACCACATTTTTCAAAACAAACCTATTCTTATGAGAAGAAAAATTATACATTCTAGAAGAGTTGTCTCTTCTCTAGAATGTCATATAATTTTAATTTTTTATAATATCATTTATATTTTTCTCCTTTTCAAAATTGATATATTTCGAGTGTAAAAATAAATGCTTGTAGATTTTTTTAATTGTGTTATACTATATATATTTAAAACACTATAAACTCTATATGAGAATATTCTTGACTTTGAGCTCTATAAAATGGTGTTTATATATTATTAAAATGTTATCATAAAAATAGGACTTGTTGAAATGTCATTTTTCTAAAATATATTTTTTCCTTTAGTAATTGGATACAAACTAATATAAAACATGCATTTAATAAGAATTTCCAATTGGAAAAGTATGAGATCATATATAACTTAACTAGAATGAATTTATCTAGATCATATGTTTGAAAAAAATATTTTTTAGAAAGAAATACACAAATCCAGTCATTCTTATAAGTCAACCTAAAAGGTGACATAGATTTGTACTTTTAAAATTTCATGATTAAGAAAGAACCTCCAAAAAGTACAATTAAAAACTATTATCCATATGATAATCTCATAATTGAGCTGGTTAAACAATGCATGGCCCATGAGGCAGTAAGTTTGATGGCTATATGATGATGTGATCCACAGTAAAATTAAAAACATTGAATTATTCATGCATCAAGCTATCCACAAAATTATTCAAATTTTACAATGTTATATATAAATATTCTAGAAAAGAAAAGAAATTTGTAGCACTAAAATTATTTATAGTAGCGAAAACCAAACCTCTATACCTTGAGTAAGCATTTTCATTGTCAAGCTTGAGCCAGCTCCACTTCGAAAGAAAGGAAATTTTGTTGACAAAACCACCATAGGATTGATCCCATTGTTGTTCATAAGTACTTGATCTCCTACCAATTTAGTAAAAAATCTAAGGTTACATTCATCATCTACAACATATATGTCTATGAGTTTTATTAGTTGATGTTCATGGCCCATAGATTGTTGATCCCAAGCACTAGTAGACATTTCAATAGCATATTTTCCTTCTTCATTTTAAGAATAGAAAAACCTAGACTAAACATTAGAATAACTAGGATTAATCCTAGGCAACACATTTTCATAATCTAACTAGCCACTTTTAATTAAATTTATGACCTTGGTTCTTGATGAATAATTTAGACTAAAAGGCCTTGCTACTAAAGAACTCTTTCAAAGTTGAAATCCACACAATAACCAGAACATTAAAAAAAAAACATGATTATTATAGAGTCGATCACACATAAACCTAACCAAAATTGATACCAATGATAGTTTGTGGAAATGAGCATTTATCATCTTGCCCACGCTAGCACCTCTAGTAGATTGCACACCACCTAAATTATCTTGGATTCTAAGGAATTAAGAAAAATTATATATTTAGCGATCTTTCTTATTTTACATAGATGACATCAAGGAGGTCACATAAAGAATTTTATCAAGTGGTTCTCCAATAAATTTTATCATTTTTCTTGACATAAGAAAACTTGTCTCTATTTGAAGAATAGAAAATTGGAAATTTATCCAAAATAAGCTAACAAGTTTCCCCTAACTAAGAAGAGGAAAGAGAGAAGAATTAAATATAAAATTGTAGAAACATTGAAGAAAAATTAAAATGGTCTTGATACCACCTTCCATTTTGTTCTCTCAAATATTGTAAGAAGCTCCTCTAGAGCTCCATTGGGTTTCATGGTTGCTATAGGTTTTGTTGAGCCAATCTCTATAGGTTGACTTTAACTTGCATTTTTAAAAATTTAACAACACATTTATTTTCAACTCCAAAGTGGAATTAAAACACATGAACATATCATATCATTTAATTTTATGAACAATAGAATATACCTCTTTGTGGATAGTTGAACATCTTTGGGTGTGAAGAACAAGGGATTAAGATCTAATAATATATAATTTCCATGTATTGATCCAATAGGTAGAAGTTCATCATTCCTTCTGAGAAATGGCTTCTATCAAAATTCATTTGGTAAAGATTGAGTTGCAATTTTTAGAATGAGAGAATTAATCATGGAATCACTCGTGCTTTTAGTCAATATATTTGTGTCACAAAAGATAGAACTATGCACCAGCGTGTTGTGTATAAAGATTAAGGTTGAACCAAGAAACCTGCAAAGCACTCATTCCAAGTCTTCAAACACAAAAGGTTGCCTGTGATGCTTCTAAGATGGACCTTTTGAAACTATTAAAGCTGAGAAAATATTTTGAGTCACTCCTCCTCCCTCATTCAAGATAGGTTGAGATAAATCCTCATGATTATGGTATTTTAGATTGTGCCCCAATAAATATCAGCCAAAGGTTGGAAGAAACACAACCATGCATTAATGGAAATACTCAATATCTTAATTCTCTAATCATATCTACAGATAGTGTGAAGGAAGATCCTAGTAAATATGGGAACACAAAAACATTTCTTCTTCACTTTGAAACTAAGGAAGAATGAACTAAAATCTTGCAAGACTTGAGATTATCTATAGAAGGAAAACAAATTAGAGGATGAATTTAATACATATTTAGCTACTAAAAATGACTAGCATAAGATGGAGATGGGTACACCTAAGGGAAAAGTAATACCATCTATGTCATTCAGAAACCATGGGAAGATAGAAAGAACTAAGGATAAATAGATTCTTTTAGAAGTTAAGAAGAGTGACTTAGATGTTATATTTTTTTGGATATGAGTATGAAGGAAATAAATCTATAGGTAGAGAAGAATAATTAGTTAAAGAGAATATGGCCTCTGTCAAATCATCAGAATTCAAGAACTCCAATTTTGAAGATTGGTCAAAAGAGGATTGTACATCAAGAATAGGAGAAAATGATGGCTTGAATAAACATTAAACTTTACCAGAATGTGATAAAAACATTAAACCTATGGAAGATAGAAAATTAGATGAGATGTTGGATGATGGATTAAAAACGTAAGGGGATTGGGGATCAAGAATAAGAAGGAATGATGGCTTGAATAAAAATTAAACTTTAGTAGAAGGTGATAGATACATTGAACCTATGGAATATATAAAATTAGATGACATGTTGGATGATGGATTAGAAATGCAAGGAAAAACAAAGACAAACATACTAGATGCATTTGCAAAAAGAGAAACATAAGAATTTGAAGCTATTATAGAGAATGGAAAATCCAATTTGGTCAAGTGGTTACAATTTTTTCTTTTGAATCCTAAGTCAAATGAGAATGTAGAGATAGAGAACCTTCAACAAATACATGATAACTCCTATGCAATCTAATTTTGTGAAACCAATCATATTTTTGAAGAATAGATGATAAATGCCAACTATAAAGAACAACTACCCATTTGCAAAAAGAGTCCCAACTTTGGGGGATTAGAGAAGAAAGAACGTGAAATACATAAAAATCTAAGATTTTCTAGTGCAAGTGGTCTTATGGTAATAGGAGATTCACAACTTTCATGTAGTGAAAAAAAAATTAAATGAGAATTTAGACCTTATAGAAAAGTTTAAGTTCCTCCAACTATATTATGATGATCATAGAGAACCACAAATTGAGCTAGATAATGCACTTGGTACATATTTGGAGTCAGTACCACAAGGAAATTGAAAGTCCAATATAGAAAATTCAATTTCTTTTGCATAACCATTAGTAGTGAGAGATAGTGAAGGTTTAATGTTAGATTGTGGAATAGAAATTCAGCATGAGAATAATAAGCATGATAACATTAATTAATTGAAAGATGCTAAAATGCCTCTAAAAGACAATCCTAGATACACATCATAAATTAGAGAACCAAAATGAATGGTTATAAGATGCAGCAATAATTAAGATTCAATAAAATTCAAAGGCCAATAATCTAGATTAAAGAGAAGTTATATCATTGGATACATGTCCAATGCATATTATACTTTTTCATTGTGGGATATTTAGGATAAAGTAGGACAAGACAATGGAAGGATTGAGGAAGAGGGTAAATTTAAAGCAACCAAATTCATAAAGGAAGATGGGTGTATTCCATAAAGAGAATGGAGGAGGTGTCTATTGAAATCACTACTGATGGTGATCCCCAAGATGAAGATGAAATCAAAATGAGCTCCAAAGGATACTCAACTATCTCCATCTCTAGTAATGCATTCTCAACTTCTATTCTTATGCCATCTTTTTCAAAATCCCTTCTATTCTTATGCCATTTTTTTAGAATCCCTTTGATAGCTTTAAAATTCCTTCTATTCTTATGTCATATTTTTCAAAAATAAATCATGTACTAGTTTTTAGATTAGTATAATGTATCAAAATACACTACAATATCTGATGATAAACAAAAAATTTCCAACAGTAATTACTTTCATATTTTTTAAGATGATAGAACATTGATTTTAGAATTAATGGTTTATTTCATAAGATTCATTTGTAGATCTAACATTATTACTTGAATTATGAAATATTTGACAAACCATTAAATAGGACTTGTTGTGAAATAACAAACACAAAGAACAATTTTTTTGTTTCAAATTGTGGGCCAAGTCCTAGTTATTTTCTATTCTTTAGGATTTATATCCTTTAAGGATAAGTAAGATATTGTCTTATCTATGTTACGAGTGTGCCAAAAAATCCAACAAAAGGTTCAAGATATCTTCAGTATCAAATTCCATTTGTTTAGTAAATCTCATTACCGAGGCAATAGCAAAGACTACAAGGTGGCAAAAGAGCTACTCTAAAGGTCCAAAATTTGCATTTGTAGTTACTAACAAATTTATCATTGATCTTGATTAATGAGTATGAAAATATTCATATCAATGTTTTAAATCTCCATTTATGATTATTTTTCATTAGGATGAAGAAGAAAACATAGCAAGATTCCATGCTTAGCATAATAATGAGAATCAGCTGCTAAAGAGGAGCATCCCCTTAATGTATATTGAATATTTTATAGATTTGGCTTTCAAAAAGACTAAGGTAAGACTAAAATTGACACAAAGAAGATTAATTTTTTAGTCAATCCCTTTAGCTTTATCTTTTTTTGACTATAGATAACTTTATTCCCTATCCATGAGTCATTGAATCAAAAGGAATTGAGTTAGTGAATTACTAGGTTCTTTATCCTAATAAGTTATACCTATCTATGAAGTATACATAGAGAATTATTATTGTACAATAAGTACTTTTCTCTCTAGATTAGTGATTTCCATAGCTTGAAAAAAAATAAGAATACCAAAGAGCTTGAAAACACCTCAAATTAAGCACAAAAACTTCAAACTCCTAGAGAACATAATCAATGTAAGAGAAGACTATTGGTAAAGGGCTATAAGCTATACTTGGTTGAAAAAAAACCACATATTGTATACAACTGATAAAACCTCATAATGACCATCATACCTTTTTGTGCTAGAGTCCTTCCCAAATTAAGATCAGGGGTATACAAGAAATAACATAGCTATAGCATAAATTTGTAGAATGTCTAAAATCACAGTAAAAACAAAATTTTAAAAAAAAAAATTCAAATTTTCTTATTGGACCTATATGCTAATCTAGAAAAAATAAAATCCTATTGAACTCTTACGAGAAATTTCAAAAGATTTAGTAAATTTATAAATATATAACTTATAATAGTGTACATAAAAATATTAAAGGTAACAGAAATTCCATTTATTCATGGAAAAAGGTCTTACAAAACTTTCAATAATCTTACTCTAATTGTAGAAAAAGTAGTTTTAACATGAAATGTTGAATAAAGGGAGCTACTATCCTACACCTAATAGCTAAATCTCCCATTAGATTTATTGATTTTGAATTCCTACAATCTGCAAGGATAATGCCACCATCTAGGACAACCCTTAGCCACCTTTAGGAACTACATTCTATGCCTTTAGGCTTTGGTTATATCAATACAAATACTATATTTTTCTTTTCTTTTTTTAAAAGATACTCCCTATGAAATACATGATTATTCAGGGGTATGAAATGCTTATCTCTTATATTGATACAACTAGGTCACAAGAGTATAGTAAGGTTATTTTCTTTTCTACCTTCCTATTTCAAGGTGTCACAAATGACACAACCATGTAAAATGTATCTACTATCTACTCCTCCTTGATTGCTTCATTTTATTCATTAGTTAGAGAAGTCATTTATATGACACTCAAGTTTTGGAATCAATATTATCCTTATAACTGGCCACAAATAACCAATATTTTTTATGCTTGTGTTGCCCAAATATAATTCTTTTAATATTAGTGGAATTATATGTGATCCAACAATTTTGATTCCACTAATTATTTCAATTTCTTTCTTGACCATGTGAAAAGCTAGGGGTTTTTGATCTAGTAGAGCCAATATTGTGACTTACCCTTTATGAAAAAAAAATTTCAGTATACACCCCCAAAACTTATCTCCTTTTTTGTGTTTCTTAGAATAAAATTGTATCACTACATCAAGAATGCTATGAGAATATGTTGTATGAATCACTATTGGAAGTTTCATGCAATAAAGAGTTGTCTTATTTAAATTTCTAATTAGAATCAATGATTGAAGATGTTTCCAAGAGATAGCTCTTGCATCCATAGCATCTTTGATGACCCTCTTAGGATTTTTCTTATTATGAAAATATAAGTTGGTCTACTTATTTGCATCAATATGGTAATTATGATTGCAAAGCAGAGAAAACATTTCTTTTAACTTCCCACACCTCCTTTGTCACTTTGTAGCATAAATATGGGCTTTTCCACTTAAGCATGCTATTAAATGGTCAACTCTTAATTTGACTACTTTGCCCTATTTCACCTCATTGCCACTAACTAGCTTAAATCATCATGTAACTCAGTGATGATGTGACCTGAGGTTGTTCACTACTTCACTCCACTAACCTTTGGTTAACTTAATTTAGCTACGAGGAGGTGCCTAGACAATGCCCTTCTAGTTTTCATGGTTGCCACTTTAATATAATTGCAATAAAGAAGGCTTGTGATCTTTCACTTATATTCCATTTTGCAACTTAAAAATAATAGCTGTCTCTAACCATGACAAAGTAGCACAGAGCTCAAAATAAGCTATTTTTCTTTTTCACTACCTTTGAAGTGATTAGTGGAAAAAGGGTTGTGATGTTATGTTAATGAAGACTTTGCAACATTGTGACTTAGTCATAGAGCTAGTCAAAAAATGACTAACATAAAAGCTCGACATGCAAAATGAGGATATAGATATAACAAGAAAATTGCATATCCTTACTTTGGACTTGTAAAAGTAATTTCTTGAAAAATGTTTTCTACTGATCACAAAGATTGAGAATTTTGGCCTGGGGTTTTTCTTAAGAGCTCACACAGAATTCATAAATCCTAATTGATTCTCAACACATTTCTTCCTAATTTTTTAATGAATTTTATTTAAAATGGGTGAGCAAAAAATGAAGGCATCAGTGGCTCTATCTGGGGACCATGAATAAGAAAATTCATATGAGGGCTCAGAATCCCTAGAAGAAGAACACTGCACCATTTTTTTTCTTGACAAATCTTAGAGAGAAAAGGCATAAGAAAAATACTATACAAGGGCTTACATAAATATGTACAAAATATACAAAAGACCCTAAACTACCATTCATGGAAACAAATTATTTTTAGCGAAAATACCTCTTCAAAAATTGTCCATGAATTGGCAGGTCAAGAATATTGCCTAATAAGTCTTTCAAAATATAAGAATCTTCCTCTGGTGCTACATCAACTAAACAATGGCCCAACCATATAGGATCAAACTTGCCATGTTTACTTTTATCTTCAAGCCTAGCATTCCATATTGGAGCTAAGTCTTTAGGTCCAAACTTCTTAACTATTATCTTTTTTTCATACAACAATTTGGCCTTTAACTATAACTTTGCATTCAATCAAGTTTATTATTGGTGACTACACTTATTTAGATTCTATATGGCTACTGAGCTTATTGAGCAATCTACAATGTTTTCCATGTATTTCAGTAGCCACCAACCACTACAATTTAACCCGTGCATTCCAGCGGTTACCAACTAAATTTAGTCAATGTGAAGTCTATAGTTCAACTTGAGAACTTCAGTGGTGACTGAGCTTTGTAGTTTCTACCAAGTTAGCAGTACATGTCAAGTGAAGCTAGTGTTAACCAAGTTGTATGAAGATTAGTGTTTACCAAGTGAAATCATGGTAAAAAACTTATTCAATTTATACTGAGTTACATAGTATCTACTGAGTCACCGATGTAGACTGAGTTCAATACTACATTGAACTAATTAGTATGGACTAAGCTTCTACTTCTACCAAGTGCATAATGATGCTGAGTAATGACAGTGGATATCGAGTATCAGAACTTCACCAAGTCAATCTTTAGAACCTAAGTATCTACATATGGGATGATTTTTAATATTTATTTTAACTTGTATGATGGATGAATTTGTAATTATGTAAATTGGATTGATATATATGTAATGTATTATATCATATCCAAGTGTGACAAGAGTGACAATTATGTGAGAAAGAAGTATACAAATGTGAATCAACAACAGACAAAAGTATTGTAAGGCCATATTAGTAAAGGAGCAACAAAGTCATATTTATCACATAAAGGTGATTAATCAATCAAGGAATCTCTATCTACAATTTAGTTGCAAGTCAAAGATTTATTGCTTCATCCTAATAGGTGAACCAGTCCAAATCCTTTAGCAAGGTAGACTTAACAGTCTTTTCTCAAATCTCTTTACCAAGTGCATACTTCATTTTATGTTTGTAATACCTCTAACAAGGTGGACTTAGCAATCCTAATTGCTCCTAATAGGGTAGATCATCAAATGTGATCAATTTAAGCCTCAATTAGCCAACTTTATGCTATAGTATTGAAGTTTTATGGGTATCATCTCCACCCCAGTTTTACTTTCTATTTGGAAGGTTTTTGGGTCACCAAATTATTGTGTTCAAGTATTATGAATGTTTTATGCTTTCAAATTTTCATGCATGCAAGTAGATCAGATTTGATGAATTAAATGGTAATTGGATTATTGCAAAAAAGATCTAAATTTGTTAAGGTTTTTGAGGTTACTGATTTACCCCTCCCCTCTTAGTAATCTAGCTAGTCTTGAATATTTTCAAGAATTGGTATCAAAGCTTTGTGGTTCACAAGATAAAGTTTGATAGCTTGAGCAAAGATCAAGGACAATGGAGATATTCAGACTTGACAAAGCCATTGACAATGAAAAGATAGATCTAGAGATGGCCATAGCCCAACTCAAGAAAGCAAAAGAACATCTTTCCCAATCTCTAAAAAGAACGAAGGAACTTGCTAATCAGATGAATGATCATCAAAATATCAAAGAACGAATTGAAGATTTTTTCCCTTCAACTAGATCAGATCAAGCAAATGATGCAATCAAAGAACTCCTAGAAAAGAATGGTTCCCTGAAAGAAGAAGTAAGAAAATTGAAAGGAGAGCATGAAATTCAGTCAATAAGATTATGTGAAATCTTGGAACAGAGAAATAAGGGAAAAGCAGAATTGGATGGAAGGAACAATGAAATTAAAAATCAATCCCTTCAGCAAGAAGACATTATTGATCAACTTTCCAATGCAAATGAAGAAATCATGAGCTTGAGATCTAAAAATGAAAGGATGAGGAATGATCTAAACTCTGCAAGGTAGATTAATGAAATATTAAGGAATGATCTAAATTTTGAAAAATAACTCAATGAAAGGATAATGAAATCCCAAGTAGAGATAGATCAATTGAATCAACTGAATGAGCAGAATCTCTATAGGCAAAAGGGTAGAGCACGAATTGGATACAAAGAAGAAGGAAAGTCCTCCAAACAAGGTGCCCAATAGTATCAAAAACCTACTTGCAATCACTATGGTAAGATATGGCATACATCAAACAAATGTTGGAGTAATGGAAAAGCTAAATTCAATGGAAAATGCTCCAGTTGTAGTCAACATGGTCATAGGGCTAATGAATGTAAGGAGAAACCAAAATTTGAGGGCAAGTGTCACAAATTTGAGAAACAAGGTCACGAGGAATTTGAATGTAGATCAAAGTCATTCAATCTAGCAAAACAATTTGTTAAGACAATATTTGATTGGGACTACAACACTTGGTGTAGATGTCATTACTGTGGAGAATTTGGACACATTGACATGAACTATGTTAGACATCACATGAGAAAAAAAGATACCACCATAAGATGCTTCACTTGTACTAAAATTGGTCATATAGCTAAGAATTGCATGAATATAAGTAGAATTGAAGATGAAAAGAAGAAAAATGTAGATAACATCAGGGAGAAAATGAGACAACAATGGATTCCCAAATCTACTAAGAATGCTAGTTCAAGAAATGATGGTCATGTCACTCAAGAAGTGGGTGACTCCAAAATTTACAACTAAGTTCTTAAGGAAGAACTAGAACTACATTGTCAAGATCACATCCTAACAGTTTCAATTGAAAGCAAGAAAAGATCCACATCAATATTCAAGATACAAAAGGATCATCAAGAGAGATTGGTAATAGTTATCACCAAGTTTTCTTCTCTACCAAGAAAGGTTTGGTCATGGACCCTATCGACCAAAGCCAGGGGTAACATGGACATGTTTGATTGCTAAGTTATGAATCCTTTACCAAGAAATCTAAATAGATAGTGGATGACAAACTATCAAGCACTATGTCATCATAGCTACCATTGTACCAAGCATTAATGGTGAAATTTTTAACAAAAAATAGCAAATCAAATTCATTTTCACGAAGAATTCTAAGTGTTATTGTGAAGGAGAAATTTATAGAGTGATCAAGCAACTTTGAGCAGAATTTGCAGCTAAGTTCTTCAAAGATTTTGATAGCTTACAGCTAGTTAACATGGCATCAAGAAATAGTAGCAAATCTAGGAAAGGGTAAGAGATGTTGGTCTGAGTTAAATGGAAAGCACTTGATTTAAAACTTGTGCTGGCAATCACTAAAACCCTCAACCTGAACGGACTACAATTGCAAATTCCTCCAAAGGAACTTCTAATTAATGACATTCAAACTCATTTTAAGTGTTCAACTCAAGAAATTAGAAAGCTAGAAATGGATGATACCCTAGGTGAACTCTGTGTTAACAAGATTCTTAAACCTAAATACAAACATTTGGAAGACAATGGGTTAACCCACATTCCCCATCTTCCTTGAAGCTTTCGAATAAAAGGGATTAGATACATCATTAGCTGAGTTCACAATAGATAGTTATGGCTTGAGAAACTAGTCATGATCACTAAGAAAATGATCCATTGCATTATTGGTCTTCTCATGCTCACCAAGGTCAAAGTAACTAAAACCCTAGGTTAGGTGGAGTTGGAGAAGAAAACCCTAGCCGAGAGGGATGGCAGAGGCATGAAAATCAATAGTGTAACTGATGCTGAGTTAAAATTTGGTATCCATGTGATAGCCTAGAACATTTACAGTTCTAGCTGACTCAATAGTGTGTCATGTGAAGCTGTTGACTTGGCATACGAGGTTGTGAAGAACAATCTATCATATGACCTTGTAGATTTTTTGTTGAAATAGTTCAACAAAAATATGGAACGCAGTAGAACTTTCAAGAACAATCCTTGCAAATTTGGTTCATTATTGACGTGTTTATTTTTCTATGTTCAAAAGTTTTTCCCTTCAAAAGGCATGGTAGTATGGAGAAAAGATGTGCCAGTATTATATTAGTTTAATGAATATATTTTTGAAATGGGAGAAAATTTTATTAGCATTATGTATAACTATTTTGATCTCTTCAAGGAAAATATGAATAAAAAATTCAAGATACCTAAGAAATTGGTTGAAGATTATAAGAATGATGTTTGTGTCATGGTAGATAGTGGCAAAGTGTACATCCAAACATTAAGACCCAGTGTTGTATGGGTAAAACCTCTTCCCTATGAGGTAAATATTGATGAGACCAAGGATATTATTGAAGCCCTAGTAAACAATTGTGTTGATCCAAAGGCAACATACTTTGGAACATATGATGAGGCCAAGGCAAGAATAGGGCTTGAAATCAAGGTTCCACGGGCAGTTAACAAAGATAAGCAAAGGATAGTGAAACTCAAAACAACCACGTCTCTTATGTTGACCAATGCAAAAGGAGAAGATGTTGAAGAAGCATAGGATGAAGAGGAGTAAGAAAAGGAAGAAGAAATAGTAAAGAAGAAAGGAAAGGTGATCATCACAAAGCCACCAAAGCCATCTAGTGTGGTGTTTACCAAAAGATCTAGGAAGAAGGCAGATAATGAAGGTAGTGATGTTATCTTCAAATGAACTCTACCTACATTTCAAGAAAGAATCAAGGTAATAAGAGAAGGAGTATGTGCATAACTTTAAAGCTCTCAAGTATGAGACAAGGACACTAGTAGAGTGCAAAGGAGTTGAAGATCGAGTCATGGACAAGATGGGTCAATGGAAATACTCTCTAGACTAGCTGGCATCATAGATCCCTAATTTTTTGTTGGAAAAGATCAAGGTAAGATGGGAAAATACCAAGAAAACAATCAAAGATATGTTTTTGCAAACCTTAAGAAAACTGGTACCCAACTTGAAAGATGCAGAAGTAAAAAAAGCATTGAAAGACAATGAGAAGAAAATGACACTCAAATTCAATTCTTGTTTAGTTTAATGAAGGATAGAGTATGTTGTGAGGAATTCCTTACTAAAATGGAGAATGTCTGTCATCTTTACAAATTGAGTGAGTATCCAGTGGAAATCAATGATGATGATGATGATAGTGATAAGGATGAAGATAATGATGAAGACTCCACTCAATTTGTCACAGTTGAGTATCAGGAGTTCATGAAGGATGATGAAGAAGAGAAAGGGGATGAAGCTACTAACGAAGCCAAGGAAGATGATGAGAAGACCAACCTAGTCAAGATAGCTACAACTATCATTGCCTCACTTCCTCACTCTCTAGTTAAACTTGCAACATCATCAAGCTTGAAGATAGCTTCGACAAGTCTAATTGTGACAACTACTTACACATCAAATGTACAATCACTCTTCACTACCTCACAACTTAACACATCACTGATAGAAGTGTTTACCACTTTATCTACTAAGTTGCAACATCCTTTAGCTATCAAGTCAACATCAACAACAATGGATACAATATCTTCTACAATTTTGTTCTCTTCTATAGTAAGTACAGTTTTGGATTCTACAATTTTGGCTACTACAGTTTTGAATACTTCTATAAATATTTCAATTTTAGATTCAGTAAGCATACCAGTTAATATTCCATCTATTTGCATTGTACAAATTTTCACTGCTAGTCCTACAATTTCTACTATTGTTTCTAGACCAGATACAAAGGCATTAAGGGGTCCATGCAAGAAGTTGGGTCTCAGTTTTGGCCAAAAAGTGGAACTGTTTTTCTTGTTTTTGAATTTTTTTGTCAATTGATGTCAAAATTTGAGGTATTTAGAGATTGAATATAAAAAAACTTCAGAAATAAAATTTTTAGTGTTCAGAATCTAGTTTTTGAATATGTAATTTATTTGTGTACCCATATGACAAATTATTTTTTTGGTATGGATCATTAAAAACCACTTTTTCAAGATGTTTGTTTTAGGACCATACCATGCTCGTGTATGGACACAATAATTTGATCAAAATCTCACTTTTTCCAAAAAAAAAAATTAACCTCAAAAGAATTATATGTAGATTGATTATATATAAATTAATTTAAGGAAAATTCTAAAATAAAAAAGTTATTAAAGTTTTAGTGAATGTCCATTTAAGATATATTTTTTATCAATAAATAATGGAAAAATAGCAAATAAACTAATAACACTATAAAATTTACATTTTTGGAATTAGAATAGTAAGACCTATAATGGGTTTTTGTTTCATCAAAAAATTCAATGGGGGCACCTATAACAAAATTATGACAATCCAAAAATTATCTCTTAAATGCCTTAGAAAAAAATGGATCATAAAAGCATGGCTTGGTGGGACCAAGCCTATGCCATGTCTTTCCCCAAGGCGAAACCCTATGGAAAAGTCACATGCCATACTAAATTCCCACTCATGTTTCAAGAATCGGGCACCTGACTGTAATTCAAAAATTGAGTGCCTGATTGCATTTCAACTATTGTAAGAATCAAGTACTCAATTATTTAAAAATTTGGTACCTAATTCTTTTTAAAATTGGGTACCTTATTTGTAAGTGGGTACCCGATTATTTAAAAATTGGGTACCTAATTTTGAAAAAATTGGGTACCCATTTCTTATGTACCCGTTGGGCCCCAAAAGCTGCCCAACAGACCAAATTTCAATGATTGAAATGATTGAATAATAGTTTCAATCTACAATAGTGAATTCTATCATAGTTATTCTATTTTCTTGTCTTCTTCTACAATTTGCAACCTACTAATTGAAATTCAAAATTGGTGCAAACATGGGATCAAAACAACGAAGAAAGAAGAAAGAAAAAGTTCTGACAGATGAGGAGATTGCAACAAATAAAGAGAATGAAGTAAAATTTCAACGAGAGAAAAGATAAAGAATTAAATACTTGAACAATGTTTCAAAGGAGAAAGACATTGAGGATACCATGATGGATGAAGAGGTCAAAGAAGAGAACCCAGTACAAGAAAATTCAAGTGCACATTCTAATCATGCATTCAATACAAGTGTGTCTTCAAACCCTCAAATTTTATCTCATGATGAAATTGGTGATTTATTAGAAGCAGGTTATAATTTAAATGATTTAGATTTTCTTCATGAGAATAAATTGTCAAACGATCATGCACAAAAAATGCCACCTGAAATGCATTATCCAAAAGAAATACCAAGAAAATTTGAAAATGAGATTCAAATCCCAAATAAAAATGAAAATGAAATGTCAATTGAAAATAAAAATTGCAAAAATGTAGACATAGAAACACCAACTACTGAAAAAGCATGTCAGAATGATAGTAAAGTGTTTGAACATAATTTTCATATTCCTAATGATGTGTTAGATAATCTTGAGGGATTGGTTTCATGGAGACAAATTAGGACACATGCTAATAGATTGTATAGACATTTATTTTATAATAAGAAATTTGGGTTTCAATATCAGTTTATATTGCAACTAATTAAAATGTCTAAAATGCAAAAAGTAATGAGAAGGTTGGGAATGTATGCAAAACTCAAGAATAAAAATGAGTCTTTAAAACAAGTTGTATCCACTATTGCTAGTGCCTTTGATATCAGAAAGAGAAATCATTCTAAAGAAAAGAATGCAACACTACGAGCAATAACAATAGCTTTAGCTAACAAATCAACATCTGACAAAAGATTAATTAGCAACATAGGTGGATATCTTAATGTGAATCGTAATATTTTGCAAAGAGTTGTAAAGAGAAGGGTTAACTTTGAATGTGATCTAGCAATATTTTATGGACTTCTACTGGTAGACTCCCAAGATGTGATATGAAACTTACTAGTGAAGTCAAAAGTTTGATTGAAATTTTTTGGCATGATAATACAAGAGTATGATCTAATTCAAGAGATGTTTTTAAATTGAGGATTGGGTCAAAAATACATGATCCACATCCTAAACACCTTTTAGAAATGACTCAAACTGAATTGTTTAGAAAATTTGTAGATGGTAAGGTATTAAATATTACCATTAGTCAAAGATCTTTTGAAAAGGTATTTCATTACCATTATGATGGATTTTGATCTATACCTGGTACCATGCATAATAAAGAAATGTTGTAGGAATGTGGTATAAAAATACCACCTCAAACTATAAAGGATTTCATATCAGGTTTATTTTGTAAGCCACCTAATGATCAATACTTTCTTTTCAATGCATGTCTTTCTGGTACATGTGATATGTGCGACAATCTTTCTTTGTTATATGAATATTTTTATGAAAATGCTTTGACTAATTTTAGAAAAAAATTAGTTGAGGTAAAAAGACTCAAAATGATTTAATATCCCATGAACGATGGGAAGATTGGAAGGTGTGATCTAGTTATAGAGAATGTTAGTTGTCTTGCATTTATGGATGAGTTTAATAGTGTGATTATACCAAAATATGTTAAACACTCTCAATATGCTAGATGGCTTGATGGAAAATTTCACATATGTAAGAATACATTTTCAATTGGTACTATACTTTCAGTTGTTGGCTTTGCAAAGAACTACACACTTGCACCACAAGAAGATTTACAGACACAGTATTACAATTTAGTGCGAGTAACAATTTATGTTCATATAGTTTATAGGAATGCACCCGATAATATAGAGAAGGATTGAAAAATATTGAGAGAATACCATTTTTATATGAGTGATAATAAAATCCATTCATCTGAGTTTGTCCAATATTGTTTCAAGGTCTTTTATGATAATTTAAAAGAGAGACAAATTCAAACAACACAACATTGCATATGGTCAAATAATTTTACAGGACAATTCAAGAATGCTAGAATGTTCTATTGGTTGAGTAGGACACATAGGCAAACTAACATCCAACATGTGTGGGATTTTTTGGGGCTGGGTATGGTAAAGGAGAAGATGATGGTGCTGGTGCATGCATGAAGAGAGCCCTTAGTAGAGAGCAATTGAAATTTGATGAAAAAGCTAAATTCAAAAATGCACATTAGATTGTTGAATGGTGTAAAAAATATTTATACACGGGATAAAGCGAGAACTCTACAATCAAACATTTATTCTACCTAGTTGAAGAAAATAATATTTTTTCAAGATATGACTATGATACAATTAGTGGGTCAGCTAAATGGCATTGATTTAGGAGTTCAGATTCTAACCCTTGGACTATATGAACTAGTGAGCTTGCTTGTTTTTGTCAATTTTGTCTTGCAGATGAATGGGAAGAATGTGAGAATACATAATAGGTTGAAGATTGGCAACAAAAATTATTAGCACCTATTGACATGCATTTTCAAGATGATATAGTAAATGAAGGCTAGAATGTTACTTTTGCATCAGAAGACTATGATTGTATTTCAGACCTCATAGAACTTGGTATGCACAATTTAATTAGATTTTTTTTTTGATCTCATGCTTCAATTTATAAAATTTTCATATGTACTGATGTGATTAAAGTTTTTTTGTACTTTATATTATCTTGTAGGACATGTTTATGCTATTATTGCACCTAGTAATAATGATGAATAGACTGAGTATCAGCTAGCTAGATGTGTGGATCCTAAGAAAAAAATGATATGTCATTAAGTAGATGATGATGGTTTTGAGTATCCAGTTGGGTCTGTCATTGTAGCCAACACCTAGCTACATAGATACATAACAAGAAGAAATGGTTTGCCAGCATTTGAAGACTACCAATCCGAAAAGAAGATTTTACACTATTCTCATTTTGGTTGTGGCAATGAAAATCAAATTAGAAAGATACAAAGGGGGACCTGCCAATAAGGTATTATGAACAATTTCAATGGACGAGCATTAGACAATCATAGATGCATTGCAAAAGAGAGAGGATGCAGATGGTACAATGGGATGTCTACATTTAAATGGAACATATGTAAGTTTTTTCTTTATTGTGTTATTTTTATATACATACTTATGTAATTTAATTACATGTATGTTTGCATTGTCAATACCAAATTAGAGAACTTATATATATTCCTCTAATTCAGGTCTTAATTACAATTTATGCAAGTTTAAGTGCTAAAGTAGATCGAGCATCAACATCTTGTGCAATTCCACTTAGTGAGTACATACAAATTACACATATATTTACATAGTGTAAATACCTCATATTAATTTATGTGTTTCTTAGCATGTGTTTTTGTTTTACAATTTTATTTTACAGGAACTCATTTGAAGAGATGCGTTGAACCAATTTTATATTTTGAGTTCATGCTTCTATATATTTATCATTGACATGTTCTTACATATATTGTGAAATATGTTGTACAAACAAATTTAAAAACAAGAGTTTACTTCTATTTGAAAGTTAAAGGCATGGAATTGATATTATAAATTAATTGTCAATTTAAGTAATGGCCTCCTTTTTTTTCCATTACTTTTACATTCAAGCATGTTTAAATTAATTTTTGTTTTAAGTTTCAAATTACTATTGATTCTAATTAATAACCCTTCACTTGTAAATGATAATTTAAAGATCATTACTCACTGTATTGATTATATGCTATTGTTATGTTGATGATTGACATGTATGTTTGACCATGTTAACCATGTTAAGTGAGAGGGAGGGAAGGAGGAAGAGAGGGAGAGAGAGGGAGGGAGGGATATGGGGAAGGTTATAAGTGCTTGTAATTTATCAGAAAGGGGTCCCATTATGACACCTTATGATAAATTAGCACCTCTTAGGACCCCTTACAACACATTAGTTATTGTAGTCCTAAAAGTAATCTTTTATAATGTGTCCTAGTACATTCTAATATTTCCAAGAGGTTTTGATGAGTCATATGTGGTAATAAAAAACCTTAGGATGCATTATGACTCCTTGGAACCCATTCATACCATTAACACACTTTATGAACCCTTATAACACATTAATCATCGTAGGATACACTTTAGGGTTGTAATGTGTCCTATTCAATCCTATTTTTTCCTAAAGAGTTTTAGTGACTTCTAAGTGGTTCTAGGAATCCTTGAGACTAATTAAAACCTCCTAAGAACCATTATGACCCATTATGAGCCTTTATACTCATATTAGTCATATGTTCTAAGGGGACATTAGGGATTTTTAGGACCCATTAGTACACATTACGTCTCATTAGGACACATTAGGATCCACTCACACACATTAAGACCCATTGAACCCCATTAAAACCTATTATAACACATTAACCATGGAAAGACATAGTAATGTGTCCTAAGTGGCCCTAATATCTCACAACAGATCACAATTAGTCCTATGTGGTTTGAAAGCCCATTAATATTGTTTAGGGTGCACATTATGGCCATTTAAAACATATTAAAATCCATTAATACATCTTAGATAATCTTAAGGGGCATTTAGATACACTAATGGGTTATAATATGCCCTAATGGGTCCTAATGTGACTTAAGGGGTTCTAATGTGTTTTAAGTGATCCCATGACCTTTTAGGACCCATTAGGAACCCTTATAATCCATTAGGGTCCATTAGTACTCATAAGAACCAATTATAATGCCTCTGAACATATTCACCATCATACAATACACTACTATGTCCAATGGCATTATAATAGTTCCTAAGTGGTTGCAATTAGTCCTAATGTTTCCTCTTGGATTTTAAACTATGGTATTAATATATCATGAATGATCATAATGAGTTCTTAGTGGTCTTAAGACATCTTAAGATCTATTAGGATCCCTTAGAACACATTAACTATAATAGGACACACAAATGAGATGTTAATGATTCTAATGCATCATAAGGGGTCATAATGGATTGTAAGTAGCCCCAGGACCCATTACAAAACCTTAGAATATATGAGGACCAATTAGGACACATTAAAACTGCCTCAATTTGATGTGATATTTATCCAATAATCTTTTTGATATCAGTACTAATGCTCTATAAATAGTTGTAAAAATGCCAATTAGGATTAGTACTTTAGTTCCTAATTTTAGATTAATTTTAGTTATGTTATCCATACATGTGTGTCATAAGTGGACATAGGAGTCCTAATAGGTCATAATATTTTTTATAGGTTCTAATAAGTCTTATTATGTATTATTAGGATATAATAGGTCTTATTAAGTCATAATAACTCTTACATTACCAAACAACACATAAGAGCCCCTTGTGATACATTTCTAGGTACTCAGATCCATATTTGTATTAAGGGGACGTAGAGAGTCTTACTCGGTCCTAATATGTGCTATAGGTTCTAATAGGTCTTAACATATCTTAGTACATAATAATTAGTCTTATGATAACATAAAACACATAAGGACTTCTTATGATACATTTCTAGGTACTCTGATTCATATGTGTGTTAATAGGACTTAGGGAGTCCTACTAGGTCCTAATGTGCAAAGGCATGATAATAGTTCCTAAGTGGTCTTAATATATCATGAAGGGTCATAATGGGTTCTTAGTGGTCCTAGGACATCTTAAGGCCTATTAGGACCCCTTAGAACACATTAACTATGATAGGGAGCACAAATGGGATGTTAATTATTGTAATGTATCATAAGGGGTCATAATGTGTGAAAGGAAGGGTATCATCCATCATTTCACAAAAGAGTCTTCAATCTTTACCTAAATTTTATAAATTTGAACTTTTAGGATGAAAATTATTTATTTAATAGTAGGTCAATTTTATTTTGTATGAATCTCAATGCATAAATTTGATGTGATATTTATCCAATAATCCTTTTTATATTAGTACTAATGCTCTACAAATAGTTAAAATTATTGTCCATCTAGCATATATACTTAGAAAATGTGTCATATGTTCATGAATAAAATATGTCACAATAAAGAGAATGGTTTGAATACTTAAAACACAATGAAACATAATAATATATACTACAGACACAAGCAAAATAAGAAGTTGTAAAAAAATAGTACATGGTCTAACATACATCAAAACGTGATCTATGAAGTTCAAAAATACATATATAATACAATTTTAACTATCCAAAGACAAAGTGTATCAAAATATACAATATGTGTCATAAAAACACAATCTACAGGTGCCAACAAGACCTAATCTATCTGATTGAATTTCCTCTTTACTCCACATGAAGAGGACTCAAATGGATCATCCTATATAATATGAGCTATCTCATCATGTGGGACACCTTGTGAGGTAGATGGATCACCCTATGTAACATGAGTTAGGTCTCACCATGTACATGCTTAATTGAAATGGGTTTCAAAATCTAGCTTGCAAATAAATTAAATATTCACTACATAATAAAATAAATACCACACAAGATGGGTGTCCCTCAGTAATGGGAGGAGGTGCATTATGAAAACTACTAAATGCAGTAATGGTGAGGTCCTATAAGTTAAAATACATACATTTTTAAAATTTGATTTTAGAGCATAATGAGTTATACATTATGTACATAAATCACAATATTGACGTCAAAGGATGATGTAGGTACCTCCATCTGGCTAAGTCCTATGCTCTCAAAAACACTTATGGTGACATAGTCCTAAAATTATGGATACATAAATGTTGAGTCAAAATTATATATACGTGAATAATTACAAAGTATGCAAACTAGAAAGTACATAATTTGTACACTACATTTTTTATACACTATAAATTTAACATGTATATATATCATACCTAAGTAGTACCCAATGTCAAAAATGTGCCTAAAGGTATGCTAGCATGATGATCATAAGATGGAGTCAAAAATAGACTATATTGAGGCCTGTATGGATGAATACGATCCATCTCCTTTTCATCAAATCAAAATAGATAAAATATATAGACAGTAGTCAAAAATTTTTATATTATAATTTAATAACAATGTAGATATATAAAAATAGTACAAATTATTTGTATTTAGTCAAAAGTTCATGCCGTATGTATTTAAGGATACGTCTCAATGGTAGCTGGAGCAGGACCTGTACTGACATCAAACTATGTAGTTGCAGAAAATCCCTACAAAATTAGATAAAAAGAACATCTGAGCACATGTTATTAAATTTGAGTTCAAATGTACATTTTTATAGTGTAATTTAAAATGCATACCGTATGAGGGATGCCAACATCTGTAGGTCTCAAAAAAAGACTACACTACCTCCTAAGAGGAATAGTATCATCCATCCTCTATTATGTCAAAAGTAAAAATTAATATTGTTAATCCAATTACACATGTATGTAAAAACTAAATAGTTATGTTTACTTTATACTTAAATTAAAATTAAAATTTTACCTGTTGATCTTGACTGATTCTGGGCTCTCCCTAGATGAGGTCAACAAATGATGACACGTCAATCTCATCACTGCCATCACCTTGGGTAACTTATATGTCATCATCAAAATCAGCATTCTTAGCATAATTTTCATCATGTGCTACATCAACATCACTTTAGGGGCCTATGCATATGCCTCCACAACTAGTACAAATATGTCCAAGTGGATGAACATGTGTTGTCTACATCCACTACTATACTAAATTGCCCAAAAGGGAACTCAAAGAGGTAAGAGCAGATGAAGTTGCTTGATGATGGTGTGGAGCTGGTACAATAGGTTTAGGAAGAGGTACAAGGGGCTAAGGTCACCTATGGTTTCTCATTCTATAACTAAACTTTTCCCCAGGCCTATCTTGAGGCATCCCTCCACCAACCCGCTAAAATGTTTTCATATCAAAATAATTTGGTTTCAAACCCAATTCAAACTTAGCCTATAGCTTCCTAAGGAAGTGCATGGGCACCTCATGATTAGCATGTGGTGGATGATTAAATACCATCCACCACTGATCCAAAAAATGTGTTGCTCTGCGTGGATGTGTGCACCACCTAATAGAAATGTGAGGCTTCTTCTCATTAATCTCCTCACACATTTTAGGATTTTCAAAATAGCTTTTAAAATTTCATTTACCTATATTGAGGTTCTGAACCTCTCTAATATAAGGCACACATGTTTTGCCTCCATAATATGAATGAATCAATATCACAATCTAAATTTTGTATAGAGTGAATGACACCTTGCATGTTATCTGCAAGGTGTAGTAGGTGAGGAGGGGGTGGGTCTCACATTGGGTAGCCTCAATATCATGCATGAGGTCATTAAGATTATGCCTAATGCTCTAACAAAGATCATCTGCGATGGGTGGTGGAGGTGGGGGTGGAGGTGGAGGTGGAGGTGGAGATGGAGGGGGCAGACGTGGGGCTATGGGAGGGGGAGGGGGTGGCAACGGGTCCATCAAATATAATATGCATATATGTTTAAACAATATAAAAAATGATAAAATTACTATCTAATAAAATTTAAATCTAAAATATCAATTATATAAATGCCTAGATCTTTAAAATCATATCAAATAAATAAATAAAGTTAAACACTTAAGTCTAATTGAACATTAAATATCAAATTTAAGTCCAATAATAAAATAATACTCCATAAAAAATATATAGGTTACTTCAAGGTTTCTTTTCTAAAAATAGGAGCCACCCAGCTAATTGTTTTCATGTACACTTATTTTGTGACACTAAGGGATTGTATTCTCATTATGGATTATATGTTCATCTCAAGATCAAACAAAGTTAAGATTATGGCAAGGTTATCGTTTACAATTTTGTTATGTTTATAATTTTCATGATGGATAAGCTTAAGATTATTATAATGCTTATGAATTTAATCTTAGGGAACTTACCTAGGATTATGGTTTTAGTTAGAATTATATTTAGGTTTCATATATTTATTATGTTGCTATTGTTTAAAGGATATATAATAGATGGTGGTAGAATGAGAGTTAAGGTTAAAATTAGAATGAAAGCATAGAGATAGAATTATGATGTGATTGTCATTTATGGTTATAGCTCATCCTAAATATTATCTTCTTTAATGAAAACTATGAGTCTAGATCATCCTAATTCTAATACATGAACCCTATCCTTAACCATAATAATCCTAATTATAATCATGATACTTAAACTTATATTTAACATCTTCTTTAGTAATTTCAGTCCTATTTTATCATTTAACAATTGTTATGAATTGCTAATAGAAGTTTTCTTCCCTCTAAATCTCTATGTTGGAATGTGTTATATTAATTGCATTTTTTGATTATGACCAAAGTCTTTTTACTATTAGAAAAGACTAATTGATCACATCTTTTATAATTACGTTTGGATGCTTACTTGTCTTCCACCTATGAAATACTCTTGGCTCATCCAAACATTAGCCTCAGTAGTTTCAAAATTAATAAAATATGTTTTTCTAATTCTAATTTGTAGGTGGAAGCAACTGAATAAATTATCATTTTTAAAGGTATTTTAATGAGTTGCTAGATATAAACCTTAATTATAAACTTTAATCATAAACCTTAATTATAAACCTTAATTATAAACCTTAATCATAAATCAAAATATACTTATTAAATATAAATTATCATACTTAGATCCTATTTATATTCTAGAATTGAATACAAATCCTAATACTAGATCGTAATCTTAAATGTTAAATGTTAAACCCTAACCTTGTACATGTAAATCGTAGTTAAGTTTAAGATTAGGGTTTAACATTTAAGTTTAATATTTTTATTTAGAATTAGGAGAAGGGCTTAGCATTTATGATTATTTTTAGGATAAAGTTTTAGCATTTAGGATAACTTAGTTATTCTAAGGGTTAAGAATTTAGGATATAAAGGTTTAGGATAAGGGTTATACTTGAAATAATTAGAATTTCAAACTTAATGTCAAGGTTTAATATTTTGTAAAATAGGTGCATGTAATCATAAAATGGATGTAATAATGAACTCAAGTCACACTAAATAAACCCTACATGATGCTAGAAAGCTATAAAGTGTAATGAGATTATGATCTTGTAATATGGATTAGCTCTCAAATGCCCATAATTCACTTAGAAGCACTTGCAAATCACCTAGAATGATTTTCACAACCTTATTTCAAAAAATGTAGATATCCCGAAAGCTTGAGTTGATGGCACATTTATAGAAATCTCTGGGAGTTCAATGGTTTGGATTCATTCTCCATGAGTCGTGGAGATTGAATCCTTGATTGATCAATACATGATTAAGCTTTATTGGTGGGAATTAATTTCATTTTCCATTAGTGATGATATGGGTAATTGATCATTTTAATTAATTCATTTAATTAATAGTTCTAGCCATACGATTTAAAAACTTGATTTGATTAATTATGTTCGGATTAATGAATGAATCGATGCCCCTTTATTAAAATTGATTTTTTATATTATATTATCGATGTTTTATCATGGGCCTCTAGAGCAGGAAGCCAAAGGAGAGCCCACATAAGAAGATATCATTAAGGGACTCTAGAGAATATTGAGAGTAGCATAGTAGCAGGCGATAGTCTAGACATAGGTAGTCATTTGAGCTAGCATGGTAATTGATCATGATAGGTAAATTGCAGAGCTAACTTCTCAACTGATGATTACATAGGGTGAGGCCACTTACCATAACTCTAGAGAGGCTTACTATTATGATGAAAACTCAACAACTATTCTAGTGGAAAGACAAGTTATTCACTTCTCTATATCTTCTTAGCCATCGAAGGGAGCAGTCCCTCCTAGTCACACTAATGTTCCACCTCCACCTCTTGATGGTGTGGGAGGGTTATTTAATTAAATGCTTGATTCCTTCTTTTATTCTAATTTTTTTTATGATGTATCATGTCTTTGTATCATTTTGAGACCTTGATATTGATAATGCTCCAATATCAATCATTTTTTGATATTTTGATTATATCACCCCCATACATTGATAGTGTATGCAATGATTACAAATATTATATGATCTCATTACATGTTTCATGATCAATTTTTCTAGTTTATACATGAGATGCTCCTATATGGTATTTTTCTTTTCTTATAATATTGTGTTATATAAATTTACCTAAGTACCCTTCTTGATTATCTATGATGGATGTAGTAAATGACATGTCTCTATATGATTCTTTTGATATGATATGCATGGATAATATATTGAAATTTTTAAATCCTTCCTATGCAATAAATGATGTAATTACATATGCAAATGTTTTTAGATTCATATGACATGTAGATGTAGCTATGATGCTTTTCTATGATAATAGTTTATCATTTAAGGTTACGATTGTGGTTTGAGAATTAGGATAGTTATTCAATTATTTATATATTAGGGTGTAGTTTTAAGCAAATTAAGATTATGTTTAGGATGACAGTAAGGGCAATGATTAGAGTTTTGGTTAAAATTGGGATTATAGTTAATCCTAAATGACGCCTAGGCAAGGGATCCAAAGAACAAATCTAAAGTTTTACTAAGCAAGCAATAACATGTACAATAATTTACATTAAAAAAAAAGAGATTATATTCCTTAACAATTCCTTAATGAGCACATTTACATTTCATTTTTAAATAATTATAAGTACTAGAAGTAAAATAAATAACACATCCACATGAAAGAATACCTACTTGAGTTCAATCCATTTAAATAATCTATATTTGTTATGAATGCCACTTGGAAAATTAATTTAGAATGCACAATCATCCACTATACATGTTAGAGGGTATGAAAGGCTGAAAGAATATACATTTATAAAATAGTTTACATCATCCATTTTTGATCCATGAAGCAAAGTACAATAAAATAAGTAAAATCATTAAATACTAAGTTTTGTATTTGGATCCCTTGGAGAGGTGTTATGTAATTAAATACTTAGTTATATGTTTAGGGTTTTATTATACAAAACTATATGGTTAGGTCGAGGTTATAGTTACTTTAAATACTTTCTTTGTTATATGGTTTACAAACTAATCAAGATAATTAATCACTAGTTATTTGAAATCAATATTTATTTGTAATTACATGTTTAAACAATGAATTTACATCTAATCTAATTATTCAACATTGTAACAAATACATAAATTAAATACATTTCAAAATATCTAAAATAATAATTTTTAAATGAACATCTATGAAACTATTATTTAAATTAACAGATACAATAATCTAAAGATAATTCTCATTAACAATGTAAATTTACAATTTTACATATATTAAAACTGAAAAATAAAAATAAAAATTGGGGTATATATAAAATGTAAAATTGAAAATAATTAAGTAAAATAGTACAAAACAAATTAAAATACTTGGTATGTCAGAAAATACCAACAAGGGGTAGTCGATAGAGGTATTTGTAACTTTTACAAATCGGGTACCCGATATTTTACAAATTGGGTAATCGATTTATAAAAAGTTGGGTGCCCAATTTTTAAGCAATTTGGGCACCCGATCCAATTTTCAAAAATTAGGTACCTGATTTGTGAATCATAGCTCAAGCACTTGAAGCACGATTTTAGAACCGAGTACCCGATTCTAAGAAAATTGGGTAACCATTTTTGAGAAGTACAATTTCACAAATTTGATTTCTATGAAATTGTGACCCAACTTCTTGCGGTCACCCATTTTGAAAGATTGTGATCCAACTTGTTGCGGTCACCCTAAGTACAAGGAAAATTGAACCTAAGGCTCAACCGAGTACAAGATTTTTGAGTAACAGAAAGGAGAAAGAATAGGATATAGACCTAGATGAGGAGATTGAAATTCCCAAGTGGGAAATTTACAATCTTACTATGGATCAAATGCACATAGTCAGTGAACTCCTCCAAAAGAAAGAAAAACAAAAAAATCTTAGAGAGGAGAGCGACAAAGAGTATAAAATCATAGATGATGCCGAGAACATTTTGATTGAGGCTATAGGTGTCGAAGTTGATACTTCTCAACACATTTTATTGCAACTAGAAGAGGCAGTCCAATAGTTTAATGAGGACACTAGTGGTCAAGATAAATTGATTGAGAAAGTAGTAAAGAAATTTGATAATAAAGTGGTTGAGCACATTGCTCAGCAAATAGCTATCCAATAAGTGGAGCTTTCCTCAATTTTGACCAATCTTGAAACCTCTTGCACAAATGTAACATCACTTTTTGTGAATTTGTGTGATGTTACAAAGTTCACAAAGAAATAAATAGAAAACTGACAAGGGTTGATCAAGATTTGAAGGCTAGTGCACAACAGTTGCAACTTGACTCAAGTTCAAGATCTGCACATCATATGAAGATCAGATATGTAGGTAGAGTTGTTAAGAGAGGAAGCAAGGATCCAATCTACACTGATAGATATTTAGAACATGATTCTTCCTATCATGGACTCAACGCGAAAACATATTTCTCACTCAAAAACATTAATCCATGACAACAACTTCTCCATTGCAGATCAGATGAAACAACTATCTATAGAAGTATAATTTGTTGTACATACATCCAAATTTTTGCAAGATAACTGGGATAAGGCCTAAACACTTATTCTTAAGGTACATTCTGATTTTCTCTCACATTTTGGTGTCTCCATGTAAATAATTTTTGAATAAATCTTTTGCATTATTGTCAAAAAGGGGGAGAGACACTTATTATATTAATATACTATATATCTCAAAAATAGTATACCATACCAAGCTAGTACCACAATATGATGTATATAAGTTTTGGCTAATAAGTGTTTTTGTCAATAATGCCAAAGGGGGAGATTGTTGACATTCAGTCAAGTTTGTTGTTGGTGAGAATGCCTATTTAGATTATGTATGGCTACCAAGCTTATTGAACAGTCTATAGTGTTTTCGATGTATTTTAGTAGCCACCAAACACTACAGTTCAACCCAAGCATTCCAATGGTTACAAAGTGAATTCAGTCAGTTTGAAGTCTATAGTTCAACCTAAGCACTTCAATGGTTACCGAGATTTTCATTTTCTACCGAGTTAGCAATACATGTTAAGAAAAGCCAATGTTAATCAAGTTGTATGGGGATTAGTGTTTACCAAGTGTAGTCATGGTAAACAAGTAATTCAGTTTATACCAAGTTACACAATATCTACCAAGTCACTAGTGTAGACTGAGTTCAAGACTACATTGAAGTGATTAGTATGGACAGAGCTTCTACTTCTATTGAGTGCATGACAATGCCAAGTAATGATAGTGGATGTTGAGTATCAAACCTTCACAAAGTCAGTCTTCAAAACCTGAGTATATACATATGGGCTAACTTTGTAATATTGGTGTTAACTTGTATGATGCCAACTTTGTAATTATGTAAATTGGATTGATATATATGTAATGTATTGTATCATATCCAAGTGTGACAAGAGTGACAATTATGTGAGAAGGAAGAATGTGAATGTCAATCAACAAAAGACAAAAGTATTGTAAGGTCATATTAGTAGAAGAGTCATATTTATCACTTAAAGGTGATTAGTAGTTAAAGGAATATCTATCATCAAATTAGTTGCAAGTTTGAGACGTACTACTTCATCCTAATAGGTGAACTAGTCCAAATCTTTTAACAAGGTAGACTTAACAATCTTTTCTCAAATCTCTTTACCAAGTGCATATTTCATTGTATGTTTGAAAAACCTCTAACAAGGTGAACTTCGCAATCCTAATTGCTCCTATCAGGGTAGATGAATAGAAGTGATCAATATAAGCCTTAATCATCCCCACCCTAATTTTACTTTCTATTTGCAAGGTTTCTAGGTCACCAAATTATTGTGTTCAAGTATTATGAATGTTTTATGTTTTTAATTTCCCATGCATTCAAGTAGATCAAATTTGATGAATTAAATGGTAACTAGATTATAGCAAAAAGGATATGAATTTGTTAAAGTTTCTAAGGTTACTGATTAACTACTCCCCTCTCAGTAACCTAGCTAGTTTTGAATATTTCTAACACTACTGTTCATGGAAAATAATGTTTATTTACCAAAAATACGTCTTCAAAAAATTTCCATGAACTGGTAGGTCAAGAATATTGCCTGATAATCTTTCAAAATATAAGAATCTTCTCCCCATGCTGCATCAACTAAATAAGGACCCAACCATATAAGATCAAACTTTCCATGTTTTCCTTTATCTTCAATCCTAGCATTCCATATTGGAGCTAAGTCTTTAGGTCCAAACTTTTTAACTATTGTCTTTTTGTCATACAACAATTTGGCCTTTAATTGTAACTTTGCATTCTTGAGGGAGCATTATTTCTTGGTCTTTGTTAATCCTACCAATTCATCCATTCTTTCTTGCATATCATTAATGATATTTTTGTTATACATCTGATTGTAATTATATAGGCCTATTAAATTGTTTTAAGGCACTCTAGTTGGATTCCATATACAAGATCAAAAGGTGTAATGCCTATTGCTTTATTTATTGTTACTCTATCAACCCACACTACTAGCTATAACTTGGAATCACATGCCTTCTTATTCTCATCCAAAGTCCTTCTTATGACTTTTAACAAGCTCTTTTTGATAGATTTAGCTTGTCCATTTCCTTGTGGATGATAAGGTGAGGATGTTGATTTAGTTATGCCATACTTATCACAAAATTTGATAAATTCTTCTAATCTAAAAAATATTGCATTATCAGTCACAATCTTTTGGGGGAACCCAAACCTTGTAATAATATTATTTAAAAGAAAATTATTCACTACTTTGCTAGTAGAATTTCTTGTAGGAATGGCTTCCACCCATTTTGTAAAATAATTTATAGCTACTAAAATACATGAGTAACTAGTACTTGACTTGGGGGAAATTTCACCTATGAATTTCATACCCCATCGATGAAATGGTCCTTGAACTTCAACTTGTTTCAGAGGTGTATTTCCAAAAAACTTTAACTTCCCTACAAACCTCTAACATGTATCACATTTTCTAACAAGGAGTTGTACATCTTTGAACAGAGAAGGCTACCAAAATCTAGCTTTTATTATCTTATGAGTAGTAGTCTTAGCCATGTAGTGTTCCCCACATACTCCTAAATGCATATTATTTAATATCTCCTTAGATTTCTCTTGGTCAATGCATTTTAGCAATACTCCCTCAAAATTCCTCCACCATATATTATTGTTAACAATGATGTACCTAATGGCATGTAATTTTGTACTTCTCTTTTCATTGTTTGTCAGGTTGGGAGGAGCTTCCATAATGTACAAATAGTATATGACACTAGTGTACCACTCACAATTATCCATGTCACATAGGCCTGATCTCAAATCATCTACTATCATGTTTATTTGATTAGCATCCAAATTTTATTGAGACATAAGTTTTTCAAATCCTTTACCCCTCACCAATTTAGTAATTTGGATGTTAATGTTGAACTCTTGAATTCTATGAATCCAATGAAACCTTCTACCAAATACTTATTGCTGAGAAAATATATCCTTAACAGATGCACTTGGCACAAATGCTACAAAAATGGCACCGACAAGATAAGATTTTAATGCTTTGACAAATTTTACTAAGGCATAAGCTTGTTTTTCATTTATCTCATATTTTAGTTCTGCAGGGTGAAGGGACTTATTAAAAAATGCAATAGATTTTTCATACCCTTCTTCATTCTTCTACAATAAAACTACTGCCATAATATGAAAGGATGCAAAGGAGAATATATACATTGGATTTTCCTAATTAGGAGTCTTGAGGATTGGTACATTTTAATTTCTTACAAATCCTCTAAAGGCTCACCATCCGAACTGATGACAACTCCTTTTTTAAGCATTTTGGATATTGGTATACTAATCTTTGCAAAATTACTAACAAATCTTCTTAAAAAATTCACTTTCCAAAAAAATGATTGAATTCCTTCTACATTTTATGGCTTAGGAACTTTATCAATGGAAACTACTCTTTTAGGATCAATCTTTACCCCATCTTTTGACACACTGTGACCTAATAATTTTGTTACTCAAAATGTGTACTTCTTTGGGTTTAGAGACACTCCTTATTCTAAAGCTTTAATAAAAAAATTCTAAAAATGATTACATTGGTCTTTATCTTTCTCAGAATATCTTGTAAGATCATCTTGATATACTACCATAAACTTATTAATGTATTCATGAAAGACTACATCCATGGGTCCCTAAAATGTTGTTCCTACATTAATTAACCCAAAAGGAATTCTTACATCAAGATATGTACCCCATGGAGTAGTAAAGGCTATTTTGAATTGTTCCTTTTCATTCACCAAAACCTAGTTGTAACCTAAAAATCCATCCATCATGGACACTAATTTTAAACTAGTCACTTGTTGCAGCATGGCTTGCATATTAAGCAAACCATAGTTATCCTTCAAAGAAGCAATATTTAAGTTCCTAAAATCCACACAAATTCTTATGTCTCCATTTTTCTGCTTGACTGGCACTAAGTTTAATACCCAAGTAGAGTGTCTAATTAGCTTAATTATTCCTTTGTTCCTTAGCTTCATTAATTATTCTTGCATTTCGGTAGCTAAGGTGGGGTTTACTGGCCACTTCTTTTGTCTAAAAGGCTTGACATTTTCCTTAAGTGGTATAACATGCTAGAAAAAATATTCTCTATAAGCTTTGAGGTCATCATATGACCATACAAAAGCATGTCTATATTTTCTTAGTATGTCAACTAAAGGCTTCCTAATTTAAGCTAATAGATTCTAACCAATATAAACCTTTTTTGGAGCTTCAGAACTACGAAGGCTTATTTCTTCAAGTTCTTGAGGTTTATGATCCCCGACCCTTGACTTCACTCTATCTCAGTTATCAAAAATTATTTCTAACACTACTAATCCCTTGGGTCCATTCTAAGCTTCTAGCTACAAAATTTCTTGATCCAAGATTGTCTCTTTCATGTTTGTTGTTTCAATTAGAGCACTAAAATCAAGTTCTTGACCATGATATTTGTCTTCATTTGATAAGAAATTTAGAATATCTTTATCATCCTCAAAAACTTGTCTATTTTCTTCATTATCAAGGATTGATGGCCTCTTTTGTACAAGTTCAATCTGTGAAATCCTAGCAAATGATGCATCCTTGGGCCTAATTGCTACATTTGCTAATAGGTCAGCCATCTTGTTATTACTTATATCCATCTAAGAGATACCAAAGGAATCAAATAATTCAATTTGGTCCCATACAAATTTTTTTGTACTACTTCAGTCCTTATTCTTGGATGCATAAGTCTCTCTTACTTGGGATACTACTAACTCAAAATCACTAATAACATTTAACTTTTTTTTTATTCCATGATGGGTTGGAACACTTAATCCCAGTAATAGTGCTTCATACTCAGCTATGTTATTAGTAGATAAAAAATTTAGGGTAAATGAATATCTAAAAGTGTTTTTTTCTGGAGATACAAAGACTACTCTCACTACTAAAACTTCCCTAGAACTTGCCCCATCAAAATACATAAACCACAAAATATATGAATCTTTGTAGCACTCCACTTCATGTTCAATTACTGTTGGAAGTTTCTCAACTTCCTGAATAATCAACTCCTCTCTAAATGCATTTACATCAGTATCTAAAAAGCCAGTATAATCCTTATCAATACCATCCCCAAAAATATGATTGACCCTTGGCTCTCTATCTACCCTAATTTCCTTGCTTCTATACGAAAACTTGCATATGAAAAATCACATTGTAAATTGTCTTCCATTTCTACACTCCATTTTTTGGATAATAACATTCTATAATGGGGAGGTATGTTAATTACTAGGGCTGACATGGTTAATTCTGCATCAAGGTAAGTAGCTAACTTGAATGGTAAGGCATTAATTGTACCTATAATAGGTATTTCTCTTGCATCCATATCACTACACCTACCTTGTTTGGTGTCTACCTCTAAACATAGGGCTTCCATGACCTTGATGGTCATTATAGTATTGGAGGCTCCTGAATCTATCATGAAATTTCATAGAATTCTACCTTTTATCACCAAACTAAGGAAGAAAGGATAAATATCTTGTAAATAGGCTATTGATGAATTATCTAAAAACATTTGAGGAATTTGAGACATAATATCAGTATCTTCTACTACTATAGGGTTTTGTTGTGTGACTTTTTCTTGAACAAAATTAATGTAACTACCTATCCTACCCAACCATGATAATGCTTTACTCTTGTGTTCATTTATTCTAAATAATTTAGATTGAGGAACTTTTATAGTTATCCAGAGATAGCATAGATATTGCATCGATTGAATCACATATAGTAAGTTTTACAAGAATACTTGGGGTTGAGATTCTTTGAATAGTAGATATCACTACTTTCTTATCAACATCAAGTTATGATTTCTCTTTTGTACAATTTCCTTAACTATTTCACTTGTGTTAGATTGCACTTATTTTTAGGCTCCCATTTCTTAATCTTACTGGCATTGACCTTTGTTGTAGCTGCACTATCTTTCTTATTGTCATCCTTCATCTTACAAGCAATATCTTTTATGAAAATGCTAGAAGGCTTACCAAATTCACTGTTAATAGTCATGTTCCTCAAGTTATAGCTATTATCAACTTGTGATACCATCTCTATAGTGATTCTATCAATCTCTTCTTTAGAGGGCTTTCTTAGATTTACTTAAACAACCTCTATGGATGTAATGCATACCTTATCTTCATCACAGTCTTCATGATATGAGAATACTTATTGATGGTACAATTGGTAGATAGTCCTTTGATTAGCAACATCATTCTTAGGCTCTTCTAGATCAAAATCTTCATAGTTATCACACTGATTCACCATGTTACAACTTATATCTTATGTTTCTTTTGTTCCTCTACATCCTCACCTTGCACATTCTAATTTTCAATAAATGATTGGGCTAATGCACAATAATCTAAGGAGTGAGGTGATTGGCATATGATGCACCATGGAACATCATCTATCATGTTGACATAGTTTCCTTGAAAGGGGTTAGGCGTACCCTTATCTTTTGTATTTTGAGTCTGGTTGGGGATAGGTATGTCATCTTTCTACTAAGTAGTGCACAAATAATTTTTCATTCTTCGTTGTCTATTGAAATGGTTATTTTTTAGTAGGACCTTTTCACTAATATTTGATTTGTTTGCATTAAAAACTACTGGGTTCATCCTTTTCAAGAAATCTAAAACCTGACCCATTGTATCATTCTCTAGCTTCTTACCTATAGGGGACTTATCATTTTCCTTCCTATTGTTCTTAGGGTTCAACAATTTTCTGTCATCTCATTTTCCTAACCTACCAAATGTTTTCCTATTATTTTCAATATTAACTACAATTTTGTAAGCCTTCCTTAAGGTTTGAGGATCTTTGTCTATTAAACAATAGGTCATCTTACTATCAAAAGCATTGAAGTATGTAGTAATAAATACATCTTCATTAAGTCTCATTAATTGAAAACATTTTTACATCCCCATTTGAAATCTTACATTTAAATAAAGAGGAGACTCATTAGGGTTCTTTTTTATGTTTTTGAAATCATTCAAGATGAAACCAACATTAGTGTGATCTCCATATTGTTCTTTGAATAATCTTCCCAAATCGTTCCTTGAGTTAATGCTATCATTTGGTAGCCTTCTAAACAAGTCCCTTGCATCTCTGGTCAATGAGTGCATGAACAAATTCATAACCATGTCTTCATGTTCTACCTCAAAATCATTAAGCATGTCTATAGAATTTTTTAAATGTTCCTCACCTATGAAAACGTTATTTCCTAAGAACTTTACAACCTTGTCTCTAAGGTAAAATGATATTGGATATGGGAAACCAGGAATACCTAAGAATGACATTTGTCTATATTTCTCCATGTATATAGGTTTCTTCTAAAACCCCACAATATATGATGTACTTGCTACATTGGTTTGGTTCTAGCCCATGGTTTAAGATTGTTGTATTTGAAAATAAGGGATTTGGGTATAAGTGGTAGATGATGAATCAGGGGAACATTGAGAGATATTTTTATTATGGATTACCATTCCACAATTAGGTATAGAAAGTGTGACTAGGTTGGACAATTTTTGCCCATGAGGCTTGTTGGCTTCTAATTTAAAAATGTTTTAATAACCAAGTATATAGGGTAAGATTGTATCTATGGGAAACTATCTCCAATAATGGATACAATTCAACAAGAACCTAGGCCAATTATAAAGCTTCACTCCTTCACTTCAAGCTCTACAAAACCTAGGTGGGTGAACCTCTTAAGATCTGATTATGTGACCTGATTATGTGACGAGTGCAATGAGGATAATAAGGATCTAGAATAACAGATGAAACCCCTAAATCTTCTATTCTTAACCAAGAAATCACAAGCATGAGATAGCTAAGAACATGTCTCATGAAACTAGTAAGCTAAGTGCGGGTTAAACTTTGAATAAATTCCAACATAAAAGGGAAAATTGACTTAATATGTTGATTCAACAAGAAAAATGTATGAGCAGAAAAACCTAATGATCCTATCTCTAATTAGTGCCTTATCTATTGGGCAATTGAATGAATTACAATCATACATCTCATTGAAATCTTTGACATAATTCCTACATCAAGATCTTTGATCTATCTTTCACCTTGTGAATAGACATCTGCTTCAGATTTGAATCTCATACTCAAATTATCCCATCATGAAATATTCAAACCCTATGATAAAGACCAAGCAATTACATGGCTCTTTGTTCCACCAGAATGACATTTTAACCATATACGTTCCAAAATAGAATGCAACCTAATTTATGCTCTTGGTTCACAAATTAGAAAAAATTACATATCCATGAGTAGGAGACAAAATTTAGACTAAATTTGAAACCCTTTGTTGCACTTTATTGGTTTTCCTTGAAACCAAATACCCAAAAGATGTACAAATAATGACTCACAAAAAAACCTAACAAGTAAGGACTATCTGCATAAAATATAAATTGTTGTTCGCTACAAGAGAGAATGTTGGCTGTGTGGCTTTCACAACCTAAGCATAGCTCCTAGAATTGGAAAATGAAAAACCCACCAACAACCACTTTTCAGAGAAGAGAAAAGAATAGGCATGAAGAGGGCAATTCTCGAATTGAATTTTCAATTGACATGTGTCCCTTCAGAATTCTTCCTCAAGAAGTTGGAAAGAATCTCTCTACCTTCTCTCCTCAACTTCTAGAATCAAATCCTTGATCAATTTTCTTTTAGAGGCATCAAATATCTCAGAAACTTCATGATGAAAGAACATAATTGATTCAATGTTAAAATGCACTTCAAGGTAAAAAGAGAAAATCAGTTAAAATGGCCTCAAGAATACAAGAAAATAGTTCAAAGATGATTTTCTCCATATTCAAATCCTAACAATCCTTTAAATCTACCCTCTAACCAACTTTGATGCTCAATGATGAAAAACACCCATTCTGATGAGAATGCCCAAAAATTTACAAATTGGCCTATAACACAAACTAGTGAGCAGGTATGCAAAAATCAACCTTAGAAATGCAAAATTCAGCTTGTTTTAGTTTTGATGGTATATTGGAGCACCCATTTCGGTTAAAAATTGCTCCAATTTGAAAATCAAGTCTCTGTTCATAGCTTCCACAGCACTATTTTGCAAAAATTTAAATCCTTTTTTATATAGTTTTAACTATATCAAAATTCTAGACCTTATATAAATGACCTGCATGTGAGTTTGAGGGAAAATTAATAAAATATTAAAATTTGAAATTTTACAAATTCCCCACCATTTTCTATCCAGGTCAAACCTATTGACCAGCCCCATGACACATGTCAAGACATGATTGGCTTAGACCTGTATAGCTGGCACCACATGACATCACTTGATTCATCCTTGTCACTACCACATCATCATGCCACCTCATCTTGCCACATCATACTCACTATGTTTCTATACTTAACCAATGAGCAACTTCCTCTTTGTGACATAGCAACAACGCTCTGATCTGCCATGTGGTACAATCTGGTGTGTCTTTGAGATTTACCTGCCATGTCACAACCTACCATGAAATTTGTGCCATATGGCATCTTGTGGTTGGTCCAAATTTTGGCACATCATCATCACCAATGCACATACTGTCACTTGTCACATGTTGGTTAGTTTTCAGAGGTTTTCTGGCAACTTGCTATGTCGCTAGTCAGAAAACCATGGATTTTTCGGCTAGTGAGGTAGCAACTTGCCTAATTTTGCACTTTTCTAGTGACCTACAATATTGCTAACATCATCAATGCCACATCATCATGTTTGATGAAAATTTATGCTTTGATAGCATCCAACTATCATCATCTGTGGGCCCCCTGCACAAGCTTGACTTCCAAAAGCCTTCTTTCTTTAAGACACAATACTTATTGTAAAGAATAGTATTTAAAGATTGAAAAGTTCCATTCGCCAGCCAATGTGGGATAATGGTTTTAAACTACTCTTGCCCCTGCTCTCTTGGTAGCCTCAGCTCATTAGATGGTGCCTCCTTTTTGCTTCTAAAATGTCTCCTTTGTTTATTGGGCTTGGCGTGAGTTGGGGCTGCTTGTTCTAAATGGTGTGGATTTCCTTCTTTTTTTGTGTGAACTTCCCTACTAGGTGTGAATCTCCCTTTCATCTACAGGGTCTTTCTCTTTTGAAGTGGCTCCTTCCTTTCTAATGCCACCACCTACCTTTATGTTGTGACTCCTCTATGCAACCAGCAGCTTGGAGCTTTCTTATCTTTGCTACGGCTCTCTCCTGGTCTTCTTCCATTTTATTTAACTCCCCTTATCTTTAAATGCAAGTTTAAATGTAGTGCTTCTCCTTGTGGATTTCTCTTTAGCATGGAGTTCCAAAGATTGTAGCTTCTTGATACTCTACATTTTTGGCTTGACTTGGAGGCTCCATTTTATTTCCCTTTTAAACATAGAGCTCCTCTATATTTCATGTCAACTCCCCTTTGAGTGCTTCATGTGTGGGCTTGTTCTTTTCAGTGTGCATTTTTTACCATGGGCAACTCCTTCCAAATGGCGTCTACTTTCTCTTTTTTTTATTGACTTCTCCTTCCTAACCTACCCATGCCATGGGCTCTTCTACAAATTTTCTCCCCCTATCTTCCATTTACACTGGTATTTTTATCAAATCCATTGCTCATCAATTTTAATTAAAACTCTCTGTCCATTTGGAATGCTGGTTGTTCTAAATGCACTACACACTAAATTTCCATGCCAAAACATTTGAGTCCCTCTCATTTTTATTGTTTTCAAACTTTAAAATTTCAAATTATTAATGCCATCAAATAACATTAGCTTTTGGAAAATGTATGGTCGGGTGTTTAATAATTAAAATCAGCATCTCCCAATTATATCTTCAATCTCTTCAACCTAAGCAATTGTATGGAACACCATTCATAATATATCTTTTAATATAAATATAAAGTCACTTGAAAAGGCTTTATATATTGCCATGTGACCATTATATATATCTCTTATTTCATCACCTAAAATTATTATGCATAATGTAGCTCCATTGATAAAACTAATCTCAAGGTGTAAAACTCAATAAGTTTACTATTTGGTACATTAAAAATCTTGGATCCATTGATAAAACTGAGCCCCAATTAGGAAACTCTCCTATGGATTTTCAACCTTCAATGCATTTTATGAACATGATCACCCATTTTCAGCATAATCTCTCTTGTATTCAATATCACTACCAGTTCTCGCCTTTTTAATCAATTCTAAAAATTATGAATTTGTGTCTGGAGGCTCGTCAGTTGGCCTTGAAATTTGATTCAATCAACCAGACCATGAAAATTGGCATGAGTGTCCAATCCTACATACTCTATCATACACCAAATTCTCAGCCCGTGAAAAATTTCCAGTCAAAATTTTTTTTTTTGTCGAACATCCATACTTCAATTATCCTACAAACAAATAGTGTTAAAAAACATAAACTGGGCTCAGGTTTGGCATTATAAACTAGGTTAATGATCACTTGGTGTTCTAAAAAGCAAGGTATAAGTTCTTTTCCATGAAGAGAATATAATTTTGTGGCTTGGGCTCATGAAAAATCACAGGACGCATTTGGCGAATTTTTGAAAATAGGCACTTGGAAATTTTAAACTAGGAACGGGCCCACTTGGCTCCATTTCACCAACCGTCCCAAAAAAATATTTTTTGGTAAACATATCAACATAAGAAAGTATGCAGATGGATTCGTCATCACTTGAAAGTTGGCATAATTCAAGGATTTATAGGATAAAACATGATGGTACAATCTTTATAGGTTAACCAATGACATGATCAAAGTTATAACATTCTGAATATAGGTACAGATCAATCAGGATACCTTAAATGTAACAAAACAATGTAAACTGGGTTTTTAATCATGTTAGAAAACTAATCAAATGGATTCATCATGATCTCAAAATTGGAACATATGAAGTCTCTAACCTCTGCAACACAATGTAAAAATAATTTCTTCATTTGGGTCAACTGAGTCAAAGATATCATTGGTCGAACAAGGCTTCCTAGAATTGTGAACAACTACACAAATGCATAAAATAGTAAATGACCAACTCTGAGGGGTTCAAAACCTAGTCAAATGGATTTGAAATGACTTGAAACTTAGAACATAGGTTCTCTGGTATGCATACTAAACATCCCCAAAGTGGTGGGTCATGAAACATTCCTAGGTAAAATATATTCAAAGACAAATCGGGCCTCTTGTCGTTATTTGACACTTAGGAAGAATTGCAAATTTTGACACTAGCTCAAAATGGGACTTTACCAAATGATTCAAGATGACAAAATAACATTGTGGATCACATTCATATGTCAAATGAAAGGTGTTAAGCCACTTGAACAACATCTAGGCCTCAAACTGACAACCAACTACATTTGCATAAAAAGCACTTTAGGACATTCATTCTTCAAAATTTTCAAAATGTTACTGGAAATGGACCATGCAATTTTCAGTCCCAACAAGGCTAAGGTAGAATTGGATTTAATAAATTGAATCTTCCTTCTAGTTTCTACTTCCTAGGCTTCATTTTAAACTTTCTTAAGCTCTTTTGCTAAATCCTCCCTCTCCTTTTTAGCCTTTGCTAGATCCAAATCTAACATAGACATGGGAGGGTTTGTAGATTTGTTTGGAATAATGTGAGGTTCATTTATCTGGATCCCTAAAACCTTACCTATTCCTTTATTTATGGGTTCTACAGTCAAATCTACAAAAATTTTCTAAACTGGCTTATAGGGTTTACCTTGAGATAAGATAGGTGTTAGATACAATTAATTAATTGTGTATTTTATTTGATGTTAAAAAAATGTCATATCAAATGAGAGTCAGTGCATATAAAGCTCACTTCCTCAGCAAGATAGTGTTCCTTATCTACTAAGCATTCTAAGTTTACTCTATGCGAAGACAGTGTCTACCGAGTTCACTCGGGCATCGAAGGAACTATGCAAAAAAGAGTGTTAACCAAGCTCACTCAATTAGCAAAGGAAAGTTAAATGAAGTTAGTGCTAACTGAGTTCACTTGGTTACCAAAGGATCTTCACAAGTTTGCAATGTTAACTAATCCTTCATTGGTTAACACAAGAAATTGTTTCAGCATCAAATTTTACTAAGCACGGTCAGCCAAAGAAGGATTTTATTATTTTGGCATAATAAGCTTAATTATTTTAATTATTGGTTCTAGCTAACTATGGTAATTAATATTGATCATTCTAATTTGTATTTGAGCTGACTTGACAATCTAGATGATATAAGTATAAGGTCAACTTGAGATTTCAAGTGTGTGCAAGTGCGTTGATTGAAAAGAGAAAAGAGAGGAAGGGAACTTGAAGGATAAATAGGTATTCTTGTGGAGTAGAAAAGTAATATCAATCAAGAAGGATCAAGTTTTACCAAAACAAAGATCTAGATTTAGCTTGCATCACATTTAGGTCACTTAATAGTTACTCTCTAACCATTGTAGTAGTGATCTAAAATCTCTTAACTAAGTTGGTTTAATAGCCAGTTGTAAATCCTCTAACAAGGTGGCAATTTTATTGAATTGTTTTAAGACCTCTTATAAGGCTATTCCTAATAGGGTGATTAATTCCTCTCACAAGGTCACACCTAACAGCATGTTTTGTAACCTTTAACTGGGTTGGCTCCTAACAAAGCTCACTTCGAAAGAGTGAAAAATAATAGCTAGTTACATTGGTGGTTTTTCCCATATTGGGTTTCCACGTTAAATCTTGGTGTCTCGTGTGTTAATTTATTTTCTCTCATGCATGCAAATTAAGGATAAGTAATTACTGATAACATCTTAAGTATAATTGATTATTGAGTTACATCAATTTATGTTTGTTTACTGAGCATCAACAGTAATCAGTTGTATTAGTCTAAATTTTAAGATGATGTCTAAGGGACCTATGATTTATTTTAGTAGTAACTAATTCATACCCCTCTCCTCTAAGTTACTCCTCTTATATTTCCAATAATTGGTATCAGAGTTCTTGGTGCTTGTAGGAATGTTTCAAGGACCTAAGCTAAAGATCATGATGTCTTACACGAAAGAGATTCCAAAGCTAAACAGAGATAACTTTTTAGCATTACAATTTATGAGGCTTCATCTGGCTACCATTAGCAATTTAGGTTGCAAATACCATGATGAAGAATACCAAACTCCTACTAGTACATTATCTATTGGAGATCTTGCTGAGAAAAAGTACCATAACATCATGATGATTGAGATTGCATCTGCTCTTAGCTATGATGAATTTGATGAGATCAAAGACTATAAAACTACTTTTGATATGTGGAACAAGCTGAAGGATATCTATGGTGGTGATGGCATTGTAAGGAGAAGCAAAGTAGAAATCCTTAGAGGACAATTTGATCTGATGAGAATGAGATAAGATGAAAATGTTGCCAAATATGTGGAAAGAATCAAAGCTAGTGCCAATGTAATCAGGGCTTCTAGAGGAGAAATAAAAGAAGAAACTATTGTAAATAAAGTTCTCAAAACTTTTCTTTTCATCTATGCAATTAGAGTTTCTACTATTCAAGAAAAGAGGTGTGATTCAAATCTAAAGTTAGGCGTCGATGCCCTAGTAAGAAGATTGACAACTTTTGAGCTAGACAACTTTGACAATTATGTTCCAGCTTCCAAAAGTATTGAGTTTTCATTTGAAGCCAAATTTTCACTCAAAGAGAAAGGAAAGAAAATAAAAGACAATCAATTAGAAAGTGAAGAGAAAATCGAGGAAAGTTCTGATGGTGATCTTGAAGTTATTGAAGCTTTACTTGCAAAGAAGCATTCAAAGAATAGAGGAAAGTACAAAAGTAAAGTTCCTCTAATATATTTTTCATGTGAAGAAATTCATCATATTGCTACTAGGTGTCCAAACAAAGATAGCAAGGATGACAAGAAGAGCCACAAGTACAAAGGAAAAAAAGGAATTCAAATGTCACAAATCCCACAAAGAAAAAGGTAAGAAAACTTGTTTTATGGCCAAGGATTTTGATAATAGTGAGGATGAAATAGTGTACATTGCTATAAAAGATGAATTAGATGATGAAGGAGATAAAATGGCACTTATCTCTCATGTAAGTAAAATTTATACATGGATCATAGACAGTGGATTTTCACACCATATGACTATAGACAAAATAAAATTTGAACATTTTGAACACTGTGATGGAGGTAGTGTAAGGTTTGAAAACAATGAACCTTGTTGCACAAAAGGAAAAGGTCATATCTCATTAACCAATGAATTTATATGTGACAATTCTTATTGGGTTAAAGGACTAAAACATAATCTTAAGTGTGGCATAACTAATCAACATTGGATTCAAGGTAGAGTTCATGCATGGTAAGGCAAGACTACTAGATGACAAAGGGAATTTGATTGGATTAGGAAAATAGACAAAAGGTAACCTATTTTATCTTGATCTTGGTGATTGCACATGTCTCTCTACTTAAGTAGAAGAAAATTGGATATGGCATAGAATAATATGTCATGTGAACTTTGATAACATGGTGAAAATAAGAAAATTGAGAAAACTATGAGGTATCCCTAGTTTGAAGAAACTAGATGTTGGATTATGCAAGAATTGTCAAATTGATAATATGGGAAAGACTAGTTTTAAGAGAAAAACCTATCAATCTGAAGATGTCTTGGAAATTATGCATACTGACTTATGTGGACTGATTGTAATATAAAGTTATAGTGGAGAAAAATTCTTTATTACTTTTGTTGATAACTACTCTAGAATGATGATTGTTATGTATGTAAGAGAAAAGTTAGAAGCATTTAAGAAATTAAAATGGTATTCAGAAAGAGTAGAAACAGAAATAGGAAAAAGATTTAAATTCTTAAGATCAAATAGAGGTGGTGAATTCATCTCCAATGAATTCAATAATTTTTTCATTGAAAGAGGAATCAAGAGACAAGTATTAGCCCCTAGTACTCTTGAGCAGAATGGAATAGCTTAAAGAAGAAATAGATCGATCATGGATTGTGCAAGGACACTAATAATTGAAAAGAATGTTGCTATCAAATACTGGAAGGAAGCTATTAGTATTGTAGTTCATACTTTGAATCGAGTATAGTTGACGGACTCAAATAAAACTCCCTATGAACTATGGTATGGCTATAAACCCAACGTAAGTTACATGAAAGTATTTGACACTAAATGTCATATCTTGAAAGAATTTAGAAAAGGAAAATTTGATGTAAAAGGTGATGAAGTTATATTTCTAGGATATTCCTATAGAAGTAAAGAATATAAATGTTTGAATTTTTCTACTCACAAGATCATAGAAAGTGCACATGTGAGAATTGATGACTTTGCAGAAAAGATCAAAGAAGAAAGCAAGAAGGAACAAGAAGATTGGAAGAAATTTGATTACTTTGAACTTGATACATTGTCAGGCATATTTGACAATAAGAAGACTTCACCTCCAGAGCCCTCCATAGTTACCCAATTGTAAGTAGTGCAAACCAAGCCACAAGGACTTGAGTCACATTCAACTATCAAGTTAATGCCTACTGAGTCTGAAGGACCTAAGCCATAGGTTGAACAACCCAAGCTTGAAGTTGAAATTAAAAATGAAGAAATTGCAATTCATTCAAAAGGAAAAGAACCTATATTGGCTAAGTATGTTTGAAGGCATCATACACATGATTAGATGATTGGAGATAAATTAGATGGAACTACGACAAGAAGAAAACTAAAAGGTACGTGTTTACTTCCTAAATTTAAACCTAGAAGTGTTATAGATGCACTGGAAAATGAAAGTTGGATTGAGGCTATGAATGAGGAAATATAACAAATAGGAAAGAACAAAACTTGGACTCGTGTACCTAGACCTAAAGATAAAAATGTGATTGGTACAAAATGGTTATTGAAACAAGCTGAATGAAGATGGAAATGTATCAAGAAACTGTAAGGAAACTCAGGTGTGGAAACAGATTCCTACACTAATCTCATAAGGAAAGTATGGTGCAAATCCTTTTAAAATCTTCTACACTTACAGATTCAATATCATGTAAACAACAATATTGTAGCCAACCATACATATAGAAAATATATAGAGAACGAACACATAACACAAAGATTTTCCAGTGGGGAAAAACCTTTCTGTAAAACAACCCCACCCCTCCAGAACTGACACAATGTATTATCTTCAACACAATATTACAATACACTTGCAATGCAAGTTCAACATCAACAATAGAAGACTTTAGCAGCACCTTTGTATCTGCAAACTTTCATCTATCACACTATTGCATTACAACATGCAATACCCATTTTATCAACATCTTAAGACCCAAAAAAATGCCCATAATGGACTTGGGCATTTTTCATGGCTCAACCACCAAGAAACATGCACAATGCCACATGTACATCCAATACCAAGAAAAGGGCATCCATCCCTTGAATAGACAATGACAGCTTGTCATAGAATCTGCCAAAAATAGCGGTCACAAGAGAAGTGTAAGGGAATCCGTCATACCAACCTATTTTTGGCATATTCTCTTACACACACCGACCACTCATTATTGTGCGCCCAAATAGGCCTCATGTAATACGATGCTCTTACACCTGTCATAGCTCATTGTTTAAATATCTCTTACGTGTCATAGGAATTCGTCATAACCATTTCAACCATGATCTCCTTCACACACTTCAAGATGTTGACACATGTAAGTGATCAACATGCCAACTAGACATGTACACTCACATTTACATATTATTTGCAAAAATACATTTTACAAAACAAACAATAATAAGAATAGGAATTATACAAGTTTGAGACACCATATTCCTAACATTCTCCCACTTTTCGAACACCTTATAAGAGGAATCAGGAACATAACAGGAACAAACCGCTATAGGCCGAAAGGCCCATAGACTTTGAACACCATCTAAACTTCTCAGTGCCCACTGGTTTCGTTAATGCATCTGAAACATTCTTCATAGTATCTACCTTCTCCAAATTTACCCTTCCATCTTCCACCATATCTCTCACAAAGTGAAACTACACATCAATGTGCTTCGTTCTGGCATGGAAAGTTGGATTCTTTGCAAGGCAAATAGCACTCTGACTATCACACCAAATAGTAATCCTTTTTGCATCAACACCAACATCAGAACACAATCTCTTAAGCCAAATGGCTTCCTTAAAAGCACGAGTAGTAGCCATGTACTTAGCTTCTGTAGTGGACACAACAACCACAGGTTGTTTCTTACTCATCCAACTGATGGCACCACCAAACATAGTGAACACATAACCACTGGTGGATCTCCTACGATCAATATCACCTACCCAATCTGAATCCACAAACCCATGAATACATACTGAATGCAGAGATCCAAAAGAGTTACCATGATAACATATGGATTAATCTGATGTACCCCTCAAATATCTAAATACTCACTTAACTACATCCTAATGTTTCCGTCCAGGATTAGTCATAAACTGACTTAGGACTCCCACTGCTTGGGCAATGTCTGGTCTAGTACAAACCATAGCATACATAAGACTACCAACTACACTAGCATAAGGTACTCTACTCACGTCCTCCACCTCACTAGAAGATTTTGGACAATCATCTATAGATAACTTTGTTCCCACAGAAATAGGAACACATAGTCTTCTACAATCTACCATGCTGAACGTATCCAACATAGACATCACATACTTACTCTGACTCAACCAAAGTTTTCTGTTAGACCTGTCTCTACTAATTTCCATACCCAAATATGTACCTAGCTGCCCCAAGATCTCTCATCTCAAACTGTGCTGACAACTGAGATTTAAAATAAAAAATCATACCCTTACCCTTCCCAAACAGCAACATATCATCAACATATAATGCAACAATAAGAAGGCGATCATTTTCAACTCTGAAATAAACACAATGATCTAATTTTAATCTTAAAAATCCAATTGACAACACAAAGGCATCAAACTTAAGGTACCACATCCTAGGAGATTGCTTCAAACCATATAGAGATTTGTTCAATCTGCAAACAAAGGATTCTTTACCTTTAACAATGTAGTGCTCAGGCTGTGACATATAAATCTCTTCCTCCAAATCACCATGAAGGAAAGTTGTCTTCACATCCATCTATTCTATCTCTAAATCATATGATGCAGCAAGAGATAATATAAATATAATGGATGTCAACTTTCCAACAGGAGAGAATATTTCACCATAATCTATTCCATCTACCTGTGAATACCGCTTTTCAACCAATCTAGCTTTGTACCTTTCAACACTGCCATTTGCACAGAATTTCTTCTTGAACACCCATTTACAACAAACAAGTTTTCTCCCTTTAGGCAAAGGTGCAAGGTCCCATTTTTTATTTTTCTCTGATGAAGCCATCTCATCATCCATAGCCTCAATCCAAGAACCTGTATCTTCCATGCCCAAAGCCTCTTTCATAGATCGAGGCTCATCAGTGTTAGTAATCAAAGCAAAAGAACAACTAGAATCTAACATAGAATAACCAAACCTTTCTGGTTGCTTTCTTTCTCTCGTGGATCTCCTCAAGGGCTAAGGTTGAGGTTGTTCTTCCTCTTCTTCTAAACTATCAGAGCTGCTAGAGCTCTCCTCATCATTAGACCCAACATGGTCTCTCTGTTCGGTCTTCTCAGGGGTAGGAGGCAACTGAACAAAATCTTTTTTCTTTTCTTTTTCATCTGGTTGTAGCACAATAGGAGAAGATGTTAGCTCTCTAAAAATAACATTTCTTCTATACAACACCTTACTAGTCACAAGATCCCAAAGCTTGTATCCTTTCACACCAGCACTATACTCGATGAAAATACATTTAACAGCTTTGTTTTCCAACTTAGATCTTTTCTCCTTTGGAACATATGCATAAGCTTCACAACCAAAAACACAAAGATGTCTAATTGAAGGCTTCTTACCAAACCACACCTCCATGGGTGTCTTACCAACAAGAGCTGATGTAGGAGATCTGTTAACCAGATAGAAAGCAGTGACCACAGCTTTGGCCCAAAACTTTTGTTCTAAACCAGCTCCACTAAGCATACTCCTAGCCTTCTCCATCAATTTCCTATCCATTCTCTCTACAAATCCATTTTTCTCTAGGGTATAAGGAGTTTTCTTATGCCTCTTGATACCTTGTTCTTTACAGAACTGTTCAAACTCTGCTGAAAAAAACTCACCACCATTGTCAGTTCTCACACACTTAATCTTCTTACTAGTCTGATTCTCTACCAGGGCTTTAAATTCCTTGAATCGACTAAAGACTTGTGTCTTACTTTTAAGGAAATAAATCCATGTCCTTCTACTGTAATCATCTATGAAAGATACAAAAAATACAGACTTGGAGATCGAAGGAACTTTTACAGGACCAAATACATCAGAATGAATAAGATCCAAAACATCAAAAGATTTGTGAGAAGTAGAGTAAAACTGAACACAATTTTTTTTACCATATACATAGTGTTCACAGAAGTCGAACTCGAGATTGCAATCATTTAACCCCTTAACGAGATTTTTGTTTTTTAGGGTTCTGAGACCCTTCTCACCAATGTGGCCAAGTCTCATATGCCACAACATTGTCTTTTCTACAGGAAGCTTTCCTTCCAAAGTGTTTACATTGCCATCAGAACCAATAGCCATAGAATTCTTCACTACTCGTTTAGATGGTGAGGATGAAGAACTGTTACATAGAGGAATACATGCATCTAGATGAAACAAAGTCCCTCTCCTAGTACCCTTAGCAAGCACCATCGATCCTCTAATCATCTTACATCCTTCTTTCAAAAAAACAACTTGCACACCTACATCATTCAGCATACTTACAGATAATAGGTTTCATGCCAAAACTGGAATGTGCATAACTCCATTGATTCCCTTTACTCATCCATCAGGAAATTTGATAGTGACCCTTTTGCGTCCAACTATCTTTAGGTGAGAATCATCACCCAAGTACACCTTTCCACCATCAAAATCTTCATATATTGAGAACCAATTTCGATGAGAGGTCATGTGAAAAGATGCACCCAAGTCAACCAACCACACATCATCAGATGCATGGTCTGCCAAAGCTACGATGAATGCATTGCCATCTTCTTGAGATTTTTCAGAACCAGAATCTGAGGCTTTCTTCTTCTTCTTAGGCTCTTTATAGTCTTTATGAAAGTGCCTAGTCTTTTCACAGTTCCAACATTTTTCCTTGGACTTATTGGAAGTCTTTGACTTCCCACGGGATTTGGATCTACCCTTATTGTCAGACTTATTGTCATTTTTCTTTCCTCTTTTCATGGATCTCCCACGAACAGCAAGGGCTTCTTTTTTCGGAACGAAAGCCTTTCTCCGCATCTCCTCTAATAGCAGTGAAGACACCACATCATCCATTTTGAAGGTGACTAATGTGCTTCCAAGAGCCATCACAAGATGGTCCCATGAATCCAGTAAAGAACACAAAAGTGTGTAGCAACAATCCTCCTCCTCTAACTTGACACCAGCAGATGTCAACTATGTAGCCAGTAGATTAAATGCATTTAAATGATCCATTTAGGATCCACCTTTCTCCATTCACAGAGAATACAACTTCTTCCTCAGGAACAACTTGTTCACTAGAGCTTTGGCCTGATACATGGCCCCAAGTCTCTCCCACAAACTATATGCAGTTTTCTCATCTAGAACATTCAGAAGGATTGCATTGGTTAAACAGAGTCTTATGAGACCCTTAGCTTTACGATCTTTGATATCCCAATCTACTTGAGTTATAGTTTTTGGTCTTGTAGTGCTTGTACTCATTTCCCATAGGTCACGATCTTCCAACATGTCTTCCATCTTGAGTTTCTACAATTCAAAATTAGTGTCATTAAATTTCTCCACTTCCATTCTTCCATATGATGAACTTGCCATCTTAATCTTCAAATAAGATTCAGGATGCTCTGCACAAGACTCCCACTCAACTTGAGATTAGCTCAAAAAACCCTACCCAACAACTAGGATCAAAATTTGATCAAGCTCTGATAGCACTTGTAAGGAAACTCAGGTGCGGAAACAACTTCCTACACTAATCTCATAAGGAAAGTATGGTGCAAATCCTTTTAAAATCTTCTAAACTTACAGATTCAATATCATGTAAACAACAATATTGTAGCCAACCATACATACAGAAAATAGATAGAGAAAGAACACATAACACAAAGATTTTTCGGTGGGGAAAAACCTTTCGGTAAAACAACCCCACCACTCCAGAACCTACACAATGTATTATCTTCAACACAAGATTACAATACTCTTGCAATGCAAGTTCAAAATCAACAATAAAAGACTTCAGCAACACCTCAGTACCTATAAACTTTCATCTATCACACTATTGCATTACAACATGCAATACCCATTTTATCAACATCTTAAGACCCAACAAAATGCCCATAATGGAGTTGGGCATTTTTCATGGCTCAACCACCAAGAAACATGCACAATGCCACATGTACATCCAATACCAAGAAAAGGGCGTCCACCCTTTGAATAGACAATGACAGCTTGTCATAGAATCTGCCAAAAATAGTAGTCACAAGAGAAGTGTAAGGGAATCCGTCATACCAACCTATTTTTGGCATATTCTCTTACACACACCAACCACTCATTCTTGGGTGCCCAAATAGACCTCATGTCATAAGATTCTCTTACACCTGTCATAGCTCATTTCTTAAATAGCTCTTATGCGTCATAGAAATTCATCATAACCATTTCAGCCATGATCTCATTCACACACTTTAAGATGCCGACACATGTAAGTGATCAACATGCCAACTAGACATGTACACTCACATTTACATATTATTTGCAAAAATATATTTTACAAAAAAAATAATAATAAGAATAGGAATTATACAAGGTTGAGACACCTTATTCCTAACAGAAACAAAGCAAGATTAGTATGCAAAGGCTACTCTCAAGAAGAAGGTGTTGATTATGGTGAAACTTTTTCTCATGTTGCAAGACTAGAAGGTGTTATGACTTTACTTACATATGTAGCACATAGAGGAGGGTAAAAGCACAAACTTGTGTCACCTTTTATAAAGAAAAGTGATATCAGAATATGACAGTTCAACATTAATGACAAAAAAAAATGGTATTTGTGTTTAAAATATGAAGATGATGTAAACTGATGAAATGTGTAGAATTGTATGAATTTTATGACTATAATTTTTATTATTTTTTTGACTAAGAATTTATTCATTTTATTTTATTTTGAAGTCCCTTTTTTAACTATAAAAAATATAGGATGTAGTTCCCATCAAACAAGTATGTGCAAATCATCTTTTTTTGTTATGATTTGAAAATATTTTATAGATGACATGTATAGCTAGTGCACAAAAAAAGAAATAATTATTTTTGATGTATATTTTCTTTTTTATAACTACTCAAGTTCGACCTTGTCAGAATCCAATAGTTTTTTCCTCCCGTCAAAACTTCCCTATCAAATCTATACCTTCTTGAAAAAAAATTACATATTCATGAAGAGGATTCTCTCCTCTAGTGATAAATATATATTTTTTATTTTTTTGATATGATTTACTATTTTTTTTCATTTTTTGAGAGAGAATCTTTTGAAATGTTGAAATATCGACTTATAATATTTTTAGATTATAGCATATTATAACTAATCAAAACACTCAAAAATTTATATAATGATGATACTGAATCTGAAATCTATAAAAGGGTATTTTTAGTTTTTTTTTTAAATTGAGTTTTGATAAAGAAATGAGATTTGACCAAAATAGGTTTTTGTATCACAAACGGTGACACAGACCTATGCTTTTACCCAGGATTCAGAGTATATCAAACTAATGTTAGATCTAAATTCTTGAATGGAATTCTTGATGAAGAAGTATACATTAAATAGCCAGAAGGTTTTGTTGATCTTGACAAAAGGGACATGGTCCACAAATTATGCAAAGCAATGTACGGTCTGAAACAAGCTGCTAAAGGCTGGTATGAAAGATTACATAACTATCTAATATAGATTGGTTTTCAAAGAAAAAATGATAGCAATTGTTGGTATATAAGGGAAGGACTAGATAAGAAGATTGTGTTGGCAGAAATATTTTTGGATGATACTCTATTTATAGAAAATGATGACCTATCCAAAGCATTTTCAGAACAAATGAATAAAGAGTTTGAGATGTCCATGTTTGGTGAGATGAAATTTGTTGTTGGATTGCATATATAGCAGAACAAAAATGGCATCTATATCACTCAATCTATTTATATCAAAGAGATACTCAAGAAGTTTAGAATGGAATATTCAAAACCAGTTGGAAGCCCCATGTGTACTGAACTAAAGCTTAGCAAAGATGATGACCCCAAATAAGTATATTAGACCTTACATAGATAAATTATTGGGAAATTATAGTATGCAGTTCACACAAGGCTTGATATTGCCTTGGCAATTAGAATAGTAGAAATATTTTCGGTAAAACCCAAAGAGAACCACATGATGGATATCAAAAGAATCTTGAGATATCTAAAAGGTACTAAAAACTATGGGTTATGGTACAAACATGGAGGAAATCTAGACCTAAAAGTGTTTACTAATGTTGATTGGGTAGGAAATCTTGATGATAGAAAAAGCACTAGTGGTGAAGCTTTCTTTCTTGGTAAAAGGTTGGTATCTTGGGCAGGCAAGAAGAAAAATTGTACATCCCAATCCACATCAAAAGTAGAATATGTGGCAGAAATAGTAAACTATTCTAACATTGTTTGGTTCTAATAATTACTAGAAGAAATCAAGATTAAAATCAAAGAGCCAATAGTCATGTATTGTGATAACACTAGCACAATTAAAATATCAAAGATCCTAGTGATGCATTCCAAAATAAAGTCGATTGATATAAAATATCACTTTATCAGAGAACTAGTGCATGACAAAGAAACTAGATTGGAATATGTCCATACAAAAGAACAAATTGCAGACATATTCACCAAGCCATTACCTAAGGATGCATTCTTGTATATAAGAAGTAAGCTAGAGGTCATTCCCCTATCTGAAGCTCACTAAATGAAGTTTAGTAATGCATCAATAGGAACCGAGTTGAAGATCAATCAATTGATTTAGAGTAGTCAAGAGCATATTGTAGATGAATTATACTCAAGGTACATTGATACCAATTTTCCATGTGTTGTCTTTCGCATGCATTTTCAAAGAGGGAGAAGTTTATTGTCATATCATTTTGAAATTTGTCATTCCAAGAAGAAGAAAGTGATGTAATTCCTTCACTAAGAGAGATGACTTTAATAAAGGAGACACATTTGGTGTAAAATCAAAGAGGCATAAAATTTCTATCTGAGGGAGTCTTGTTCTCAAATTTCATTGTGCTATGACATGTTATGTTGCCATCAATCTCAAAGAGGGAGATTGTTGGGTATAATTGATTAATTCTGTGTTCTCTTTGATGTTACACAAATTTCATATCAAATGATAGTCAATTCATACTGAGCTCACTTGGGCAGTAAGATAGTTTTCCTTGTCTACTGAGCATTCTAATTTTACTCTGTGGAAAGACAGTGTCTATTCAGCTGACTCAGCCATTGAAGGAATTATGTAGAAAAGAGTGTTAACTGAGCTCGCTAGTTAATGAAGGAAAGTTAAATGAATTTAGTGTTAACTAAGTTCACTTCATTACCAAAGGATCTTCGCAAGTTCACGGTGTTAATCAAGCCTCCATTGGTTAACATAGGAAATTGTTTGAGAATCAGTTTTTGCCAAGTAGGGTCAACCAATGAAGGATTTTATTATTTTGGCATAAGAAGCTTGATTATTTTAAGTATTGTTTCTAGCAGACTATGCTAATGAATATTGATCATTCTACTTTGTATTTGAGCCAACTTGACAATCTAGATGATATAAGTATAAGGTCAAGTTTAAATTTCAAGTGTGTGCAAGTGTGTTGATTGAAGTGAGAAAAGAGAGGAAGCTAACTTGAAGAGTAAGAAGGTATCCTTGTGGAGCAAAAAATTAACACTCGATTAAGAAGGATGAAGTTTAACCAGAATAGAGATCTAGATTCAGCAATTTAGTTGCATCACAATCAAGTCACTCCATTGTTACTCTCTACAACCCTTTTCTTAAGGACTTCAATCTCTGAGTATATTTCTTTGGGATCTATAGAATTTTCTTCTGAATCAACAAGATCATCAAGATCTATAAGGTTTGCTTCTACATATGGAGCTTCTCTAGGATCAAAAGACTTTTCCATAGAATTGTTATATGTTGTCCTATGATTCATCTCTTTTATTACATCAGGTTTAGACAACATACCTCCCACTAAAGAGACATTTTATCATGATATGTTTGTTCTTTTTATAGTGGGGTGCTAAATATTCCTCCTAAGAGTCTATTGGTTTCTAATTTAGAGCTCAATGAGGTAGATTATCTCCCTACCACAGGCTAGTATTGGCAATTTATTGATACACTACCCCTGGGTTTCCAAATAGGCTTTAAATCAAACTTCTTGATTTGGTTCTTCCTATCTCATTGAAGTAAATCAGTATACAATGGTACTTCTAGATTGACTCTTGTATAAGTTTGTGTAAACTTTCTCTTGTCTACCATTTGTAGAAATTACTTGTCAGTAATTACTAGGTTCAAAACCTTGACTGGTTCATCACCCTATCTTAGGAAAACTATGACATGAAATAACTTTTGACTTAGAAAAAATATCATGAGATAATACATACAATGCATTTGACACACAAATAAACCAATAAGGAGAATTGGGGACTACAACTCTTTCTTGATAGATAAGACACTTTTGTAAGGATGGTACATGCCAGTCTACACCTATCATATTGGAAATTTCTTTTATATTCTCAAGGTTTTTCCATAGAAAAATCCAAATATGACCACTAGTAATTGTGTAAACTTATATCACCAAATATTACAACACAACTGACACATTTACATGTGTTAAACTTCCCCAATAGAGTCACCATCCTGTTGGTGTTTCCAAACTAACAAGAAAGCACACTACTTGATACCAATATAATGAAGAAACACTTAGTTTAAGGGTTATCTATTTCCTATGCTCAACTAAGGAGTTCTCAAATCTGGACCCAACTTCAAAAAAATCACAAGGATTTTCTACTCTTTAGGTTCTGCATAACCAAGGCGGGTGCACTTAAGGGATAAAAGACTTCAATATTATATACTATCTCAAAACTTCTTGTATCTACTAATATTATTTCACAAAATTCATCCCATATAATAGATATTTGGTCAAAATTCTTCTGAGATTGAGAAATAATTTTGGGTGACAACAACTAACTATAACACAGAAATTAAATGCAACCAAGTATTGACTAGCTATGATATTCTTCATACATTAAAGTAAAATTTATTTAACTTTTGAGATTTTTCCTAATGCTTATTGATCATATTTTAACATGCAAACTGAAATAATTCATTAGTACCTCATCTATTGAGAATCAAAGTCTACCCAACTATTTTGACCTAATTGATTGCATTACAATCAATATTATCAGCAATTTACCCTAAACCTCATTCTTATGTATATCTTTATAGCTTCTTGGAAATCCTATCATATTACTGAACAATTTACTTAATTCATTGAATTAAAAGAAATAGAAAACTTATACACAACCTATCCTAGTTCCATTAAATTGACTAAGCTTTGTTCTCACAACCTCAAGATAACTAGTCAATAATAATGAAGACAAGATTCAGAGAAAAAGATATGGTAATAGTTCATCTTTCCATTACTTTTATTTGAAAATCTTATAACATTGGGATAAAACTCAAAACAACTTAGAACATGAAAAAATGATCCTTGAATGTTAATGTATTCTAAAATTTGTAGAAAAAATACATCCTCAAAATTTACATCAAGAAAATTGGACTGAATGTAAACCTAGCCAACACTAAAAGTTACATAACAATTCTTACCTCCACGCCTCATCTTTGAAATCCTTTTATAGAAATGATTACAACAAGCTTCACATGGGAGGACACTTGTTAATCTGATTATGATGGTTTATGATATGCAAATTTGATATTCTAACATCTTGGATGATTTAAATTGAAATAACTAGGAAAGGAAAATTATCTTGAATTATGGATATCATTATATGCATTTATGTTATATATGTTTATATGAACCACTTGGACTACTGATTCTTGAGTTTAATTTGCAGGAAGAGGAACCATGGAAATTCTTGGGGGAAACAAGTTTTAAACCTCGTTAAAACAGTTAAACCAAGGCAAACCTATGGAAGATTCAAAAGCCTCATTGTGAAAGTATTTTTCTTTGTAAATGTAAGTTTTCTTGCTTGTAGAAATTTTTAATCATAAATATGCATTAGGAGCATGTCATGGTAATATGAATGTGTTTTTATGTGTCACTTAACACTTGTGAACTTTGTGTGTGATTGACATGTCTTATTGGGTTTTGAACATGGTGGCAATTTACCCTAAACACCCTATTAATAAGTAATTAAACCCACTTGACAAGGGAAGGATGGGTCTCAATCATAGGAAATTCGAATTTGAACTTGACTAGGGTTTTGAGGGGTCATTAGGTGGTCCCAAGGTGTATTTTGTGTTAAAATAAGTTACCCATATGATAGTATATCAAGTTAGGGACCTAATTTTGACCATGTGAGTACCTAGATAGCCTATGGGGGCCCTCTAACCATGCATTCTTCCATTAATTCGAATTTGGGGTTGTCACATGTGTTTTCACCCATGTTCCCTCTAAGTCAAATATAGCAAATTTAGAGGAGACAAGTTTGTAAGAGGAAGTGGCTAGGTGTCTTTGCTAAAATAGTTAGTGAGAGGGCCTTAGTAGAAAACCTTGGCCAAATTAGTGGGTTCTTCACCTACTCTCTAAGTTTACAGGTAGTCTAGTTTTGGAGGGAGATTAAGGTGCCTCTACTATAACTATCATTGCTTTAGCACCAAGGTTGGTGTCTCAAAACATGCTTCTTTTTCATTTTTTTTTTTTGAGAATGGATAAGTAAATCTACAAGTGTGGAGGATTTGTCAATGGAGTATGCATTGCATTGTAAATCTTGTGTTATGGACTCTGGCATTGTCTTGTGGAGATGTGAATGTGTTATGTGTTCTTGGATATTTCCTTTGGTATTGTTCTCTTCTTGATTTTCTTGTTTGAATGTGAGTGTTAAATGTGTTCATGGGTGTGAAGGTTTCACTCACCCTTGGGAGGGAAGAGAAGCCTTGGGTGAAGGGCATAGTTGGGCCCGTCATTGCAATTTAGAGAGTTACCTTATGATGAGGATTGTTTTATTCCATGGAGTATGGGCTCCATTGAAACCATATACCTTTGTTATTTTGGGAGATATAAGGGGTTTTATGTGATTAAGGAGGAGATGTTTATGATGGCCTTGAGAGGAAAAATGCAATGGCAACATGTTGTTTATGTTTTTGGTAATGGCATCTCCTCTTTGAAGAGCCCACCTTCACCCAATGTGAGATGATTCCAATGGTGAATCATTGTGCAAGCAATGGGAGGGAGTTCTTAAGTGTTTTGTGTAGTGTTCATGCATTTCTAAGTGATGTATGCATGTAACCCATTTGTTTCTTGTTTCCCCTGCTTGATGGGTGGTTTCATAGAAGCCTAGGTTGGGAGGTGAGCCTCCATGGTTCCTAGTTTGTGTGTCATGTGCAGGTTTTTTGAAGATGCATACCATGAAGGCATTAGGGTTTCACCCTTGCTAATTTTGAAAAGATTCAAGTGTACAAAGAGAGATTAATCTTATTTTCATCTTCAATGTGTTTAAGTTATCTCAAATGAAATGTGATACCAAGTTTCTTATTGTGTAACCATTGTGGTGTATAGGGGAATTGTTATCATTGTATATTGTTTGAATTGTGGAAGAAAAGAATGCTTGAGAAGTTATCTATGTAATTCCTTGTAGGAAATAATCATTGAGAATTTTGATGTATTGTGAAATAAATCTTGTAATAAAGCTTTCTCCTCATAGAAGTTTGTAAATTTTATGGTAGATACATTTTATAAATGATATGTGAAAGAATATTATGCGTAGAGTTGGTCGATTCAAAATATACATGTTGCATTGAAAGAAATTATCTACCATGCATTCATAACTTGGAAGAAAATCACCATGATTGATAGTTCATCATATACGTAGCACCATTTATTTATTTGAGTCCAAGTTCAAGCAACTCATTTTAAGGAGGCAATACCATCCTAGCAACCATTATGTTCACTTATAATTTTGTGAATAGGATAAACAAGCACAAAAAAATAGTTTGAGAAAAATAAACACTTAGACCAAATCTTTGGTAGACTTATTGTAGGTGAGCATTTCACCTCTCTAGAAAATGTTTGAGGGAAGAAATAATTCCTCCCCTAAAATATAGAGTAATACAATAATAAGCAGGATACACACTAAAATCTAGTAACCCAATTGTTAATGGAATAATGTGAGTATCTTGAGAGAAAATGATTTGATAATACTAGTACCTTTTTCATAAATTGCAAATGGGGGCTCATTTCTATCATGTGACCCACAAGTCGCTATCACACCAAATCCATATAATAAATTTTAAAAAATAAATAAACTAAAATAAAATAATAAAGAACACGATTGACCCCTAGTAAGAACCTATTAATTTTTGAGACCTTAACATAAGATGAATGATAATAGCCCTTTTAAATTTCTCCCAACAAGTTTCACGTGACCATAGAAGTGACATATGTGGTTTTAAATTAAAAATAGTGTCAAACCATTATAATAATAATGATGAGGAAACTTATGAACCTAGAACCCTATTGAGACCTAGACGCTCGGAGGTTGACGTATTACACAAAAAATAAATGAAGTGAAGCACTATTTTTAAGGAAATGGGCATAGGTTATGGCAACCTATCCTAGTCAGGACATGCCCCACACTTAAGCACTTGTCCCATTAAGAGGCCAAGAAACCATGCTATCCTTGGGCTAAGTGCTCAACCATGGTGTGGATCAATGTAGAAGGTAAGTGTGGGGGTAAATAGGATAAAGTAGCAAGTTGTTCTCTTGTTTGTGGTAGTTCATGACACATGTAGGAAATAGGTGTGGGATTGTTGATAGGGAAAGCCTAGTTGGTAGGTTAATGTGTTGGAGAGTTATTATTGTATAAGTCAAGGATATTTGGTTATTAAATCAAGTTAATTTATTTTAATTGCTTTTATGTATAGAAATGGGATGTGTTGGTTGTTAGGCATATTGGGGGTGAGCCAAGGAAGTTAAAATTGTAGTTAAGCTGTGTAATCATAAAATTAGTGGTTAAGATTAATATTAAATAAGGTGGTAGATTGAAAATTATAGTGGTATGGTTAAAATTAGTGGAAAGACCATGAGGTGTAAGATTTTGTATTCCTAGGGGTGCTAAATAGAAAGGTAGTAATTAATAGGTAATTAGGATGATCCCTTTTATGAATGAAATTGTTAAAGATTTGACAACTTGACATGTAAAAATCAACCTACATGTAAATGGGGTGTACACTAATTGATTAAACTATTACATGAGAAATTAACAATAAAGTGATAAAGCAAAATAATGAAATTTTAGTTAGATTAAAATGAATAAGCACTAATAATAGTGAAATAAAATAGAGATACTAATTTTCAGTGAAAAAGTTGAGTTAAGGCATCATAATATAGAAACATGGGGGTTAAATAATTAAGGATTGATTTATGATACCTAGGTGGTAAAAAAATAATTTAAAATTTAAATAAATAAATAAATAAACTAAAGTACATGATTCCAATGAAATAAATTTGGTTACAACAACTAACTCTAACATTTCTAGTTCAATAGAACTTTCATAGAAGTACATGCCTATTCATATAAACTAAAACTAAAATAAAAAGATTTGGTTGTGTTTTTGCCCTATTAGAATTAGGCCATTTGGCATCAGTTATGGCCTTGACCTCTTTAGCCACCTTTGACATTTCTCCCTCTAGCTTATAAAGTACATCTACCATATCATAAATAGTAGTGGCACTTACTTCATTATTGCAAAAAGATAAGAAAATTGGGATAATCAATGATATTCTCAAAAGATGACGACCATTTGACCTAGTCTTTGATTTTACCCTCACTATCAAAAATTGTAGGTACAAAATTGTGTGTTCCTGTAGCAATTATTTTCATTTTGTTTTGGACTGGCTATAGGTTCCCTCCAAAGAAACCATTTAGATCTCTCACCTTATGAATTTCTTTCCTTCTGTTCACAACGGTTGTCTTTGGTAGGTTCCTTTTTAGAGGAAGTACATTAATTATACAATCAAAAAATTGAACGTATGGGCCCCATGTGTTGAACAATGGATATAATAGAATAATTTCTTTTGCACATTTGGATTCCACTCCTTCTAAAGTTGTGTAATTGCCATGCACATTTTGATCAATTTCCTTCAATACATTGATCTTATAAATTAACAAACTCTTCAAAGCTTTGACCTCTACATCTTTGCTAGCTTCTAGCTATTCCTCATCAATTTCCATGACCTAGCTTGATGTTTCACCTATTTAAAAGTATGGTCCTTTGTTTTTACACCTTTGTCATAGACTTCTGTGCCAATCATGGCATTTTTCTTTAATGATTCAACCTCCATTTCAAGCTTGATATTCATCTATTCTAGAACATATATCTTTATCATTTCCTTTTAATGGATCCATTTGGTTCTCAAATATCTCTCATATGTCTATTCTAATTGAGCTAGGAGGGTGTCCATCTTTTTTTTTTTCCATCAATCCAATTGAAGTATGTAATCCAAAAATTTGATCACTGAATTTGTATTGAACATGCTAGAAAATAACATTTCCCCTAAGGGATTCCTCGATTTCCATCAAGGTAGGTTTATTATGCTTAAGAGCTAGACTCCAAATTGCCATTGTTTGAGTATCTATGTTGTAGCCTGATCCTCTCACTTCTCCATATTAATTCTGATCTTTAAATGAGATTGTTTTTTCTTGTCTTCTCATCTGATCTAACAAAAAGGAGCAACTTAGATTCCATCATAGAAAGATAATCATACCACTTCTTGTTACTAGGTCTCTTGCTTCCTCAATAGTGAGAATTTCACTTACAGAGTCATATTCTTGTAACTTCTTTACTAATCTAGCAACTTCTTCATCAAAATCCCCTAGTTTCATTTGCAAGGAGAGCTCATTTTGTTTTATTTTAAATAGAATATTCTTGAACTCATCAAATTTTATGAAATTATCATCTTTCATGAATTCCTGAGCCTCTATACTTGTATCATCTATCATTTGGGCTTCCAATTGTAACTTTTTTGCCTTTTTCTCATCTTTGGAGTCCTAAGATATTAAATATCTCCTCCTTATGTCATCAAAATACTTGTTGCCTCTTGGAAGGATCTTAAGAGCATTCTGTTGGGCTTTCTCAGGTAATTCAACCATTTTCTATCTATTATTTATTTGCTCTACCCACTTAGAACTTCTAGGAACATCTTGTTCTTTATCTTGGTCTTCCTCATTAGAGACTTCAACAATAATCTCATCATCTAAGTATTCATGGTCAATCCCTCTCCTGATTGCCCCTAGAACATGGGTTTCTAGTTAATCAAACTTTAATACAAACTTTTCCAATCTTAACCACTAAACCTCATTCGGATAAAAGCCTTTAAAGCTTGAGTCCATCTTCTTCATCTCATATTCAAAACTAACAATATCTCTATATTTATTTAATTTGTCTCTACATTCATTTTCATTTAGCCTATTAGAAATCACATCCTCTTCCCACATGGGTTTTGTAGGAGGAAAGTTATATCCTCTCATGTTTTTCAAAGCATGTCTAATCTGATTTCATGGGTCATAAGTCCTAGCTGACCCAATTCGCAGTTTATATTTTCTTAAGAATTCATTTTTTCCTTCAATGGCATTCTTCTCAATCTCAATATCCCCCACTTTTGAACATCCACAAAGAAAGGTTCCTTTCTTAACATGTTTACCTAACTACTATTTTTTTAAAGAGACAAGCTACTATAATACTTCCACAAGCCCTAATCTTTCTGGTACATATTTAGGTAGAAGGTTTGGTGGTTAAGGGCATCCAAAATTCCTAATAAAAATATACTCTTCAAAAAAAGAGAAACGACCCCAATCATGAGTCAATTATTTTCGCACATCAAAACACATATTATGGTTTAACAACCTTTCTAATGATCCTAAGGATTCTTTCAACTATCAAGCCTACCATTTTCCATACCCTTGTCCATCTTTTCACCAAAAATCTCTCTCCCCATTCTTGTGTAGACTTGACGAAACTTTGATCAAAATTATCTAAATTCTTGAACAAGATCAGGTGCATGAATAGAGAGTAATGGTGGAATGTGAAATTCACCAAGTCTCCTTGTTGAGTAGTAGTGATATCCTTATGGATATCCTCAATGATGTAATCCAAAAAATCATAACCTATATTATGGTTTGGGTCCTAAATATTTAAGGTCATAATGTAATGTCCTCCTAATGCTTCCATAGCTCCATCCGATCCTAGAAATTATAGTGTTCTAAATATAACTTTGGAAATACTCCAATGGAATGTGTTTATCCAAATTCTTCTTCTTTGGAATTTCTCACACATTCTTCTTTGAAAGTGGGATATGCCTAGTCATATTCTGACCCATATAGACATTCTTGCAACTCTTGAAATTCTTAGTTAATTTCTCAACTTCTATGGGCATCGAAATAGGTCCTCCCAAGTCAAAAGCTTCTATAAATTTCTCTTTATACAAGCACAAGAAAATACGTCTGTCCTTTATTATGGAAAGTCTTATTTATAGGACTATAACACTTGATGGAAGCTTTTACCAAGTCTACATCCACAAAAACTTTGGGCATAATAAATTTGCCCAAATTTCTCACCCAAGGGTTACATACTACGACTTTTGTAACTTTGTCCTTGTAGAAGAAGCAAAAGAATTATACCCATTCCTATCAGCCACCTCTGCATCCTTATACAATACATATGGGTCTTTGAATATCAAATCATCTACTTTCTATGTGTTAGTTAAACCACGCAAAATATGAATCCATTCCTCTACAAATGTATTGGGAACCATTGGTGGGGAATCTGGTTGTTCAATTATTCCTTATACAATTAACTCTCCCTTTGCTTGATCCATTTTCAACAACAAAAATGATTGATCATGTATGCTAGAATGATGAAAATCACTTAGATATTACTTTTGCACCTAAAATCTCTTAGATAAGTTAGACAATTAAGAAAATGGCAATTAAAATCTATTTCTATCCATGCTTTATTAGCATCTAGGATGAAAGTGTGGCTTTAATTGGCATCTAAGGATGACACACTTTAAAACCTATCAATTCTCAAAAAATAGCCCTAATCTATGCTTTTTAAGAATTTTGTACATCTAGCTCATTCCATATTTATCTAGCTCATAATTTTTTATTGAGAAGTCATTTTATGCCTTAAAACTCATAGGTGCGACATTGCAAATCAGACTATTTCTCCATTTCACAATAGTATCTCTTCTTTTTTTGTTTACATCTACGATCACCCAATTAGGGCTTCAGTTCTGTGTACATCATAGCTTCACTCCACTTATCACCTAATACCTTTAAAGTCTTTCAATACTATGCTATTTCAAATTTCAATGTTATCACCACTTTTTACAGTTTAGCAAGATACCCATGTTAACCATTCAATGTTGCTTTCATTCTTTCCTCTAGCCATTATTCCCTCATTGTGGCATTGTGATTTAGATTTTACCTATTAAAAAAATCCTCATGACCATGTAATTATTTATATCCTTAACAATTTTTATTTCCTTTCCTTATTTGCGGCATCAACTCATTAACTGGGGTTAAAAATTGTGACAATGCGAAGAACTACATTTGCCACTTTGCTACTTTCTGGATGGATTATAAACTAACTCCAGTGATAGTGCGATAAAGTTTGATAGCATGATCATTCTGATCACCTCATCACAACTTCAAATCTTAACCATGCTTGATCCTTTGCAAAGTGGCAATAATATTTCTTTTAACTACTCATTCCTCCTTTACGACTTCATGGCATGAAAATTCTCTTAGGCACTTAACCTTGCAATTACGTAGTCAACTCTTAATTTGACTCCTTCACCTTGTTTTTGGTAATCACTACTCATTAGCTTAACTCATCATGTAACTCGGTGATGATGTGACCTAAGGATTTGTGCTGCTTTGTTCAACTAACCTTTGGTTATCTTATCTCAGCTACGAGGATGTGCTTGCACGATGTCCTTCTTAGTTCACATGGTCACCACTTTAAAATAACCATAGTAAAGAACACCTATGATCTTGTGCTTATATTTCATTTTTCTTATTCACAAATGAAAAATAATAGCTTCCTCTAACCATTGTGAAACCTCGTAGATCTCAACATAAGTTATTTTTCTTTCTTGCTACCTTTGAAGTGGTTGATAGAAAAATGGGTACGATGTTGCGCTAATGAAGACTTCGCAACATTGCAAATAAGTCATAGAGATAGTAAAATATAATTAACATGAAAGACCGACATGGAAAATAAGGATATAGATATAACGAGAAAATTTCATATACTTATTTCGAACTTATAAAATTAATTTCTTGAAAAAGGTTTTCTACTAATCACAAAGATTGAGAATTTTTGCCTACGAATTTTTGGAGAGGTCACACAAAATTCACGAACCATAACTAATTGTCAACACATTTCTTCCTAATTTGTTAATGAATTTTACATAAATTGGGTGAGCAAAACATCAAGCCATCAAGATGAATATGAATTGTTTGAAAAAATGTCAATAGTTATAATGATTGTTAATTGTTGATGCTTGGACACATGGATATTTTTTCAAGTGAGGAATATTTTGAGGTATTATGCCTCAAATGGTCGTAGGGGATGGTGAAATTGACTTGCACTTCTCACCTTGATACTATTCTCCATGGATATTTTTTAGACATGATACTTTTACCAAGTGTTGGAAGTGCATCAGATGGAAAATATGTTTCCCTTCTTGTTTTACAAAATCTAGGCCATTTGCAAGCATATAATAAAGTTAGCATATTAGAGGTTTCATATTGCTTAGAAGAAGATAGGTATTCCAATCCTCCATAGTTAGTTCTTGTATAAGAAACATTTGTTTAGCCATTTGTATCTAAGGTAACAGTTGTGCTTATACCTAAGAACCTAAATAGTTCTATAATATTGTATTAGTTAAAACAAACCATTCAAATCCCTAGACTATCTAATCTTCATTTAAGTGCAAAGTGTCTAGCCACTGGTGGAATTCATGGCTCATCGTCATTTGAGAAGAGTATGAATGTAGAGATGATATATATAACCAGGCATGGAAATGAGTCTGTTAGATTTTGGGATGCTTCAGTGGGATTTCCCTGACTTCTTGTTCTATAGAAATAAGATTCAAAATCTCACTTTACCTAGAGGTAATACTTCAATAAAATCAATGTTGTTTTGTCCAATTTATGACATTTTGGCTATGGGTAATGGAAATGAATGGTGAGACTTTAAAAACTTGGTACAAAATATTTTGATATAAGTTGTGGTCTTCATGTGTTGTTAGTGAAGATGTGAAGCAAATTTAGGTTATATAATGGAAATAACGATTTTCCAGTATGTTTCTATCATTGCAATTCATCAATCTCCAATATGTTCATTTTCTTTTGCAAAAGGTTTTCTCCTATGTGTTGCTCATAAAGGTGGTTGGTTGGATTCATCAATCTTGATTCATTCACTATTTTCTTCCATTGTTAGTTCTCAATGGATAAAAGTACACAGATTATTCCAGTGATAATGAAGAACATTGTAGCATCAAAGTGTCTTCTACCTTCACTAACACAATCAAAATCATAAAGACAAGGAGAAAATGACTCTACCAAAGTAAAGTGTTTATTTCATGTTAAGAAAGAATGAAAATGTGATCACCATTGATAATGATATTGGAGCATTCCTAGGTTTTGAACTTTCACACCCCAACCATGAGTCAACTACAATATCATTTCAAGTGATAGATAGTATTGGAGGGGCTCAAGATGTTATGGTATGTTCATTGCTTCAAGATTCAAAGAATGGACATTCCACAAACAAGTTAAAAAATAAGCTTGATGAGAGCCAGAGGGATCCCAATTAATGAAACTAAGCTACAGAAAGAAGTTGAAGAATTAGGAAATGTTAGATTGTGGTGACTAGTGAGGGAAGTATTGTACATACTTCATAATTCCTCCATGGGGTTCAGGATTTTGGGCTAACATGTACTTATTTATTATAGCCCTAGACCCATAAAAAATTTGTATAAAAGGGCTTAGGGTTGGGGACTATTTTAGTATGGGTGATGCAAAAATTGCTTCTTGTGGTAGTATTGAGTTGTAAGGGATTACAGATTGTAATCAAGTTGTAATCATTGGATCATAATAATATTCAACTTGTTGTCTGGTGGATGTAGCCTAGGGTTTGGGTGAACCATGTTAAATCTTGGTGTCTTGTGTTCTTTTCTCTATGATCTATTATTTTCTAATATTGTTTATATTTGCATGCAATTGTTAATTTTTTCAGAGTTTTAATCCTAATGAGTGGTATCAGATCAATTTTTTTTTAGTTATCCTCTATAGGAAAGTCTCATGGTTGAGTGGTAGTGATGAAAGATGAGGCTAAGCTGAGGGTTGACAAGTTTAATGGATAGAAATTTTAGTTATGGAAGATGCAAATGGAAGACTATCTTTATTAGAATGATTTACGAAATCCATTGGAAGGAAAAACCAAGAATTAGGGATCTATGTAAATGACAATTGGGATCTTTTAGACAGAAAGGCACTTGGAAGCATTTAATTATGCCTAGCACCATCGGTGGCATTTAATATTACAAAAGCTAAAACAACAAAAGAGTTTATGCAAAACCTAGTGAAATTATATGAAAATCCTTTCGCTTCAAATAAGTTATTTCTCAGGATGCATTTATTTAATATGAAAATAGTAGAAGGTGGATCTATTGGAGATCATTTAATTGAGTATAATACTATTATTAGTTAATTATCATTTGTGTTTTTCAATTTTGATGAAGAAATTAGGGCTCTCTTGATTTTGTGTTCGTTTCTTGAAAGCTAGAATGGCTTGGTAATGGTTGTGAGTAATTTTGTTCCTAGATCTAGTACCCTAAAATATGATGACATGTTTGGTGTTATTTTTAGTAAAGAAACTCATAGAAAATCCTCAGATGGCTCTATATCAAGAAATGCTTTAAATGCACAAAGCAAAGGTAGAATGACTAAAAGGGGAAATAACTCTAGAAATCATGGAAAATCAAGACGAAAGTCAAATGGGAGGAGGTCTCAATCAAGAGGACTGAACAACTACTGGTACTATGGGAAACCAAGGCATAAAAATAAAAATTTCTCGACTCAAAAGAAAAATGGAGATAAACTAAATGGAGACAAAGAGGAAAATGTGGTAAGTAAAAAATCCAAAGAGGATTCTTTGCTTCTTTCTTTAGAAAGTGTTGATGATTTGTGGGTTTTAGATTATGGTGCTTCATTTCATGCTACACCTAATAGAGGTTATTTTATTGACTATGTCCAAGGGGATCTTGGACTTGTCTATTTGGGGGATAATGAACCTTGTCAAATTGTTGAAAAGGTAAAAGTTAAGATTAAGTTGTAGAATGGGAATCATTGGCTACTACATGAGGTAAGACATGTTCCAAGGCTGAGTAGGAATTTAATTAAATCAAAGAAACTCTATAATAAGCATTCTGTAGTTACTTTTAATGATAAAAATTGGAAAGTTTCAAAAGGTTTCCTTGTAGTAGAAAAAAGTGTGAAAGAAGGCACCTTATATCTTTGTACAAGTAATATTATTCCTTCTACTTTAATTATTTCAAAGAAAAATGAATGTTCAGGAATAATTGTTGCAATTGAGCAAGGAGAACAAATAGTTGTTGTAGAGTTTGATATAGCATTGTGTTACAATAGACTTATGCACATCAATGAGAGAGGTATGAAAGTACTTCATTCAAATAAATTTTTATCAAGTTTGAAATGTGTTAATATGTATTTCCATGAAAGTTGTGTGAATGGAAAACAAATGAGAGTGAGTTTTGTGAAGACTGGGAAAGAAAATAAAAGGTAGAAATTAGAGCTTGTGCATATAGATGTATGGGAACCAACTTAGGTATCTTCCCTCAACATCTCTCATTATTATGTTACACTTATTCATGATGCAACTAGAAAGGTATGGGTTTATTTCCTTAGACAAAAATCTGATGTATTTCAAACATTTAAGAAATGAAAATACTTGGTTGAAAATGAGACTAGTAAGAAATTAAAATGTTTTAGATCTGATAATGGTGGTGAGTATTACAGCCATGAATTTGAAGATTATTGCTCCACTAATGGTATTTGTAGATAGGAAATTGTTCGAAGGACCCCACAAGAAAATGGAGTGGTTGAACACATGAATAGGACTATAATGGAGTGTGCAAGGAGCATGAGGTTGCATGTTGGGTTGTCCTTACACATGTCGGTGGAGGTTATCAATACTATTGTATATTTGATTAATAGAGGTACCTCTACTCCTTTGGGTTGTGTTACTCCAGAGGAACCATCGACTAGTAAGAAGGTGAGTTATTCTTTTCTCAAGACCTTTGGTTGTGAAGCCTTTGCCCATATAGATTCTAAAAATAGAACAAAGCTAGAAGCTAAGTCAAAGGAATGTGTATTTTTTGTATATGGAATTAATGAATTTGGTTATAGGCTTTTGGATTTAGAAAATTGTAAAATTTTAAGAAGCAGGGATGTCATATTCAATGAGAAAGTATTGTACAAAGATCTATTGCAGCAGCATGAGAAGAAAGAAGATTATTATGTAGTGCTAGATGATACTCCAAAAGATGATGTTCCAACACTTCCTCATAATGTGCAACAACTGTAACAACAAATACAACACAACCTCATGAATGTTAGATGATCAACAAGGCTAAGTCGACCTCTAGAAATATTTTATCCTTCCTTGTATTCTATTTTACTTACCGATGTTGGTGAACCTGAATGTTATGATGAAGCTATATAGGTGAATACTAAGATTTAGTGAGAGTTTGCAACAAAAGATGAAATGTACTCTTTGCTGAAAAATAAGAGATGGGATTTGTGCAAGTTGATTGTAGGTAAAAGGGCTTTATAGAATAAATGGGTTTATGGGTTAAAAGAAGAGGATGGAGGTAAGAAAATATTTAAAGCTAGGTTAGTTGTAAAAGGATTTGCATAGAAAAATAGAATTTATTTTGATGAGATATTTTTTCATGTTGTTAAGATGACTTCTATATGTATCGTTTTAGGTATTATGGCTACTAAAAAATTGCATTTGGAGTAGCTTGATGTTAAAACAACCATTCTTCATGGTGATTTGGATGAAGAGATCTCTATGGCATAGCCAAAAAATTTGAGGTCAAAGGTAAGGAGAACTTAGTGTACAAATTAAAGAAAATTTTATATGACTTGAAGCAAGAACCTCGGTAATGGTATCTAAATTTTGATAGTTTTATGCATAAGCATGGATATGGTAGGTGTCATTCAGATCATTGTGTCTATTTTAAGAGGTTAGATGATGACATCTACATTATTTTATGTTTATAAGTTAATGATATGCTTGTAGTTGGGTCTAACATGGATCACATTAAGGGGCTAAAATGCTAGTTAGAACATACATTTGCTATGAAGGATTTGGGGGTAGAAAAACAAATCCTTGGTATGAAGATTTTTAGAGAAAGGAAGAATAGGAAATTGATGCTATCTCAGGCTGATTATGTTGAGAAAGTGTTGTAACATTTCTCTTCAGAGAATGCTAAAGCTATCAGCACACCTTTACCTGGTCATTTGAAGTTGACTAAGGAGATGTGTCCCAAAATGCAAGAAGGGGAGGATAAGATGTCCAAGGTACCCTATGCTTCAGGTATAGGAAGCTTATGTATGCTATGGTATGTACAAGGCTAGATATTGCACATGTAGTGGAAGTCATTAGCAAGTATATGAGTCATTGAGGAATTGAGCATTGGAATGTAGTTAAATGAATTCTCTAATATTTAAGAGGAACATCTAGTAGGTATTTATACTTTGGGGGCTCTAATACTAATTTATAGGGATATGTTAACTCAGATCTGGCAAGGGATATTGATAACAGGTAGAGTACTATAGGTTATGTATTTACTATTGGTGGGGCATCAGTGAGTTGGGTTTCTAGGTTACAAATGGTTAATGCTTTATCCAATACAAATGCAGGGTATGTTGCTACTACAAAGGTAGCCAGGTAGATGATATGGCTTTAGTTCTTCTTGGCTTTACTCACATAATATAGCTCTTCGCCATCATACACCCACTTTAGCAAATTAGATGGTTTTCTATAATTACAATACTTTAATACCCTAGTTCAACCTTTTTGTTCTAGTTTATAGTTAATGTAAGGTTAACCAATATATGTCCTAACTCACTCCTTATATAGTTATGTTTAAAATCTTGTGATAATAATCAATGGGTCTAAATGGACCAATCAAGTTAATGTTGAAATGTAGAGTTTAGCTTTCTATTTCAATAGCCATGTACACTAGGCAATGTCATGTTTAAAGGTAATGTCACTGTGGTTTAGAGGTAGTTTTTCATGTTTAGAGATAATTTCAATGTGGTTTAGAGGTAATTTGCATGGTTTAGAGCATAATGTCATTATGGCAATGACAATAACTTCAGTGAAGAGTTGAATGTAAGTAGTTACTACCTTGAACCTATGCTAAAAATTCCTGGGAGCTAAGGGACTTTATTCAAACCACTGGTGATAGTACCCATGGCCATGATACTTGTTGAGTGAGTTTTATTGTTTTTCTATTGTGCCAAGATCTCTCTATTTATATACATATACACGTGTGTGTGTGTGTGTGTGTGTATGTATATGTATATGTATATGTATATGTATATGCATATGTATATGTATATGCATATGTATATGTATATGTATATGTATGTATATATGTATATACATATCTATATATATATGCATACATACATATACATAGATCACAAGGGCATGGCAACAAGATGCAGAGATCACAAGGTCACAAAATGAAATGAAGTGATCAAAAGGGCATGTCAAGAATATCTTAGATCTCCACTAATCTCCCCAATCCAAAAGATCTCTCTATATATACACACATACATATACATACATACTTACATACATACATACATACATACATATATATACATATTTACATACATACATACATACATACATACATACGTATGTACATACATACAATTGCATATGCAATTTTATGACCTTGGAAAATTGTATTTGATCTTGCTAGATAGGAATAGTTGTTTTTTCATTTTATTGTACCTAATCTAATGATAATTCTATAGGAATTTGTAATTAACCTAGCTAATCAACAACTAGACCAATTTAACTAGGTTATGGATTGTTTCTTTCTAAAAATATCTACTATGATATGTTTTTCTAAAATGTCTTGTGAACTTTGCCCATTTTTACTAGTCTACATTATTCTTGTACAGGATCATGAGTTAAGTCACTTAGCATGGGTTGAGTGAGTTTTATTGTTTCATTACTTGTATTTTGGAATATGGGCTTTATTTTATCATTGGCTTTGTTCAAGTCTTGATTCTAATGAAGTAACAAAGTGGTTTTAGGGTGGAATGGACTATATAATGAAGATGAAACTTGAAAACTTGAATGTAGAAATGTTGAAATGAAAGCTATCAAGGATCAAACACCTATGGTAGAGTTACAATACAATGTAAAGTTGATTTTAGATATAAACAAAAATAAGTCACTTAGTACAGGTTAAGTGAGTTTTATTGTTTTATTATATGTATTTTGGAATATGGGCTTTGTTTTATCATTGGCTTCATTCAAGTCCTAATTTTGATGAAGTTAAAAAGTGGTTTTAGGGTGGAGTGGAGTATATAATGAAGAGGAAACTTGAAAACTTGAATGTTGAAATGTTGAAAGGAAAGCTATTGAGGATTAGACACCTATGGCAGACTTACAATACAATGTAAAGTTGATTTTAGATATAGATAAATAAATTAAATACATGACTTAAATCATTCCCATTTGTTTTTATTTTGGATAGCTGCATGAGAAAGGGGGTGGAGAGATCTAAATTTTGGTGGATATTTCATTGTCATACCCTTGTAATCATTGCATTTGTTTGCCATGCCCTTATGATCTTTGCATTTCGTTGATATTCCCTTACTGGAGATCAGTGGAAATCTAGGATTTCATTTCCATACCCTTGTGATCTCCTTTCCCTTGCTCTACCATTTCATTTCCATTTTGTGCCCTTGTGATCTTTGTGGCCTTTGCAACTCACTACAACGTTTAGGTTTAAATTGCAATGGTAGTGTGATTTGTGGTGTTTGGGACCAAATGTAGTAGTGTTTGCTTTGTGATTTTCTTCAAGGGTAGAAGAGGTACCTATGTAAATGTTATTTTCTTTTCCTTCTAAACATGTATTTCTTTATATTTCCCCCAGCATCTAATCATAATAGCATGACAATGAGATGCAAAGATAGATACATACATACATATATACATACATACATACATAAATGTTCATATGGAATTTCATCACCTTGGAAAATTGTATTTGATCTTTATTCAATCACCAAGAGATAATATAATTTGTATACACATATTTCTACATACTTAGTTTGGTATGAATAGTTTTGATTGAATTCATTTGAGGAAAGTGAGTCTACTCATGATGATAATGGCTCTATGTATTAGGTCTTTAGAGGAGAGAGAATTACAAAAGATTAGATGGTGGGGTAGGAGGAAGATGATTATGTGAATGGCTGATCGAGCATGTTGGAGAAAATCAGGGTGTCAATTGCAAGTAGTTTCATTAATTTGATAAGGGAATTAGCTTTGAAAGTGAGATGATCAAAATTGGCATGTCCATCATTATGACAAATGTCTTTATCTCATAATAGAAAATTACCTCAAATGACAAGTGACAAATTATTAAATATATGGAAAATAAAAAAAACATATACCTATAATATTTTTGAAGCACAAAAATATAATAAAAATAACGTTTCGTAGAAAAATCCATGAGCTATGTGGCTATTCCTTTGTCCAGTAGTGGAAACTCTTCATGTTAAAAAGAAGGATCTTGAAATTAAAAAAGATAACTATTAGATATCTATATTTGTGTTTTAGTAATAACAAATATATAGTCTAATTTAAAGAAAAGTAATAGTCTTAAATGTATATGATTAAATAAAATAAACAAGAGTACTAGTTGTAGTTGTACAATTTTAGTATTACTGAGTATGTTAAACAAAATTTTCAATAAAAAAAGTATGAGGTAACATAAATTGATACCTTGCTTGATCCTATTATGACTTAATATGAATGGATTTGATTATTACCTAGATGATATTGTGTACAAGATCTTTACTCAATCACCAATAGATAATATAATCTACAAGTGCAAATTTATGCATACTTAATTTGGTATTAATAAATTCGATTGAATGCAAGGATAATTTCTTTTCTAAATTGAGGACATGAATGATTAATTTAATTTAACACAAGTAATATGAAAGTGTGTTTGTATGCATGTAATGAAATTCACATAGTGAATTGATTTACATATATACATCCATATATGCATACATTCATCATAATTAGTTATCCTTGAATCTAAGAAAAGCTATTATATATGAACAAGAGATACATGTTTAGAAGGAAAAGAAAAGAAAATTTACATAGGTAACTCTTCTCCCCTTGAAAAAAATCCAAGAGCAAGGGTATGGAGATCACAAGGGAACTACAACAAAATCCTAGATCTCCACTGATCTCCACCAATGTTCACAACTCTCCACCCCCATTCAAAGATTTCTACCCTCTTTTGCGTGCAGCTCTCGACAATCAATCACAAAAAATGGGGAATGATTAATGTCATGTTTTCTTTTCTTTTTTATTTACAATCCACAATCCACAAGATCTATTTGTATACACACACACACACACACACACACACACACACACACACACACACACACACACACACACACACACACACACACACACACACATATTCAAACATACATACATATATACATACATACACACATGAAAACAACAATGCACTATCTAAGATTTTACAATTGATCAACAAAATTAATTTTCAAAAAGAAAATGCATCTGAAGATACTATGACATTGGAAACAACATTTAAAGTGGTGTATTTGTTGATTAACTACATTGATTACTTCATTATTATATGATCCAACGGTAATGTTAGTTATTATTTTGACATACATGTAAACATTATTATTATTCATTATTATATATACATACATACATGAAAAAATAATGCACTTTCTAAGAGTTTACAATTGTTCAACAAAATTATTGTTTTACAGGAAAATGCACTTGAAGAATTTTAGCTCGGAAGAAAGAAAGTAAAGATGGTGTTTTCATGTATGTATGTATATATACAAAAAGTGTAGAAATAGTACAAAAATTGACAAGTGAGGGTGTCGACCAATCTTGAAAACTTGAATGTTGAAATGAAAGCTATCAATTATCAAACACCTAGCTAGAGTTAAAAGACAATGTGAAGTTGATTTTATATAAGGTAGATGTAGATGTCTAGATGTTTGAAATTCAAATTTTATGGCACGAGAGTGAAGGAGAAGGAGTGGCTTTAAAAAGAGAAGGAGAAGGAGTAGCTTTAGAAAGAGACTAGAAGAACTGTTAGCTTTGAAGATGGTGTTGAAAAAGTACAAAAAGTGCTTGACATGAGAGGTCCATAAGTGAGGGTATTGACCAATCTTGAAAATTTGAATGCTGAAATGAAACCTATCAATGATCAAACACCTATGCTAGGGTTACAACACAATGTGAAGTTGATTTTAGCTAAGCTAGAGGCAAATAATCAGAAGTTTGGTAATCAAAATTTAAGGCATGAGAGTGAAGGAGAAGGAGCAACTTTAGAAAGAGAAAGAGAATGATAGGCTTTAGAAAGAGACTGTGTGGTAGAAACAACAGGTAGACAACATAGAGGATATTATGGGACCTATTGGATATAATCTAGGAAAGCATTGTGGTAGGTACTATGACATTGGAATCACTTGCAAGTGTCTTTGAGAATTTATAGTCCAAATATCAAATATTTATAAGAGTGTTTCAAGGTTGGGAATCACTTCTACATGATTTGCATGGTTTAGAGGTAATGTCATTGTGACAGAAACTTCTACAAGGGAATGAGCCTCGTTATTATGGCATTTATATAGAAGTATAACTTTCTTCTTCAACTCCTTACACTCAACTCTTCATTGAAGTTATTCTTCAATTCCTTGCACATGTAATTTTATCACCTTAGAAAATTGTAATTGATCCTACTATCTATGAACAGCTGATTACTCATTTTATTCTACCTAATCTAATGAAAACTCTATAGGAATTTTTACTCAATCTAGTGAATCAGTAACTAGATCCATTTAACTAGCTATGGCTAGCTTCTTTCTTAAAATATCTATGATGATATGTTTTTGTAAAATTTCTTCCAGCACAAAATCTTCCCATTTTTCCTGGTCTACATTATATTTGTGGAAGATCTTGAGGTAAGTCACTTAGCACGGGTTGAGTGAGGTTTATTATTTTATTATTTGGATTTTGGAATGTTTATGTAGTTGGATTAATTTATGTATTGTGATAAGATCTAATAAGAACCTTTATAAGAATATCTAAATATACATGTTCAGAAGGAGATATAAAGAGATACCTATTTTGAAGGTAAATAAAGAAACATTTACATAGCCCTTGAAGAAAACTGCAAAGTTGGGGCATGACAATGAAATAATAGAGCAAGGGTATAACATGATAATGAAAGCACAGAGCAAGGGAATGGCATGAAAAAAAATGTAGAGCAAGGGAATGATGTCAAAATTGTAGAGCAAGGGCATGGGACCAAAATCAAAGAGAAAGGGCATAACACCAAAATTGTAGAGATGACAAGGGAATACAACCAGAGCAAGGACATGAAAATGAAACACATAGAAAAGGCACAAAAATTAAATGCACTGAGAAAAAGACATAGCAATGATATTCATAGCTCTCCATATTCTTTTGCATGCAGTTCTCCACCTTTTTTCATTCAGAGCTCTTCGCCTACTTCTTTTGCATGCAACTCTCCACAATGAAAACAAATGGAGAATGATTTATGTGATGTTTTATTTTTTTGACACCTACGTAGACACCACAATTATGACTTTGATGTTGGTATTGCGATGATGTTGGGGAAATTATAAAAAATAACAACATAAAAATCACCACAAACTAGACCGTCATCGTAAAATGTTGTCTCGATTTGACTACAAATGTTGTAGTGTTGATATTGACCACATTATCAAAATTTACATGAAATAGTCTTTTGTGTCATTGCCATACATCATAAAATTGTACAACAAGACAAGTAGCATCACTCATGTCAAGGTAGAATAGATTACCTCTAGTTTGATCACCATTCTGAATTAGTTCTCCATTAGCATCATATATCTTAACTTTTCTATTTCCAAATTCAACCTTACATCCAACAATATTCAGTTGTGACACGCTCAATATATTATAGTTCATCCCTTCTACATAATAAGCATTATCACATATGATCTTATCTATTAATTTTATTGATCCTTTTCCTTTGATCAGATATGGTGCATCACTTCCAAACTGAACAATATTACCATCATAACGTGCAAGGGAATCAATCTTGCTTTTATCTCCAATCATGTGATTAGAAAAGCCATTGTCAATAATTCATCTATAACTCTTTTTCACATAAGACACTAGTGTAATTGCCTCATCTTAATCAGAATCATCCTTCACTGCAACATAGATAAATTCATCATCATGATCCTCAAATTCATTGGATTCCTCTTCAGCAATGTAGCAGGATTTCTTTCCTTTATCTTTATAATATTTATTGTTCTCATATCTTTTGCCTCAAAATTTGTCTCCACTTATATTTTTCTTCTTCTTAGGACACCTTGCAACAATATGAAAAACTTCATTGTAATTGAAACGTATGATAGGCAATTTACCTTTTTATTTTTTGTTGCCTTTGTGAAATCTACTAGCCAACAATGCTTCAAGATCTTCTACATCACCTTTATTTGTATCACTATCACTAAAAACATGTTTTCTCTTTTTCTTTTCCTTCTCTTTAAGACCTTTTAGTGACAATTTAGCTTTGAAAGAAGATTCAACATTTTTAGTTCTAAAATTATCCAAAATAGAGAGTTAAAAGGCAATGAGACTACCAATCAATCATTCAAGGGTCAAATCATTACCATGTGTGCATCTTGGCTCTTGTATGGTGGAGACTCTAATAGCATAGATAGGTAGAATTTTTCTCAATACTTTGCTAATTATAGACTCGTCTTCAATCTTACCAATTGCTCCTCTTATAGAATTTATAACTTCTTTTACTCTTGCACAATATTGAACAATAATCTCACCTTCTTCTATTCTCATATCATCAAACTACCTCTCAAACTTTTAGATTTGGCTCTCAGAACATTTTTGTCTCCTCCATAGATCTTTTCTATGGAATCCCACATCTTCTTAGTAGAATCACATCCTTTGATGTCATCAAACTTACTATAGCTTAAGGCAGTCTCAAACATTGTCTCATTATACTATTCCTTCTTTTTCAAATCTTTAGTAGTGGGGGCTCCAGTAGGGTCAGCATGCTCAACATAAATGGTGGATTTTACATAGTCTATATGTCCTCCTAGATGTAGCCTCATCAAAAATTTTCATGCAAGAAAGTTCTCCTTGTTAATCTTTGGAACTTCTCTTTTAGGCATTTTGATCTTTAGCTTATAGTAACTTCAAACTATTCCTTGCAAGCAACCAATGCTCTGATACCAATTGTTGGAATACTTTAGAATAATTGAGATGGAGATGAATCAGTTATCCAAGGTGAATTAGTTATCCTCTTAAGCCTTCTTTGTTTGCATGCTAATTGTAGACCCTCTTATATGACGACCATATAAAGCAACACCCTAGAATCCTTGTCATCTTTTGGTTCTCATAGATGCCAAGTATTTCTTCAAACCTTGTATCCCCTTATAAAGGGAATTTAGGTAATTTGTCACTCAATAACAATCATCCATTTTAGGGTTAGGTTAGATTCATCAAATCTTCCCTCTTTTCCATTATGTTCCCTAAAGAAACTTCTTCTATAATCCTCTTTGAATTTGCCTCAAAATGGATTATCTTGAATTTTGTGCCTCCAACAAATCATACTTATCTTCCATGCACTAAATAGAATCCAAGAAATCAACTTTATCAGCTCAGATTCAAAGAATCCACCATCTAACTCATAATGTTGGCCCTCGAAAACAACTAGCCTCTGATGCTTGTCACACAGTATGTTGCTTGGCATCCACTAACATTCACTCGACACATAATATCTTTTTATTGTCACTCGACACATACTAAAATTTACTAACATACTAAATTCACTTGGCATACACTACATCTTCACTTTTCTCAGCACTAATTAATTTTTTTTTTGGCTTGAACTAACATTTCTTGGCACCTATTGATCACTCGGTTAAGCTTAGTAGACTCATTTTTCTTTCTTTGTTCTTCTAGACTTAGCTAGTGTATCTGTCAACTTCAACTTCAAGTAGATAAACAATACATCACATCACCCATGTCTTACTTGGTCTTAGTACTCATTTTATACATCAAATAACTCAATCTTTCCTCTAGGTACTCTTGCTATCACATCTTAACAAATCCTCTTCAACAATAAAACAAATGATAGCATTTAGACCAAACAAGAAATGGTCTCACCAAGGAGTAGTAGGTTTGATATCATTGAAAATATAATGCTTGTTCCAGATTCCACCAAAAAAATCTTGTTTTCAACAAGGTCTAGTAGTGCTTTGGATACCAAGTCTACATAGCCAACACCAAAAACCATCCCAAAACATGTTTTTACCCTGTTTCTTTGATTTTTTGACTTTAAGCATGTAGCTGACGATTTTTTTTCACCCATATTCGATGAATTTAAAATGGTTTCTTAATAATGTGCTCATTTTTCCATTGATATATATTTCTGTCAAATTATGAGTTTAGTATGAAATTTTTTCTTATTTTCTAATGGAGTTAGTTGTAAAGTGTTGATTGACATAGTGGTTGAAAAATAGCTATAACTTCCAAACCATAAAACACTTTTGAAATTCAAAAGATGCATCACATGCTTACTCTTCTACAATTTATAAAAAATGACTATTCATTGAATTAGTTAAGGTGGTCAGACATGAGAACTTTTTTTTTCTAAAAATATTTTAGAAGAAAATTCATAGCTAATTATTTTATAGGAATACAAATATCCAAAAATGTTGATATATCTAGACATGAGTCTATATCTTATATCTATAATATTAAAAAAATATTATTATTTGATTGTGATTAAGATGGTTATACATACACTAACTTCATTTTTTTTCCTAAATTTTTTGTACTACTACATAAAAATAAGACCTAGTAGTTTGGAAACTAAATTCAAATTTCTATAGATTCTATGCTTAAAACTTTTTAATATAAACTTCATAACTCATTCGAAGTTGCACATCAAGTTAACATAAACCTGATTTGTTGATTTTATACTATCACTTAAGCGTATGGTTTGGCACACCATGATCCTATACATACCCCATAGGTCAAATCAATATCAATAGGAGAACAAACCTCATCATAACATTGCTCAACTAGAGATACAATAATTTTTCTTCTCTTCTTCATCTTTTTCTTAAATTTATTAAAATAACTGCTCATTGCATTATCTAAAATTGATCTTAGTTACTATATAAAATCATTTATCTAATTTGTAATAGACTAGTCTTGGCTCCAAACAACATCTCCAAAAGTAGTAAAAGGTTTTTGAATATTAAATAATATCCACATTAGGAGTGATCCCATCTTACATGAGGTGTTTTTAGCACTCCTAATTGCTCCAAGTTTCTATGCTAACTGGATCAGTTGTAATTCTAATCCTTCTTCACAATCTTATATGCCAAGTCTATTTCCATACATGGCACACTATTTAGTTAGATTGACTGATAGAATTTTTGCACAATTGGACAGATGACGAATTTAACAATAGGATCAACAATGCCATCAATAGAAATTCCTTAGACATTCAACTTGGCCTTTCTTTGTTCTTCAATAATGTTCCTAGCTTGGCATCACATGGTTTTAACTTGATCTAGGGTAGGGTACCCTAAGACTTGATGGATGATCTCCTTGGAAATATTTACTAGTTTTTTCTCCAATATTAATTGCATTTCATGAGTCTTACTCAAAACTAGCTTTGTCCATTCAATTTTGGAATCACGAGGAAAATCTAGGGAATGAACTAGCCCTTTGTTAGTGAAAATTTTGTGCTCAACCTTCAATACACCATTTTCACACAAATTATTATAAGACTCCCTTAAATCATAATCTCCAATTTCAAATATTTTTCATGTAAATCATAACCTTACATCATGAATCATAAGTACCTTTGGTGGAATTGATGACAAGGTTCCTAATGGATCTCCCTTTAACGCAATATCTGGTATAGCTCAAAAATTTGGAGGTGGACAAGCATCTTTACTTACCAATTGAACATTCTTCATCTTCTTGCATGCCTTCTTCATCTCAAAAAAATTTCTCACGGCCATGTCTTTTTGTAAGGGTTTGAAAACCAAATTTTTAGTTACTTGACAATAATAATACCTTGAGCACTACACTAAAGTAGCTAATGGCACAAAGTTAGATCTTCACAATTCTTTGCACAAATCACTATTCTCAGTCACTCTGAATTTCTTTCTCAACTCTCTAATCGCTAGGCATGTAAAATGAATTGTAACATCCTCTATATAACTTCAAATGATCAAATTAAGTCCTCAATAAATACTTTGTACATGGGTAGGTACATTACAACTAGCTCAATCGTTGTATAGGACCTCAATCAAAACCATAACTTGGTTACACTTAACTCATTCAACACATCATCTCGGTATATATTTAAATAATTGGTCACTATAGATATCAATAACAATACTCAATATTAGAGGTGTCTTATCTTATGTAATTTTGGACTTGAACACATCTTATATTAGGAGCTAGTGTGTGATACAGAAATTAAATATACAATTCCTTACATAAATTTTTAGCTTATTTCAAGGTAGTGTGATCACCTAATCCATTGGATTGGGTGACCTCAACTTCATTGGTTCCACTATAGGTAGTTTTGTTTCATCTATTTCCTTGTTTTCTCTACATCAAGTTTGGCTTTTCCTTTGTTGTGTTCATTGTTTGGTGTTGGTGCTCGGGTCCTATAATGTTTTCTTACATGTCCAATCTTATGATGTAACTATAACAAACCAAAATTCCATTCATCCAACTCTTGGATTTGCCTCTAAAATGTTTCCCAATAATTTTTTTTGCAATATGTCTATATTTACCATTGTGATAATAATTGTACCATGTGTTGTAATCCCATTTATAGGAGTTACCTTTGTTGGATGGATTTGTTTTCCTTTTGGTTGTCCAATTAATTTTTTCCTTAGATCTTCATTTTTAAGCTTTGTGTCTAAACTTATAACAGTCATAGCAATAACCTTTAAATCTAGTTGTAACATATGTATTGCTAGCCTTTGACCTGCATTCAAGTACTTGATGTCCTTGTTTCTTGCAATTAAAATAGTGTCCATTGAACTTTGGTTTAGGATTTTTCTTACCATTTTATATTCTATATATATTTGTTGTATGTCTAGGTTTTACATGATGATGACATTTTGATTTTTTGTGTTTTGGCTTTTCATTCCTGTTTTCTCCATTCTTTGATGATTCTCCTTCCTAAAATAGGTGCTCCATATATCCTAGACTAGATGTGTGTCATGGGGTCTTTTTTGTGATCTCATCAACTCATCATAATATCTCACAACCTCTTTAAGTTTATTCAACATTTTAATGAGTTCATTTTCAGATCTTAAATCATTCCTTAGATGATCATTTTGTGATCTCAAATTTGCAATCTCTATGTCCTTCCTATATAGTTCTTAATTTTCAATTAATTATTGATTCATCATATCCAACTAATTATTTGTGAGCTCATACAGATTAGATGTCTCTTCATCAAGTCTAGTAGTCATTTTTCTCTTATCCTCTTCTTACATAATTTTGTCTTCTTCAGCTTTATATTTATGTTCAATCACTTCATATAATCTTACTGAATGGATTTTTCTGTAATTCAAGTTTATGATTCTTAATGATTTTTCTGAATCTACAGGCCTCTATCTCCAAGTTCTCAACTTTCAAGTTGTTACACTTTCTTCTAAGAGTACTAAGCTCTGATACTAATTATTGGAACTCTATTGGGAAAGTAAGATACTGAGAGTAGGGGTAAATCAAGATCTACAAAACCTTTTGAATTTTTTTTTTTTTAAATCAAATGCATTCACCTCTAACCCATCTCATATCTAGATCATGAACCATATAAATATAATTTGTAATGTTGAAATAGATCTAATTATTCATCACATATATGAACTTAAAGTAAGTGTGAAAAATAACACAAAGATTTGGTCATCCAGAAACCCTCGAAGGTGAAGCTAAAATAGGGGTGGGAAGTCACCCTCAAATCCTCATTGCTAGAACAATAAAGTGTGCCCTTCTAGGAGCTTACAAGACTTATTCAGTCGACGTTGTTTAAAGGATTTGAAACTTACTATTAAGTAAGCACTATGTTAGGAGATTTACATTGGCCTATTAGAACCACTTTGTTAAGAGATTTACCCTAATTAACTAGATAGAATGTATCAATACCATATCCTTCGATTAGCTTTTTGATGCTAGATTATGGACTCCTTCCAATTTAATTTAATCTCATCCCTAACAAACTTTGTTATGTCCTTCACTTCTCTACTCAATTTCTCTTTCTAGTCTCTTTTCTTCTTACATCCAAACATAACTTCCTTCACTATCTCTTTAACTCTCCTCATGTCTCTCTTGATTTAGAGATTGAACCCTCCTTAAAGAGTCAATTCATGAACCTTCTTGATCAAGATCAACATGCTATCATGAATGCTAATGGTACTCTGATTGAGGAGTAACCAAAACATTTCTAGAGGATGTGAGAGATTCTTAGCATGATTCACATGTTGTATGCATAACTATGTTTGTCATTGATGTCAACATAGTAGTGTTTTTGTGAAGACTAGTAGAGTGGCAAACATAGAACAAGGTCATACAGACAATGTATTGAAGATCAAGTGAAGCATAGTTAAGGATATGTTCTTCACTAAGTTATGATAACATGGTTAAGTGAACATATAGAGTGTCAAAGATATGTAGAAGATATTATGCATTTTACATAGAGTAGTATACAAACAATGTTCTTATGTATAAGTTTTTGTTTAATGGATTGTATCTCCTAACATAGATAGAATCATGATATGTGAAGTTAGAAAGTGATAGTAGATAGCATGATGATGATATTTGAATGTACACAAGGTCTGAGGTCACATGTGTTAGAAGTTGTAAATACTATGAGCTGACAATGTTGTTTAATTGTAATATAAATAATTACCATAATGTGGTCCTATTATACTTAATTGAGAAAACCTCAAGGCTGACTAAAGGAATTGTTTTGAGGATATGGTATAAAGGAAGGTTATTTTCCTTTGTATAGCCTATGAAAATGAAGTAGAATATGCAAAGTATTTGGTAAATGAGAGTAAGAAATCCAAGGGATAATTGGATGTGAAGTTGGTGATCTTGTATTGAGATCAGAAGAGGGACTCTAGTTGATAGGATATAGGAAGTTCAAGTACAATTCATTTATGTTATTCTGAAGAGAATAATATAGAGATCAGTTAGAGATTGAGTTTAGTGATCTTTCTCCAAATTTTTTTTGGACAATAGGTCGATTTGCCTTCTACAACTCCTAACAGGGTTGGAATCTCCTAACAAAGATTCAAAGTCTCCTAATAGGGACTGATATGTGCTGAATGTATTTATTGACTCCTAACAAGGTCCATCCACTAACAAGGGACATTTATATTAGTACATCATTCTATGGGGTACAATATCACTGGGGTTTTCCTTCTGATCAAGGGTTTCCCTCATTAAAATATTTGGTGTTATCGTACATGAGTATCTTGTTATGATTTCTAGTTATATTTTTCACATGCATAAGGATTAATAAGGTTGATAATTGTTGTAATAGTTATATAACTAATTCGCGCCCACCAACTCCCCCACCCCTCTTAGTTATATTGGTGGACTTTACTTTCTACTAATTGGTATTAGAGCATTAGGTCCTTGAAAGAAAAGCTTAACAACTTTGGGAGATCTGTTGAAGGTCACTTTAGAAAAGAAATTTTAGAGTTTGATGGAATCAATTATTGAAATTGGAAAGAGGAAGAAAATAAAGGTATGAAAATTTACTCATGTGGTACATGTAAAGAATTTGGTCATTTTTCATCCAGATATCCTAAGAGAGTAAGAAAGACTAGAAATAAATTCATTTTTGATGATGATGAATAATTTAAAGAAACTATGGAAAGATTCTTGAATGATAGTGCTGATGAAGATGATGAACTTGGATTGGTTGAGAAAGAGGAAGAAATAGAAGAGATAGCTTTAGTGACTATTGTTGATTTTTATGATTCAGATAAGGAAGCTAATCCTAGGGTTAATTATGACAATGTTGAATTTTTTTATAAGACTAAAAATGACTTTGATAATGATGTTCAAATTGTTGAACAAGGAGAAAAATAGAGATTAGAACCAAGAGAAAAAAACCAGAGTTGAAGTAACAACTCCTACACCAAACAAGAATCTTGCAAAGAATCACCCAATTCAACATATTATTGGTAGAAAAGATAAAGAAGTGATGACACGAAACATATTACATGAGGAATTATGCTTAATTTCTCAAGTTTGACCTAAGAGGACATATAAGGCATGGAAGGATGAAAATTGGATTCAAGCAATGCAAGAACTAGATTAGATTGTGAAGAATGAGACATGGGAATTGTTTCCTAGACCTAAAGACAAGAAAGTTATAGGAATTAAATGGGTATTTAGGAATAAGATGAATGGAAAAGGTTAAGTTGTGAGTTAAAAAGCTAGATTGGTATGCAATGGATATTCATAGAAAGAGGGAATATATTATGAAGAAACATATGCTCCTATAGCTAGAATGGAAGCACTAAGAATGTTCTTGGCTTAGGCAGAAAGTAAGAAGTTTAAAGTGTATCAAGTGGATATAAATTCAACATTTTTGAATATAGAACCTAAAGAAGAAGTCTACATTGAGAAGCTTGAAGGATTTCCTTTGAGAGAAGAAAAGGACATGGTTTACATATTGAAGAAAGCCTTGTATGGTCTAAAGTAAGCATTGAGAACCCGGTATGCAAGATTGGATAAATATTTGGCAAAACTAGGATTTTCTAAAGGTATGATAGATTGTACTTTATATTTGAAAGAAATTGGGAATGGATTGTTGATTATTGTGATACTTGTTGGTGACATAATCTTTGGAGGTAATGATGAAGTGAGTGATGAGATTTTTGATGAATTGAAGAATGAGTTTGAGATGATTATGATTGGTGAGATAAAGTTTTTCCTAGGTTTATAGATTGTGAAAAATAGAGATGGTATCTTAATATAACAAGCTAAATATTTGAAAGACTTTCTAAAAAGATTTTTCTTGAAAATTTGTAATAATTTTGGTATGCCAATGGTAACTAGCCACAAGTTATCTAGTAAAGATGAGAAACCTACAATTGAGAAGAAGAAGTGTAAATCTATAATTGGAGGTTTGCAATCTCTAACTCACACCAAACCACATATAGAAAATGCAGTTGGGATAGTAGCAACATTTCAAGCTAATCCTAAGGAATCTCATTATGTAGTAGTAAAAAGGATATTTAGATATTTGAAGGGTACACTTGATTTTGGACTATGGTATGATACATGAAGTGATTTTACTTTATGTTCTTATACTGATGTTGATTAGTTAGGTTGTATGGATGAAAGAAAGATAACTAGTGGTGGATCATTTTTCCTTCGAGGAAGATTGGTTTCTTGGCTAAGTGTGACACGCGATTATATTTGAACTAGAGTGTAACTAATGCAGAGTATGTAGTAGTAGCAAAAAATTGCAATTTGATCATGTGGATGAAGACTTTTTAGAACTTGTTATCATACATTGTGATAGCACAAGTATACCGAGTATATCTAAGAATCTGGTATTGAATTGTAAGACTTAGAATGTATCTATTAAGTATCATGTTTTGAGAGAGAAAGTGACAAAAAAAGAAGTCAGACTGGAGTATGTCACTACAAAAGATCAAATTACATATATGTTTACAAAGCCCTTGCCTAAAGATACATTTATGTACTTGCAAGTTATGCTTGGGGTTATCCCCCTACCTAATTCTGAGTAGATGATGTAGAGATTACATTAGTTTAGTGGTAAAGGGCATTATTTTTTGACTAGACTAAATCCTAATGCCTCCTATATGGGGGAGTATATAAGATGAGAAGAATCATCAAGGACTCTTAGTAAGTAGTTTAGAACAATGTCTTTGGACACTCAAGCTGATTGAAGACTTGGAGAATATGATTGACATAATGAATCATTTTTCATTGATTTCAATGGGGAAGAGTATGCATGAAAAACATCTTCTATGAATGGGGAGAGAGAAGTAACATGAATGGGGAAAAAGATCTTCTAATAGGGGAGAAAATATGTACATGAAAGACATCTCCTAAGTTATGTTATGAGGGAGAGATTGCATAGAAATCTAGTAGTTGTTCTTGAGAATCAGAGTGTGAACAACTTATGCCAATCCTAAAGAAGAGATGCAAACAGAACATCATTCTTGTGATTTTTAGATTTTATTGATAAAGACAATTTGAAAAGAAGAGAACAATAATAGCAGCAACAATAGAGTATTGGTTTGGTATTGTTGGAACTTAAATGTTTTTCATCTATGTTGTCATCAATGCCAAAGAAGGAGATTTTTAGCATGAATGTTGATGGTATTCCTTTGGGGGAGTATCCTAAGAATTTCCAGAGAACGTTTAGCATTATTGAAATGTTGCAATAATGATTGTGTTTATCATTGATGTCAATATAACAATGTTTATGTGAAGATTGGCCAAGTACCAGACATAGAACAAGGTTGTATGAATGATTTATTGAAGATTAGGTGAACCTCAGTTAAGGATGTATTCTACACTTTGTTTTGATTACATGGTTAAGTGTGCATATAGAGAGTCAAAGGTAGGCAAAAGATATGATTGATTTACTACAAGTAGTATATAGACAAAGTTCTTAAGAAGAAGTTTATAATGAATAGAATGTTTCTCCTACCAAAGATACAATCCTTATATGTGAGGTTACACAATGATTGTAGACTACCTAATGATGACATCAGTGAGTGTAGAATGTATCAGGTCACATGCGTGAGAAGTTGTAAAGGTTGTGAGCCAACAGTGTTGTGTAATTATAATATAATTAATTATCATAATGTGGTCCTATTATAATTAATTTGAAAAGCCTTGAGGCTTACTCAAGGAATTTTTTTCAAGACAAGGTATGAAGGAAGGTTAGTTGTCTTTTGATCACATATGCAATTGAGGTGGAAAATATCAAGTATTTGGTAAATGCAAGTAAGTGATCAAAGGGATTATTAGATGTGAAGTTGGTGATCTAGTATCGAGATCAAAAGAGGAAGTCTGGTTGATAGGACAGAGGAAGTCCAAATACAATTCATTTCTATTATTTTGCAAGGAATAATATAGAGATCAATTGGATAGTGAGTTCAATGATATTACAACTGAATTTTTTTGGATAGTGGGTCCATCTACCTTCTACAACTTTTAATAGGATTGGCACAACTCCTAACAAGGTTGGAATATCCTAACAGGGATTCAAAGTCTCCTAATAGGGACTAATATGTACTAAACATATTTATTGACTCCTAACAAGGTCCATCCTCTAATAAGGAACATTTATATTAGTACATCATTCCATGGGTACCATCCCCACCAAGGTTTACAAACATGTGTCACCCTTTTACAAATGAAAAGACTAACATCAAAAAAAGTATTAAATTTCAACAATGTAAAAGTCATATTTCTGTTTTGAATTTTATGTTGATGTAAACTAATTAAATGTGTATAAAAAGATAAAGTTTATGTATGTTATCTTATTATAGAATTTTATTTTATTTTAAAAGTATGTTTTTATAATTTTCAATGACCTTTTTTGACAGTGCTAAAATTGAGAAAATGAGGGGTTATAGTTCCAACCATAAAAATAACTGCAAATAGATGTATTTTTATCTAAATTTGAACTATGTTGTTGATGACATATCTACCTAGAACTATCACAAAGAAATTTTCAAAAATATTGTATATTTTGTCTGTTATAGCTATTAAAAGTTGAACTTTTCATAATTTAACAATTTTTTTATCCCGCCATCTTTTCTAAAGTAAATCTATGTTAACCATTACAAATGTTATATATTATTGAAGAGGACTCCCTCCTCTAGAACAATTCATCATTTTTAAATTTTTTCGTTATCATCTACTAATTTTTATATTTTTCTGAATGTGCATCATCTTTAATGTTGAAATACCTACTTGCATTATTTCACAATTATTGTAATTGATATTGGGTCACCTATGAAAGAATTATATTGGCATAATTCTGACTTCAAGTTCTATCCAATGGTTTTTTTTTTTTTTTTTAAACCCTAATTCTAATGAAGAAATTGTCCTCTAAAGTGTTAAGTTCTTCAAAATTACAAAAAACATGAAAGAAAGTCCCACATTGGATATTAAAGGTAAAGTTTTATTTTTAAATTCTTATATTTAATTCAATAAAATAAGTTTTTTATTTTAAAGCTAAAGTTTTTCTTTTTTAATTATTATATTTAACACATAATTGCATTTGTAATACTAAAAAACTAAAGTTTTAAATGAAATTTTATTGAAGAAATATTTAGAAATTAGACTTTTTAAGTTATTTTTGTATTGAAATCAATTAATTAAATTTATTCTTTATTTAAAATTTATTAATTAATTTTATTTGAATAAATTATTAGAATGAATTTGCGTGTTTTAAAATATTATGAAAAATATTAAAATTATTAAATAGTTAACTTATTTAATTTATTTAATATATTTAATAAATTGTTTAATCTAAATTTAGAAATAATTTAATGCAACTACTTAAGATTTTGTAGTGTTACAAACAGTCAAATATAATAACCTTCTAATGTTGAAAGTTTTTTCTAAATTGTTTATGATCTACCAGTATTTGTGTAATTAAATTTGGAAGTCTTTTGTATGTAGGTGATATCAAGCTCTCTATTCAAGTTTTTGTACAATGAGGAATAAAGTGAAAAGAGCAAAAATATATGATCGAGTCAAAGATGACCAGAAGAAAGGATGGACAAACCATAATATAGAGCCACCAATTGAAGATCCATTGATTGAAGTTGAAGAAGATCATGTTGAAGTTCTAGGAAGTAACTAGTAGGACATTTGGAAAATATGGTTTACAGTTGGAGAATTTGATGGAGATGAACAAAGACTCTCTTTTTAGAGAAACTGAATCATCTAAACACATGATGCCTAAAATTACAATTAAGCTACATCTGAAAAATATGTGGGAGGAATTTTTTGAAAATAAATCTCTAATTGGTAAAGCATAATTATTTATTAGATTATTTAGGAAAAGAGAAATGAGTCCTATCCTAGAGTTGTTAGGTGTGAACAATAAGAAAATCTCAAAAGATAATATGAAGGTAACAATAGTTCAAAATTTGAGAGATGCATTAAATCCTATTGATAATAGAAGTTGAGTAGTTGATTTAAGTGTTGCACAGAGAGCATTGATGGCTATGATTATGAAAAAAGACTTGTCACAAGAAAACCAAGTTTGAGCAATTTCTAAAATGCTTAATCTATCTAGAAGAACTTTTTAAAGATAAATAAAAGGAGAAATTTGTTTGATGAGAACATTGAGAAGAACTAGGTCAATATTTTTCAACTTCCTCAAAAGGATAGAATTTCTAAAGATGTTAGAAGATAGGTTGTTGAATATTGGACTAGCTAGTCACATGTTCCTCCCAATAGAAGAGACACTATATATATCAAAGATAAAGAGAGAGGTATAAAAATAGCTCATCCAACATACTTTGTAGACATGCAACACAAATTAAATTATTTGAAGCCTTCAAAAAAGAATTTTCAAATGTGAAAATTTTGCAAAGAATGTTTGAGAGTTTGCACTCATGTTTTGTACATATAAATAAGGTCCATAAAACTTGTTTTTGTCAAAATCACATTGAGTTTCATCTTTACTTGCGATCTTTTAGAAAAGCTATGGTAACACTTAAGCTAGATGTGATAATTCCTAGAAGCAAAATTCACAATTTGTGAAGTCTCTGTTATGTGATCATGCTGAAAAGTCAGATGAATTCAGTGTACAATGCATAAAAAATGCATGCACAAATTTTGGAATGTTGCAAAAAATTTCCATAAGAAATAGACAGTATTGATGCTTCAACACCAGTTGTGTGGAATAGAATTGAGTATGAGATATATCAAACAAGGAATGGAGAAGAATTTTTTTTAAAAGCTTTGAAGGAGAGAAATTTTCCATATTGTGTGGTTATGGATAAATTTAGAACTATGATTTATCCACACATCCAACATAGTCATGGTGCAAGATGGCAAGCCAAATAGTTTAGAGATTCAAAAAAAAAAATTTCCACAAGGATGTATTCTATCAATTGTAGAGTTATCTAAAAACTATACTTTTTCCCCTCAATCTGATATTCAAGATAAATATTATCACTCAGATCAAATTGCAATTTTTGTAAAAGTTTCTTATAGACATGCACAATTTTAGGTAGATGGGGTAGAAAGTATAGATCTAGATGAATGTATTATCATTAAGGATGCCTATTTTTATCTTTGTGATCATAGCATTCATGATAGGAGCTATGTAGCTCATTGTTTTTTAATGTTCTTTGGTGATCTCACAAATCATGGAATAAACGCTTCAGAACATTGGATTTGGTCTAATGGTTGTGCTAGTACATTTATTTGAAAGTGAAATTTTGAAATTTCGTTCACATATTTAATTAAGTGAACTATTAATTATATATATATATTTTTTGTCATAAATTTATTTTAATTTTTTTCCTAGGGCAATTTAAGTCTCCAAAAGGATTCAATTGGCTTACAACACAACATGCAAGATGAAATGTTAAGTTTCTTTGGAACTTCTTTGAAAGTGGTCATGGAAAAGGAGAGCATGATGGAACATGAGCATGTGTAAAGTGTGCACTTCGCCAGCATGAACTTTTGGGTATAGTATTGCATTTGTACTAATCAAATTTGATGTATATGACCATCTACTAGATACTTATTTTATATTTTGTTAAAATTGATACTATTTTTTTTCCTATATAGGTGCAAAGATAGACAAAGCAAATCTTTTGTTGAATGGTACAAATCTAAATTTTTTCCTCATAATACAGCATATAACAAATGTTTTTCTGGGAAGTGAAAGGTAAGATTTCCATTTTTCTTTGACATGATTACTTTAATATTTTGATTATTCACATAGATACTTGTCAATTTAATGTGTTACAGATATTGATCGATCAAATCCTTACAATTGTCAACCCTTTGTTGGAATTAGAATATTGCATCAACTGATGACTACCGAGCAACACAAACCTCCAGTAATTCATGTAAGAGAAAATTCATGTTTTTTTAATGTATGCATTCAAAACAATGCAATGGGTCAATGCGAGAATATTGTCACTGACTATGTCTCTAAATGGACATGGAAAAACACAATCAGAAGTACCCCTTATGAAGAAGATTAAGATGACATAGACACTCATAATCCTATGTATTTAGCTGATTATGAACATGTGTTTCTGATTTAGTTGTTCTAGGTGACTTTCTACAAACATGTTTCATTTTAATATTAATTTGTCTCCTTATTTATTTATATATTTATTTATTTATAGTTTCCATTATTTTTCTACATTTGTAGGTGACATCTTTGTTGTCAATGTGGATCCTCAAAATGTTGAAGGTGTAGATTTCTATTTACATAGATGCACAAAAAAGAAAATCAAGTTGACCGAACCATGTATAGATTATGATAACAAGTCTTATCCAACTGGTTCAGTTGTTATAGAAGGTATATATTATCCTCTTCTGAGATGTATAGAACTAATTAGAGTGATAGATTAATTGTAAATAATTATTTATTTTTTATATTATTAAGAATACTAAATGAAGTATAAATCTTATTTTGTAGGAACCTATTATCAACAAACAAAAATTGGCCACAATGGTGTTTAGTTTATTGAATACATGCCTAGCCAAATAGTTTTGCGTTACAAGCAGTTCACTTTAGCCACAAAGATTTAGTTTGACATTATTCCAAAAAAAGGACACATCAAACCAAAGTGGAGGTTAGATATCAAGGACCATAAAATTTTTTTGGAGATTATTAAAGATAAAGAGGATCTTGACCATATGTATAAAAAACTTTCAGATTGACCTAGATAGGTTTAATGGTACATAAAAATATTTCAAATTTATATATTCATAAATTGTTTTTAAATAGTTATACATTTTTTTTTTTTTAATATTTATACACTTTTACAAAAACACCTAGAAAATGATGTAAGATGTATCTTCATTAATTTATTGAACATGTAAATTTATTATACATTAACAATTATCTAAAAAATAATGTATGTATTTCTAAATTTACATGTACACTTTTATAACACACCTAGAAGTTATGTAACACAAATTTTCATTAATTTATAGAACATGTAAATATATTACAGATTAACAATTATCTAAAAAATAATGTATTTACTTCTAAACTTACATGTATATTTTTTTTTTACACTTTTACCACCTATCTAGAAAATTATGTAACACATATTTTCATTAATTTATACAACACATAAATTTATTGCACATTAACAATTATCTAAAAAATAAAGTAGGAGATATTTTAAAAATGTGTTTCCACATTTACATAAAAGATATTCTATAAATGTAAATATCAAATATATCAACTACATATAAACATGGTCACATAACTCATGCAAAAATCATATATGTCAATTATAAATGTAAATGCTCACAAAAGTCATGAAAAATAAAATATGTCTACTATAAATGTAAATGGTCACATAACTCATTAAATATCATATATGTCTACTATAACCACAAATGGTTAGATAACTCATGCTAATATGAAATATGTCAAATATGAGTGTGTTGTAAATGTAAAATGTCCCATAGTTGTAAATCAATATCAAACATCATGTATATGACATATATGAATATCAAACATGATCACGTCATGTTCCCTGATGTGATTGAATGAGATGATATCACAAACCATGTGTCCAATATAAGAACAAATGTATTATGAGCATGTCTATAAATTAAATTTAAATAATAGCATAAGTACAATTAAATTTACTTGTGACCTAGGATGACTAGGGTTGACGAGTGTCCATCCATCTCCATCCTCATGAGCTGCAAATGTAGTCTTTATGCAATAGAAGAAGAAAATATTTCACAAGTTATACTTTACTACAATTTTAAATATAAGATCTATAAGTCCAATTAAATAGACATGTTTGCAAAGTTTTACCTATGTCTCCTACTGCATAGGATGCATAGGTGTTTGCAAGTCCCCATATGCCATCATTATTGCTAATATATGCCTACCTATCTCACTCAACTCTCTATCACTAAAGGTCACATCTTCGATGTCAAGTGTAGTATCCATGAGCATATCTATGAATAATGAACGTCGTGGTGGGTGAGAACCTACATTTGTGGGGGGGGGTTGCATCCTCCTCAACTATAGCCTATGGTGGAGCTATAGCTACAACATATATGTCCTCCTATCCCTAACCACGTCGTGCCTCCAATGTACCTCTAATGATACCAATCACATATGATTACACTAGACTAAGTGGTTTTCTAGTCAACAACTGTATAGCTGAATAGGTTGAAAGTAGATTAGTGGAAAAACATGTACTCATAGCCCTCAAGCATTCTACTAAAGAATCCATAGATTCATCTACTAGAGATGGACTGTCAACCTCATGATACATATAATCACTTGAAGATGGTACAGTAGTGTGACCACCTATAGAAGTAGATCGTGACCAGGTCATGTATTTGTGCACTTGATTAGAAAACATCTCATGCATCTGGGTAGCAATAGTGGAAATCCTCTTGTACACATCTCTACATGTATCATCTTCCACTCTATCTTCAACTCCAACTAACTCCAAACATTTTGGCATCACCAAAAGGTTTGGACCACAATTCTCATTTAGTAATGGGCACAGGAGCATCTTGGTGTCTGAATTTATCTAAAAACCTACCTTGACCCTACCCAGCATGCCTTGGGATATCTGTGTAATCAACCTCTCTATGTAGATGAAATTTTGCAACCAATTATTTGTAAAAATATAAGGGGAACTCATCCTTTTGGGCCCACATGTGATGTGCGGCCAACCAATGAAAATACATGAAAATTTTCACCAATGGATTAGTACACCTTGTACCACGATACCCTCTAACCTATTTCAAAAGTCAATAATGTGGGAAAATTTTCTTCACACTCTCCACTAAGACCATCTCCTCTATCTCCCTCCATCACAAACCACCACTAACAATATGGGATAAAGCACTATAAAAAGTGTCCAAACTAACATTATCATAAGGGTTAAAACCTTGGTGAAGCCTATAAACTCTTATCAATAGTATGAAGTGCAATGTGTAAGTGCTAAATAGTATCACTGAATAATGTCTCCCTATCCTGGGTACTAGTAGTCAATGTATGGGATGAACCACTATGGGGACGACCATGTAAACTAGTCTCTCCAAAATTACTACCCCCCATTGTCACAATGATGAAAGATATAAACAAACAAAACAAGACAGATGATAATAGAGATCTACACATGAATACACATACATATATACACATATTATTAGATAAACTAATTGAATCAAAACACACTAAATGAATCTTGCTAAAAAAACCTATTATACAACATATAAATGAATGGTTAGTACTTCACATTTTTTCAGTAATAGGTAAAAATAGATGAGGTTTAGAGAGAGAGAGAGAGAGAGAGAGAGAGAGAGAGAGAGAGAGAGAGAGAGAGAGAGAGAGAGAGAGATGTGAAGTTAGGGTTCACAAAGATGGACTTTAGGAGTTAGAGAGCAGTTTAGGGTTTGGAGCAATGGAGTTTAGGAGTTAGAGAGAGATAGAGGACAAAGATGAAGTTATGGTAGGGATTATGGGTTAGGGTTGGGAAAGATGAGGGAGAGAGAGAGAGAGAGAGAGAGAGAGAGAGAGAGATGAGAGAGATGATATGAGAATGGTTTAGGGTTTAGAGAGATGGGGTTTGGGAGTTAGAGAGTAGTTTATGGTTTAGAGAGAGATGAAGTTATGTAAGAGAGAGTGATAGATGGGATGGGAGAGATGAGATGAGAGTGGTTTAGGGTTTAGAGAGATGGGTTTTATAGTTAGAGAGTGGTTTAGGGTTTAGAGAGATGGATTTTAGGTGTTATAGATTGGTTTAGGGTTTAGAGAGATGTGTTTAGGAGTTAGAAAGTTTTGTAGGCTTTACAAAGATGGGGTTTAGTAGTTAGAGAGTGGTTTAGGGTGTAGAGTGATGAAGTTTAGGAGTTAGAGAGTGGTTTAGGGTTTAGAATGATGGAGCCTATGAGTTAGAGTGTAATGTCCCTTTCTCTAATTTTATATGATATTTCAAGCCTCAAATCAGATCTCTAAAATCAAGCAACCAATATCTCAAATATCCACCAATTTCTCAATAATCCCCAAATCGGGTATGCCAAAAATAGTGCCAAAACCTTCACAGCTTCACCTATTATTAATAAATCTAAAAGTGGAAATTTTTACATAAATTTGAGCAGCATAAAATCCTATAAAATGATATTTCTAGATGTGTATAACATGCACACAATAGATCCCAAACGGAGGACAAAAACAATGCTCATCGAGCTCCCGAAAGTAGCACAAAATAGCCTGGAATCACCACAAAAAATTAATAATCTATCATAGAAGTATAATCATATCCAAATACATATATTAAACTCTATTTTAACATTTTAAAGTATAATATACAGCAGCAACCCAAAATGATATGAAATACTCAACCGAAAACACAAAACTCTTACAAAAAACACACCCGAAAAACCACAAATCAGCATTGTTTAGCACAAAGGAAAACTCTGCATGAGCATTCACATGGAATGGCTTCAAAATCTCATCCTTACCTTCCTAGAAACCTGCAAACTCCCGTTCTTGAGTGTCCTTCTCCACAGGTTTGGCAGCCTCTGAAGAATAACAAAGAAAAGAGCAAAAATCAAGTTCTGGAATCAGCCCAAAATGCCTCCAAACCCATTAAAAGAGGGCATAACCCTAACCCACGTCCAAGATGGGTTAATGAAACATATTTTAATAATAATTTTCATTTATTAGTCCATTAGCTTCCAAATATTATCCCCTTTCTCCGAAACTTCACCTTTTTGGGCCTGCCTGCCTTAGTAAAGATTATTATTTTTAATTATTTGAAAAGGGGACATGACAAGTCCTCCCCTTCAAAATATTGCTTGTCCTCAAGCAATGGCTGAACAATAAACCAATCAATCCACCTAGATCCCAAATGTAGTCATGAACTATACTGTTGTCAATTGGCATAGGCTCCTGCAATATCCTCTGCAATATAACCAAGAGGAATCCATAATCCAACTAACAATTAAAGATCAACCAAACTCAAAAATCACAACTTCCACAATCAAAAACCCATGAGACAAAAAATCTTAGAACATCAAAACCCAAGTAAAGTGGACAAATCAAATTACCAACACAGTAAATACTATCAACGCATCCCACTGGCCTATACAGAATGTACAATCCAACTCTGCAAAAATGGTGAATGCTCCCAAATGAAACTATACCAAGTATGGAGAATCCACACACTATACAACTCCTATAGTCAATACAACTCTGCAGATCACTAGCCACTATCTCATAACCATAACTCCCATGCACCCCTAATGATAAAAAGCCATCACAAGATAAACAGAAAGAAATGGAACCCAAACCAAATTTTCTTGCCATAAACTCCTCAACACAAGGATCAAATGCTAACTGATGTACATACCCTACAATATAATGTTGATAAAAAAAACCAACCTCAGTCAACAGCTCACCATAAACAAGTGGTACAACCCACTGTGTCTGATCACCAGCTAAGTCAGGAGATGTCATAGCCAAAGGAGTAGAATCAATAACAACACCCACTGAAGCATGACTCCAAAACTCCTTCTCTAAGTCATGTATTATCAAGCTGTCAACTACATAACCTATCGCCATGTTGTGCCCATTACAACTCTCATCCCAAGGTGTCAAACTATCCCATAACTGATGATAAGCAATAGGAACCAAAATACTTTTCTGTATCATCATCTCATCAACATGGTCATCAAAGGTGGATTAATGAGCATCCCTCACAATGTAATGTTGATAGAATGTGCCAATCTCAGTCAGTGGCTCAGACTACAATCCAGATGTAGCTAACTACAATCGATCACTAAACAGGTTGGAACTGTCTACTACCTCTGAAGAAATCACCAAGGGAGAAGTATTGCTAGCAAGAACCATGCCAACTATCAGCTCACCAACATCACACATGGTCTTTGATACAACATCTCTAGTATTCTTGCCATTAGTACTGGAGGTCACCACCATGTCAAGCATACCAAAACAATCTACTGCATCACCCAACTCAACTGAACCTAACTCTAGTGGTGACGAACCCAATATGCTAATGTTAGTATCAAGGATGGATGGATCCACATCTTCACCATCTTTGACAATCTTGACCATGGAAATCCTCAGATCACCAGACACCATATCTTGTGACTGTATAGAATCTAGTAAAGACTGTAGTTTCTCTAACTCCATGGTCACCTTAGCCAAATGAAACTGTGACTCCTTGAAAGCCAATTGTGTACTCTCAAGAATCTCAGAAGTCACCTCGAGTTGCTGAGTAATCTCACTCACCTCATCTTCCTTGGCCAATAATGTGTCATATGTTGTACTCCCCCACTCCATAAGAAAATCTCTATCATCTACCAACTGCATATAATTCTGTCTCAAAATCTGAATAGCCTCCCATAAACAGTGGATCTTTGTCAAGGAAAGATAACTACCTTCTTGCTCATCACTAGTAGGAGAACCCCATCCATAAATCGCTAACAACTGATGAGCAGCATCAAAATGCTAGCAAGCAATAGCAATGTCTCGCTCACTAATTCTCAACTGATTAGAGACATGATGGCACTGTCTAGATTGTATCCTACAAACCTCCTCTGATGCACTGTCTAAAGGAATATCCTTAAAGTTACTAGTCTCTAGAGTATTACCATCCATATCGTATTAATCAAATCCAAAGCTCATATCAACATACTTAGTATAAAAAACTATAGCACTACTTTCCAACTACTTTGTACCAAAAGAAACTACCAAGGAAACTAAGTCTTCAAAACTGCCCACTTGTATCCTCTTGGATGTCATCAATGCCAATATGATTCTGGGACTCATTTGTACACACTGCCAAATATGAAAGATCATCAACACATTCTAGCAAGTATGGTCGACTGGATTTAAGAACAAATCCCAACACCGGTGTATAAAAACTAATACCAACATCAGACAAGCTGCAAGCACAAGAAAAGACAACACCATGCAATCTGCTAATCAAATCCATGATAGCACCCAAACAAACACTGCTACCAAAAAGTGTTAAAGATCTCCAGTTAACTGAATCCCAAATGCAAATATAACAATCTCGAGTCCATATCTGTAAACTAGAATCAGCTGGTAACTCAAACAAACTCCTCACCTGAGTAATATGACCAATACCAACTAACTCCACATACCTATCGTGATGAGATAATGAAATCACAATATTATCTTTATTCACTTTTGGCTGGTTGGAAAAATCATGTGAAGTACTACTAGCCTCAACCTCATGTGACGAAGCATCTAACTGTGCCTGGTACTCTTTCTCAGCAAAGTCATGAATGCTTAATGTCTGCTCATCTCTATCAGGTATCTCACCATCGTGCACAACAACATCCTCATAATCATCATCTAAACCCACTACCTCCTATGGTAGAGTAGAATTTGAGACCTCTGACTAGCTATAAGCTAGTTTCTCAAACTCCTCATGCAAGTTCTTGGTAATTATGTCATTTTCCCTGTGAGAAAATCTGCTAAATAGAAATCTAGTCAACTTATCCACCTTAGCTAAGTCAGACAACATGTCATTCATCATACGGTGGTGCTCAACCAACTGTTCAGACATGTCATGGCTTATTTTCCTAAGTTTATCTCGAATATCTAAATAACCATCCTTTCTACTGTTCTGACTCTAGATATCAATTGTCCAAGATCGTGTCCTCTGAGAATCTGTACTATACCTGTCCATTCTAGATAAAGTAGAGTGTAACCCCAATAGGTTATAACTTCTTCAAACACCAAGAACTAACATGCAATTGATTAGAAGTAGCATGCAACCATAGATTTTGACATGCAGCTGACTAGAAGCAACATGCAACCACCAAATTCACCAAGAACTAACATGCAAATGATTAGAAGTAGCATGAAACCATAGATTTTGACATGCATCTAATTAGAAGCAACATGAAACCACCAAATTTTCCAAGAACTAACATGCAAATGATTAGAAGTAGCATGCAACCATAAATTATGACATGCAAGATTTGGGTAGTTCTCAAAACTGACATGCAAACTTCTACAAACCCTCAAGCTAGCAAGATCATAGCTCTGATACCACTGTAATGTCCCTTTCTCTGATTTTATATGATATTTCAAGCCTCAGATCAGATCTGTAAAATCAAGCAACCAGTATTTCGAAGATCCACCAATTTCTCAATAAACCCAAAATCAAGTATGCCAGAAATAGTGCCAAAAGCTTCATAGCTTCACCTATTATTAATAAATCTAAAAGTGGAAATTTTTAAAGAAATTTGAGAAGCATAAAAGCCTATAAAATTATATTTCCAGATCTTTATAACATTCACACAATAGCTCCCAAACGGACAACAAAACCAATGCTCATCGGGCTCCCGAAAGTAGCACAAAATAGCCCAAAATCACCACAAAAACTTAATAATATATCATAGAAGTATAATCATATCCAAATAAATATATTCAACTCTATTTTAACATTTAAAATTATAATATACAACATCAACCCAAACTGATATGAAATACTCAATCGAAAACACCAAACTCTTACAAAAAACACACTCGAAAAACCACAAATCTGTACTGTTCAGCACAAAGGCAAACTCGGCATGAGCATACACATGGAATGTATTCAAACTCCAATACTTAGCCTTCCCAGAAACCTAAAAACTCCCATTCTTGGGTCTCCTTCTCCACAGGTTTGGCAGCCTCTAAAGAATAACTAAGAAATGAGCAAGAATCAAGTTCTAGAATCAGCCCAAAATGCCTCCAAACCCATTAAAACAGGGCATAAACCGAACTCACATTCAAGAGGGGTTAATGAAACATATTCTAATAATAATTTTCATTTATTAGTCCATTAGCTTCCAAAGATTATCCCCTTTTTCTGAAACTTCACCTTTTTGGGCCTGCCTACCTTAGTAAAGATTATTATTTTTAATTATTTGAAAAGGGGACATGACAAGTCCTCCCCTTCCAAATATTGTTTGTCCTCAAGCAATGGCTGAACAATAAACCAATCAATCCACTTGGATCCCAAATGTATTCATGAACTATACTGTTGTCAATTAACATAGGCTCCTACAATATCCTCTGCAATATAACCAAGAGGAATCCATAATCCAACTGACAATTACAGCTCAACCAAACTCCAAAATCACAACTTCCACAATCAAAAACCCATGAGACAGAAACTCTTAGAACATCAAAACCCAAGTAAAGTGGACAAATCAAATTGCCAACACAGTAAATAACATCAACGCATCCCACTGGCCTATACGGAATGTACAATCCAACTCTGCAACAATGGAGAATGCTCCTGAATGAAACTATACCAATTATGGAGAATCCACACACTATACAACTCCTATAGTCAATACAACTCTGCAGATCACCGGCCACTCTCTCATAACCATAACTCCCATGCACCCCTGATGACGAAAAGCCATCACAAGATAAACAACAAGAAATGGAAGCCAAACCAAATTTTCTTGCCATCAACTCCTCAACACAAGGATCAAATGCTAACTGATGTACATACCCTAAAATATAATGTTGATAATAAAAACCAACCTCAGTCAACAGCTCACCATGAACAAGTGGTACAACTCACTGTGTCTAATCACCAGCTAAGTCAAGAGATGTCATAGCCAAAGGAGTAGAATCAATAACAACTCCCACTAAAGCATCACTCCAAAACTCCTACTCTAAGTCATGTATTATCAAGTTGTCAACTACAGAACCTATCGCCATGTTGTGCCCATCACAACTCTCATCCCGCCCGAGGCGTCAAACTATCCCATAACTGATGATAAGCACTAGAAACCAAAATACATCTTTGTATCATCATCTCATCAACATGGTCATCAAAGGTGAATTGATGAGCATCCCTCACAATGTAATGTTTATAGAATGTGCCAATCTCAGTTAGTGGCTTAGACTGCAATCTAGATGTAACTAACTACAATCAATCAGTAACCAGGTTGGAACTGACTACTACCTCTGAAGATATCACCAAGGGAGTAGTATTACTAGCAGGAACCATGTGAACTGTCATCTCACCAACATCACACATGGTCTTTGATAAAACATCTCTAGTCTTCGTGCCATTAGTACTAGAGGTCACCACCATGTCAGGCATACAACAACAATCTACTACAGCACCCAACTCAACTGAACCTGACTCTAGTGGGGATGAACCCGATATGCTAATATTAGTATTAAGGATGGATGCATCCCCATCTTCACTATCTTTGACAATCTCGACCATGGACATCCTCAGATCACCAGACACCATAGCTTGTGACTATATAGAATTTAGTAAAGGTTGTAGTTGCTCTAACTCCATGGTCACCTTAGCCAAATGAAATTATGACTCCTTGAAAGCAAGCTATGAACTCTCAAGAATCTCAGAAGTCACATCGAGTTGCTAAGTAAGCTCACTCACCTCATCTTCCTTGGAAAATAATGTGTCATATGCTGTACTCCCCCACTCCATAAGATAATCTCTATCAGCTACCAATTGCGTATAATTCTATCTCAAAATCTGAATAGCCTCCCATAAAGAGTGGATCTCTGTCAGGGAAAGATAACTACCTTCTCACTCATCACTAGTAGGAGAACCCCATCCATAAACCGCTAACAACTGACAATCAGCATCAAAATGATGGCAAGCAATAGCAATGTCTTGCTCACTAACTCTCAACTAATTAGAGACATGATGGCACTGTCTAGACTGTCTCCTACAAACCTCCTCTGATGCACTATCTAAAGGAATGTCCTCAAAGTTACTAGTCTCTAGAGTATTACCATCCATATCCTATGAATCAAATCCAAAGCTCATATCAACATACGGAGTATCAAAAACTATAGCACTACTGTCCGACTCCTTTGTACCAAAAGAAACTGCCAAGGAAACCAAGTCTTTAAAACTACCCACTGCATCCTCTTGGATGTCATCAATGCCAATATGATCCTAGGACTCATTTGTATACACTGCCAAATATGAAAGATCATCAACACATTCTAGCAAGTATGGTTGACTGGATATATGAACAAAGCCCAACACTGGTGTATAAAAACTAATACCAACATCAGACAAGCTGCTAGCAGAAGAAAAGACAACACCATGCAATCTGCTAATCAAATTCATGATAGCACCCAAACAAACACTGCTACCAAAAAGTGTTAAAGATCTCCAGTCAACTAAATCCCAAACGCCAATATAACAATCTCGAGTCCATGTCTGTAAACTAGAATCAGCTGGTAACTCAAACAAAATCTTCACCTGAGTAATATGACCAATACCAACTAACTCCACATACCTGTCATGATGAGATAATGAAGTCACAATATTATCTTTGTTCACTTTCAACTAGCTGGACAAATCATGTGAAGTACTACCAGCCTCAACCTCATGTGATGAAGCATCTAACTATGCCTGGTACACTTTCTCAGCAAAGTCATGAATGCTCAATGTTTGCTCATCTCTATCAGGTATCTAACCATCATGCACAACAACATCCTCATAATCATCATCTAAACCAACTACCTCCTGTGGCAGAGTAGAATCTGAGACCACTGACTGGCTATAAGCTAGTTTCCTAAACACCTCATGCAAGTTCTTGGTAATTGTGTCATTTGCCCTACGAGAAAATCTGCCAAATAGAAATGTAATCAACTCATCCACCTTAGCTGGGTCGGACAACATGTCATTCATCATACGGTGGTGCTCAACCAACTGTTCAGACTTGTCATGGCTTATTTTCCTAAGTTTATCTCAAATGTCTAAATAACCATCCTTTCTACTGTTCTGACTCTGGATATCAATTGTCCAAGATCATGTCCTCTGAGACTTTTTACTATACCTGTACATTTTGGATAAAGTAGAGTGTAACCCCAATAGGTTATAACTTCTTCAAACACCAAGAACTAACATGCAATTGATTAGAAGTAGCATGCAACCATAGATTTTGACATGCAGCTGATTAGAAGCAACATGCAACCACCAAATTCACCAAGAACTAACATGCAAATGATTAGAAGTAGTAGGCAACCATATATTTTGACATGTAGCTGATTAGAAGCAACATGCAACGACCAAATTCACCAAGAACTAACATGCAAATGATTAGAAGTAGCATGCAACCATAAATTATGACATGCAAGATTTGGGTAGTTTTTAAAACTGACATGCAAACTTCTACAAAACCTCAAGCTGGAAAGATCATAGCTTTGATACCATTGTAATGTCCCTTTCTCTGATTTTTTATGATATTTCAAGCCTCAAATTAGATCTTTAAAATCAAGCAACCAATATTTCAAAGATCCACCAATTTCTCAATAAACCCCAAATCGGGTATGCCACAAATAGTGCCAAAAGCTTCACAACTTCACCTATTATTCATAAATCTAAAAGTGGAAATTTTTACAGAAATTTGAGAAGCATAACAGCCTATAAAATGATATTTCCAGATCTGTATCACATGCACACAATAGCCCCCAAATGGAGGACAAAAACAATGCTCATCGGGCTCCCGAAAGTAGCACAAAATAGCCCGGAATCACCACAAAAACTTAATAATATATCATAGAAGTATAATCATATCAAAATAAATATATTCAACTATATTTTAACATTTTAAAGTCTGATATACAGCAGCAACCCAAACTGATATGAAATACTCAATCGAAAACACCAAACTCTTACAAAAAACACACCCGATAAACCACAAATTTGCACTGTTCAGCACAAAGGCAAACTCTACATGAGCATGCGCATGGAATGGCTTCAAAATCCCATCCTTAGCCTTCCTAGAAACCTGAAAAATCATGTTCTTGGGTCTCCTTCTCCACACGTTTGGCAGCCTCTGAAGAATAACAAAGAAATGAGCAAAAATCAAGTTCTGGAATCAGCCCAAAATGCCTCCAAACCCATTAAAAGATTATCTTCCAAAGATTATCCCATTAGTCCATTAGTCCATTAGCTTCCAAAGATTATCCCATTTTTCTGAAAATTCACCTTTTTGGGCCTGTCTGCCTTAGTAAAGATTATTATTTTTAATTATTTGAAAAGGGGACATGACATAGAGAGAGATAGAGGGGAGAGATTAATTTATGTTAGAAATTATAGGTTAGGTTTGGGATAGATGAGGTGTTGAGAGAGAGAGAGAGAGAGAGAGAGAGAGAGAGAGAGAGAGAGAGAGAGAGAGAGAGAGAGAGAGTTATGTAAGAGAAAGAGATAGATGAGATGGAAGAGATGAAGTTACATTAGGGATTAAATGGTCATTGAGAGTGGTTTAGGTTTTATAGAGATGCGGTTTAGAAGTTAGAGGGTTGTTTAGGGTTTAGAGAGATGGTGTTTAGGAATTATAGAGTGGTCCATGGTTTACAAATATGAGGTTTAGGAGTTAGAGAGTGGTTTAGGGTTTAGAGGGATGAAGTTTAGGAGTTAGATAATGGTTAAGGGTTTAGAGGGATGGAGTTTAGGATTTAGAGAGAGATAGAGGGGAGAGATGAAGTTATGTTAGGGATTATGGGTTAGAGAGAGAGAGAGAGAGAGAGAGAGAGAGAGAGAGAGATATGAGATGGGAGAGATGAAGTTACATTAGACATTAAATGGGGTTAGAGAGAAATTTAGGGTTTAGAGAGATGGGGTTTAGGAGTTAGAGAGTGGTTTAGGGTTGGGAGAGATGGGATTTAGGAGTTAGAGAGTGTTTTAGGGTTTACAAAGATGGGGTTTAGGAGTTAGATAGTGGTTTAGGGTTTAGAGCAATGGAGTTTAGGAGTTAGAGAGTGGTTTAGGGTCTAGAGTGATGGAGTTTAGGAGTTAGAGAGAGATAGACAGGAGAGATGAAGTTATGTTAGGGATTATGGTTTAGGGTTGGGATAGATGAGGTTGTGTGTGTGTGTGTGTCACAGAGAGAGAGAGAGAGAGAGAGAGAGAGAGAGAGAGAGAGAGATGAAGTTATGTAAGAAAGAGATAGATGAGATGGGAGAGATGAAGTTACATTAGGGATTAAATGGGGTTAGAGAGTGTTTTAGGGTTTAGAGAGTAGTTTATGGTTTACAGAGATGAGGTTTAAGATTTAGAGAGTGTTTTAAGGTCTACAAAGATGGAGTTTAGGAGTTACAGAGCAATTTAGTATTATAGAGATGGGGTTTAGGGGTTAGAGAGTGGTTTAGGGATTAGAGAGATGGGATTTAGGGGTGGGAGAGATGAAGTTACATTATAGATTATGGGGTTTAGAGAATAGTTGAGAGAGAGAGAGAGAGAGAGAGAGAGAGAGAGAGAGGGGGGGGGGGGGGGGGGGGGGAGAGAGAGAGAGGTTCTAAGATTATATGATTAGAGAGTGGTTTAGAGTTTAGAGAGAAATTTAAGATTTAGAGAGCAGTTTAGGTCAACATATTTGGATTTGAAGTTCAATATAGAAGTTAGAGTCTAATTTGATTCAATGTGAGAGCTGTAGTTCAAATTTGATTAGGTTTAATGTTGTGATTGAATTACATTTAATGTTAAGTTTTGCTCCTGCTTAAGGTTGAATGTTAAGGTTTCAATTATAATTTATTTGTGTTCACAGTAAGAGGTAAAGTCTCATTTAGTTCAATCTGATGGTTTTAGTTACGAGTTTACAATTGTTTCTAAACCTTTCCCTTTATAACAATTTCCAACTATTTATAATAAAAACAAAATAAAAATATTTCAATTCTCTTATTTACATCTAACTAATTTTCTATATTTATTAAACTTTTTGTATTGTTTTCTAAAGTTTCAAAAGTTTCTAATTGTTGTAGTATCTTCTAAATTTTCTAATATTTTATAAAGTTTCAAAATTTTCTAAACTTTTCATAATTTTCTAATATTTTCTATATAATTTTCTACATAATTTCCTAATATGTTCTAGTATTTTAAAAATATTCTAAAATTTTCTACGTAATTTTCTAATAATTTTCTAAATTTTCTATATAATTCTCTACATAATTTTTTACAATTTTCTATAAATAATATTTTACAATTTCTCTAATAATTTCTTTGTTTTAGTAAATTTCAATACATTTTCTAAAACTTATCTAATATTAGAGTACTTAAAAACATAAATGTATAATAATATGAAAAAATAAAACTCTTTAAAACAATTTAATTAAAATACACATTAAAAACTATATTTCTACCTAAGAAAACATAAAATAAAATTTAAAACATATTTAAAAATTAAGGAAAATTACTGACATGCCTGATCTAGCCAAATGACTCCTGTAGCTCTTCCTACTCCGCAGTTCCAGCAAGGTCATCTAATGAAAATGATTAGCTGATTTGTCTTTTTGCGGCTTATATAATTTTCATCATTTCGAATGAATCTGATCTGACCAGATCCCTATGAATGTGTACATGCCACTTGGAATATAGTCAATGACACATAGATTTAACTAGATTCAACCCCTCTAGAAGCCATCCAAATGGATTCAGTCCCACTAGAACCTAAAAGTTAGCCTCAAAGGTGACATAGATCCATACTTTCGCCCCAAGAATTTCCCTAGTTAACATATTTGGTGTTATTGTGTATAAGTATCTTGTTATGGTTGTTGGTTATATTATTTGCATGGATAAGGATCAATAAGATTTATAATAGTTATAATAATTATATAATCAATTCACCCCTCCCCCACCCCTCTCAATTACTAGTACAAACAAAGTGATAGCATATGTCGAGTAAGACAGAAATAAATGCATGCTGATCTAAATAAATATAGTTCATGTTGAGTTACATATAATGTGTCAAGCATTCAGAAATCAAGTGATAGCAAGGTAAAAGCACAAACCTGAGTCACCTTTTATAAAGGAAAAGTGATATCAAAATTTAAAGTCTTCAACTTTAATGACATAAAAGTGGCATTTATGCTTAGAATTTGAACATGATGTAAACTAATGAAATGTGTAAAATTAGATTAAGTTTATGTCTTTAGTTTTTTTTTTTTTTTTTTAATCAGTGAAAATTCTATCTATTTTTAAATTTTTTAAGTCTATTTTTAATTTTTTTTTAAATGTTGAAAATATAGAGTTTTTTTTTCCGTCAAACAAATATATTCAAATGTTCATATTTGGGTCTGATTTTGGAATTTGTTACAGTCGACATGTATACCTAGTGTACCAAAAAAGAAAAATTGAAATTTGGCTAATATTTTTCAAGTTATAACTGGTCTAAGTCAAAGTTATTAGAAATTGACAGTTCTTTTACTCTTGTCAAACTTTTTCCATCAAATCTACATATTTTTAAAAACAAATTACATATTCTTAAAGAAGACTCTCTCCTCTAGTGCAGCATTAAAAAATAATAATTTTTGAACTTGATTTACTATTTTTTTTCTTATTTTTGAATAGAAATCTTCCTGAATCTTAAAATACCTACTTGTAATATTTTCAAATTATAACATATTATCCATAATCAAAATAATAATAAAATTATATGATCATAATCTTGACTCTCAGACCTACAAAACTATAATTTTAGTTTTTTTAAAAAACTTTAATTTAGTAAGTCAAATTGGCCTTCAAAGAAAGAAGTTTGAAGAAGTTCTAATTTTTGCTTGTGTGGCTACCACATAGGTAGTTCTGACCAAAATTGTTTCGGCCATAACTATTCCAGTTGGAAGGGTTCCAACCGAAACATCTAGGCCTATAAAATTGTTTTCAATCACTTTTTGGCTATTTTTTATGATATTTTGAGTTATTTGATACATGGGGGTTATGGCTAAAACCCTTTTGGCCAGAAGTGTTTCAGTTGTAACCCTGCATGCCATGTTGACGGGGAAACCTGCCATGTATGTATGCTCAGAATGTGTTTAGCCATAATTTTTATAGTTGGAACTATTTCAGCCGTAACCCTTCCAAATATCACAAATGGTGACACAAGTTTGTGCTTTCACCCAACATGCATTTCAGTAATGACCAAGTGTTAGAGTGTTTGTATGCCAAGTAAACCAATTCTGACATATGTTTGGAATGGTACAACAATGAGGTAAACCATTTTTTTCAGCTTCTACACATTATTTAATGATTGTGGGACAACTAAGGAGTTAGTTATGTATTTTGTCAGAGATCATCAATCCCTATGAAGACAGTGTATTCAATCATAAAAAGGGAATGTTTAAGCGACAAAAGGGATGAATCTAGATTGTTGTATTAGAAAGTAATGTCAACCAAAATATCATATACTATTAATCATTATTTTTTAGTTTCTAATTTTTACATTTTACATTTTCAGAAAAGAAAAAATATTAGAAGTAGGACAGTTATGTATATAGGTAGTCATTTGTTGTTCATGGTTTGATAACTACATAGACATGGTAGATAAAGTACGTAAATTAATTTAGTTAAAAAATCATTTCATATTTATTATAATTTTTTAAACAAGTGTTTCAAACATATAAAAATAGTTTATTTGACTAAAAAATTATAGATAAAAGTATGAATTATTGTTACTTTTATTAAAATTTATAAAATTAGATTTAAAAAATGATAAATTGAAATAAATAAAATGATATAAAATATTATTAAATTAATTATATTTTTAATATTTTAATGAAATTATTTTCATTATACAATTAAACCATATCTATTTTAAAGTTATATATTACATTCTTTAAAAACGATTGCTTAAATATATGTATTTACTCATTTGATATGATACATACATCATACATATTTCACCATGTTTATTAATTAGTTAGGGTTTAATAATTTAGATAAACCTACTTAAGTATATATATATATATATATATATATATATATATATATATATATATAGTCCTTTTCTATTAATAAATAATATATTAATATTACAATTCACAAAAAAAAGGGGTTGGGGGATACAAGATCACCTCACGAGAGTTCACACGGTCGAAGTTGGAATCAACAAATATTCATTAAAAAAACATATAAAAATCAACTCAGCTAAATTAGTGCCACCTGTGGGGGGTGGTTCATCCCGATCAGTATATATTAATTGATTTTTTTTTTAATTAAAAAAATTGATTGCCTAGAATATTTGAGACGGTATTTCATATAAAATAAAACATACATTTGTATTCCCTTTACATCACAATTCGGTTGCTCACAATGATGTGTTCCAAACCATGAAATTGAAATGCAAATGCAATATTGACTTGGACATCTATGTTGTGAAAAGATGCAACTTAATTTATAGGGTAGTAAATACTTTGCCTAATTGTTGTCAAAGTCTTTGTGATCTTGTGCTTTTTCAACTCTTATTTAGGTTTCTTAGTCTATATCATTGATTTCCTAAAATTTGACTTTGTGGTTTACCCTAATTCCTCCCTAGTAATTATTGAAATCAATCCCACTTTCCCTAGAAATTATTTTTTCTTGAACAAGTTCTATATTAAAATGTGCATTATTTAACGTCGAAAGTACATTATTAATTATTAATGCCAAAGGTGTTTCCTTATTGGAATGTAAGGAGCTAAATTTTACATCTAATAGTTGGAAATAATGGAGAGAGAATGGACTACCATTGAAATGATTACAAACATAGATATTACCTTTTCACTATTCAACAAAGAGAAAAGCTATCCATGACATTTGATTTCGGTGAGGCATTGAAGCCTCTTGTTTTCATTGCACTGTCACAATGACATCCTATCATTTCTATCATCCCATAATGAAGAAATTGATATGATGGATTTAGGAAAAGGGGAAAAGTAGCAGGTGGATGAACAAAATTGAATTCATTGCATGTTTTTCTATTAATGTGGTCATGAACCATTTGGGATCGTCAATTCCTTGAGAATTTGAAACATCAAACTTTCCGAATATTTTTCATGTTTTGATAGCTTATGGGGTAGGAGTTGTAATTGGCAAGAGCAAGGTTCATTGTGAATGGGAAATTTGTAGAGGAATGGTGATAGACAGTGTTTTTTTTTTTATGAATAGTCCTTTTCTATTAATAAAAATATACTAAGAATACAATTCACAAAAAAGGGACCGGGGGATACAAGATCACCCTGCGAAAGAGTTCACATGGCCAAAATAAGGATAACTAATAGACGGTGTTTTTCTTTAATCCAGGGTTTGAAATAAGGATGATGACATCTGAATGTGGTTTTAGTAATGTGAGAATTTAGATTGAGATGTAAATAATTCTCATCATTAAATTGACTAAGTAGCTAATCAACTTCGTTGTCATTTTGTTCTCCTTGAAGGAATCTCCTCCACATGTTAATTTTTTCTATAATTCAAATTAATAAAAAGAAGTGCCATTGGAAGAAAGGTTAAATTTAAAGGAATTTTTACTCTGAATTTTTTTGTACCCATTTTTGAACCTGCTACCAAGCAAGTGAAGAGAATATGCTTACTTTCCCCCTTCAATTTATAGATGCAAGAGCACAAAAAAACATCTATCATCAAACTTGAAGATTCACTAGTGCATAACATTCATTTGTAGATTTAAGGATATGCATCAAGAAACAGAGGAGCCAAAGCAAGAGCATTTCTTTTGGTCAAGTTAATGGAAAGCATAGCTACTAGATATATGTGCCCTAAAGTTGTGTTATACCACTATAGTGGCTTGTGAAATTTGAAGGAGAAATTGTACTATATTCTACAATGGTTGAAGGAAGAGCACCACCAACAAATCTACTTTTCATTAAGGCTAAAGGATTTTATTTTCTTCATCTCTTCTTTTTGGTAAAATTTAGAATTTTTTCTTCAGTAAATCTACTTTTAAGTTGAGTTATGGGATTTTATTTTCTATAGAAGTGTTTGCAAGTTAGTTGAGGGATTCAATATTTTTCCCATAGTATTTTAGGGTTTTATACTCTATTTTATTTTATTTTATTTGTTTATTTTGTTCAAATTTTCATGACATATTATTTAGTTTAAAAATTAGAAAACCCCATTTTGAACACATTGTCTAATCATTCAATTCATTCCTCTAGGCCACATCTAATTTGACATTTTATCAAACAATTGAGCATATTGTCTATGATTCCAAATTTTGCATTTGCACCTACCAAGAAATTTGTACCTACAATTTCTAATAAAAATCTCCCTATTCTTTATACTTTGATGCATATCTTGTTGATCTTAGATTGGTTTTTAGAAGTGAGTGTCTATAGACTTAAGTAATTTACTTTTTTTATGTCAAACAAGTAGTACATGTCAAGCACAACATGTATATAATAGTGCATGCCAAGTCCGCAATGAGTGCCAAGCCACTCATGTGCTAAAAAGATAATGTATTTTGAGTGATTCAGGAGCTGAGTAAGCACTACATGCCAATTGTTACAGATGTCGAGTCACAACATAGAGATCAGTATATGTCGAGTATTAGAGACTTTAGATGTCAAGTGACACAATTTTTTCATAGTCTTGTGTAATGGCACAAACAACTATGTAAACCATTTTTTAGCTGACTTAAAGATTTATTTAAAATATTTTGTAGATAAGGATGAATCTTAAGTTGGATTCCCAATGCATTGCATACAGCCAATCAAAGAAAAGGGAAAGGTTTAAGTGGAAAAATGGATGAATCATAGCCATGGATTGATACCTAACCCTAAGTCACCTAAGTCTACTTAAGGAGGACAAACCCTAAACTCTCCAAGGTGTATGAAGGAGTGAATAGAGAATTTTGCATGTGCAAATAGAGCATTCATGGTGGCTAAGGAGTTATAATCTAACATTACATTGCAGAATCAATTCAAGGAGAATGGACGAAAGAAGATAGCATATGAAAAAGATACATTTGATCAAGAAGTATAAAGAAAACATTAGCTTAGAGGATCAATGTTGAATCATTCCAATAGGTGAATCATTCCAATAGGTGAATTACTCAAATCTCTTAATGGAGTAGCCTTAATAGGCTGTTTTGAAATCTTCTGACAACATGCTTACTTAATTGTGAGTTGAATTCCTTTAACAAGGCACACTTATAACAAGATGTTGAAATCCTTTAATAGGGTGGGACCTAACAATCTCTGTAAGCCATAAACAAGGAAGATCTTTCATGGGGTAGATCATATCTCATGATCAAAACATTGTAACCTTCATTGGATACACTTTATTACTATAGCAGTGAAGATTTGTGGGTGTTAGCCCCACCCTAGTTTTACCTTCTCATTGGAGGGTTTCTAGGTAATCATATATGGTTCCATAGATGTGTGAATGTTTACTTACTTACATGTTTTAGATATACATGCTTTATATGATATTTCAATTTTCTTATTTAATGTATCTGATAGATGTGTGGTGAAAGTTTTATGGGTCCAAGTTTAAACTACTGATTCCCCCCCACCCCCCTCTCTCATAAGTTTACCTTTCCTATTGTAATTTTAGCAATTGGTACTAGAGCTTTGTTCTCTAAAAGAGAGGCTTTGTAGCTTTGAGGAAAGATCTTAGAAATGGAAATCTACAAGTTGGAAAAAATTATTGAGAACGAGTAGATTGAAATACATCTCATCCTACATCAATTGAATCAAGCAAGAGAAGACCTAAAGAAATCTTTGAAGAGAAGAAAGGAAATTTCTATTGAGGATAATGACACATAATACAGAGAGATTGACACTACTAAGCTATTTGCTAATGGAAATTCCAATGAATTTGATGCAACAATTGCAAATCTAATGGAAAAGAATAGAGCCCAAGCTAAAGAAATCAAAAAACTTAAGTTAGAGCAAGAATCACAAGCCATACTAATATTTGAGGTGACTGAATAGAAGAAGAAATCCATGGAAGACAAAGCCATGCTTGAAGGAGACAAAAGAATTTGAACCAATAGGCTGGAAGAGAAATCGTCAGAGCTAACCAAGATTTCCAACATAGAATTGGATACTCTAAGTCAACTGATCAATGCCACCTATGAATTTAATGTCAAGGACATTGAGATAAAAACATTGAAGCTACATAATGAGAAATTGTAAAGTGACATAAAAATGGAAAAGGAAATTGCAAAAAGTTTCAACAAACCAAATGAAGCCATCAAATACTTTAAATAACAATTTGATACATGTAGACTAGGATACACAAGCAATGAAGAAGGAGAGTCATCCAAAAGTGTAGAAGAAAGGAACAATAAAGGTAAGAAATCTAAACCTACTTGTCATAATTGTGGTAAGAAAGGACATACTACTAATGTGTGCAGGAGAAAAAATGTAAATCAAAATGTCAAGCATAAGAGCATGGTTCACTACCATAAGTGCAACAAACAAGGTCATCAGGTACATGAATGCAGAGCCAAGACCACGTACACAAAAATATTTGAAGGATATTGTTACAACTATGAAATGTATGGACATAGAGCTTTTGAGTGTAGATTCAAACCCATGCAATCATCAAACAGGAAAACAAAGGTAAGAAATAATAGAAAATTTTATAAATGGGAATATAATACAAGTTATGGCTATCATTATTATCAAGAATATGGACATGTTCCTAAGAATTGTATAAGAACATGCTTCAAAAGTCACTACAAGAGGTGGTTGAATCAAACAACATGTTTTAATTGTTTGAAGATTGGTCACATTAGTTGATATTGTCCAACAAGGTCAAAGGAACCTTAAAATTATGAATTTGATAAAGGAAAAGGCAAGGAAGATGTTGAAAATGTCAAAGATGAGATGAACAAGACATGGAAGAAAAAGGATGATTTTAGTACATCAAATGGAGAAGGACTCACTTCACCCAATGGGTCAAGTGATCACACCTCATCAAACTAAGCAATAAAGAGGTATGTGGGATTGATATTTAAAAGTTATATCATACATCAGTTGCAAAAGGATTTAGTACTAAAAAGATTGCATTAGCATGAACAAAGATGCAAGATGATATTAGAAATCCAAGAAAAATATTTAAGTTTTTCATGTTTCTACCAAGCATGAAAATGTTCCCTATGTGTGCTGAGTGAAATGTTAGAAGATGTCAAGCTAACAAACTGGCTAGTTAATGCTAAGATTGTAATGGATGTTGAGTGAATGGAATTTTAATGTATGCTGAGTGAACTTAAAATTGGTCAATGTTGAGCTTATAGTTGTGTAAGAACTCAACATTAATTGCAGAGCTTCAAAGGATATTCAATCAATTTTAAGCTCATTTCACATCATTTTGAAATCAAGAAAGAGCAAGGAGAGCAAGAGGTGATCAAGAGATTCATTCAAAGTGATTATAAAATATTTGTGTAGCAATTCTACATCATTTTTTTGGATCTTGCAAGGTATTTATCAAGTGCCAAGTTACAATTTTTATATTTTTGTAAACCCTAGTTTTGCACAATGGCATCTAGTTAAAAGAATGTATAGGGTAAGGAGGTTTTGAATGTTCCACTGGTTAGTAATGATGTCAAGAATCCTATATTCAAAGCTATTCCTAACATTTCTTATAAACAAGACCCCTCTAGTGGGTTATCCATGATAGCACTGAATGTTTAATGGTGCAAGATGTTAGGAAATGCTACAACTACAAAATAGGAAGTATTGGGGATATGGAGATTAGAAATCTTATGATAGACTTTGTGAGAATAGTGTGTTAAGGGAAGAATAAAAAATTGTAGAGAAGAAAGGGCTAACACGAACCCTAGATTTCTCCCTATGTGTTCAAAATAGAATGGATAAGGATAGTATTCAGCAGGATACATGATAGTTAATTATGGTTAGACAATGGGCCTACCAAGATAACCAAAAGGATAATCCATATAGTAATAAGGCACCCAACCCTATATTAGTCCAAGTCTCTAAGAAGTGATCCAAAAGAGGTCATTGAGAAGAACACTGGAACCATGTGGAACAAGAGAGGAATGACTATTGACACATTTACTAATCCTTTGATAGATTTTTTAGTAAGGGTTATTTCACACAATTTTTACCAATCCACTAGATTGAACAGTGTGACCTATATTGCAGTAGATGTGGGATATAAAATTGTTAAGAAAGATCGCACATATGATCTAGCAGAACTATAACTATAGAAACTGGTTGAAAATCTAGGAGCAATAATGAAGACTAAGAGTGCACAATGCAAATTCGGTTCTATTCTAATATGTATATTCTTTTATGCTCAAAAAACTTTTCCTAAATTTGGCATAGTGTCATGGAAAACCAACAGGTTAGTGGTAGTACAGATTGGTGAATACATTGAATAATTGGGTGAGAATTTTTGAGTCTATAATGACAAGCTATTTTGAGAACTTTAAGGAATCAATGAAGAAAAGATTGAGAATACTAGTATCTCTAGTAGAAAAGCATTATGATGATGTTTCTTTTCCAATGGATGCTGACTATAGATTTTTTCAAACAACAGCACCAAGGTTGAGATGACTAAGGCCATGAGAATATTATATAAATGTGTATGAGGCCTCTATAGCTATAATTTAGCATTGTTAGTAGATGATGTTGATAAAAATACAAAAGCATTTGGAAACTATGAAATGACCAAGTCCAAAATCACCATGGAACTAAAGACTGCCTCTATTATTAAGAAGACGGATAAGTTGGTGTTAAGAAGGTTGAAAGCTAAATTTGGAGAAGGTGTCGAGAAACAAGAAGAAAAAGAATATGGTGAAGAGGAAGAAGACATCTAGGCACAAGCACTAGTTTCACTTAAGGAATGGGAGAAGACTAGCAGGAAGAGGAGACTGAAGTTGCTAAAGGTGTCAAGGGAGAAGAAGTTGAGGAAGCACCTACTCCCATAGAACAAAAGAAGAGGAAGGCTAAGGCCCAACAAATGACAAAAGCCAATAAAATTTCTAGGCCAAGTTAGCCCAAGCCTACTGCACCAACTACAAGGGCTAGTGCATGTGTCACTACACAAAAGAGAAAGGAGAAGACCAAACCAGAAGAACGGGGAGGTGAAGTGCAGATAAGACCAAGGAGGAAATATATTGCATAAACTTAATTTGATGATGAAAAAATAGAATCAAATGACAATAGCCAATTAAAAGTGGTGAGTTACAATCCTCTATCAAACTAAGAAAACCTCTATGAAAATGTTAAGAGTAGTGCAAATTTGTTAGGATTTACTCATGTATATTTTTATAATCTTGGTAAAGTTGAGAAAAATCAAGTGGAGGAAGCTATATATGCCATGATGGAAAATTTTAAGAAAATGCCACTAGAGATTGCCAACTCGATGCCTAAAATTTTATATGAGAGTGTTAAGTAGAAATGGCACTATTGCTTAAACTTGGAAAGAAAAATAAGGGAGACTTCACTTGCACAAGTCATGCTTGAACTCTGTAAGGCACAAATTGCTAAGGCTATGAAGAAATATGTAGTTAGGTTTGTACCTAAATATAGAGCCTTTGGGATATTATAAAATATCATTGAAGATGTAGTAAAGAAGTCCACATAGATGTACAAGATAACATATGGGCTTGCTACAGTGAAAGAAGGTGAACAACAACCTATAGAGGTGAAGGATGATGAAGAAGATGTCCATGAAGACATGTTTGTTGGGGGAGGCGGGGGGGATAGAAATGAACATAGATGACAAGGAAATAGTTGAGGCAAAGAAGAAAGAAGAACAAAGTGTACAAGATACACAATTGTCTAATGTCAGCCCTCAACATGTAACAAGTGTAAATACTAAAATAGTAATAGTTAAGGATGTTTCTAATGTCACAACTCATAACATCAATCCCCTTACAAACAAAGATATCAAAAAGATACTTGATTATTCTACACTATAGGAAAAAATATGCGATCATCCTATATTGGTTAGTGTGGATGAATTATAGAAAATAGTGACTGATACAACAAGGGAAGAGGTGAATACACAAGAACAACCTACCATCATCCCTCTAGCAAGGATAACTTTAGTGATTAATATTCACCAATTGGCTAACCTCACTCATTAGGGACCCCAAATTTGGCTTCTTCTTTTTTATAGTTTTGGGCTGGCCATGCCACTAGCATGTTGCAAAAATTGGGTTCCGTGTTTAGGCCAATCACCAATAATAATACAAAAGTGTTTGTATTTTAGTGATGACTTCGCCAATGTAATCTATTTTTTCCATGTAGTAAATTATATATATTCACCTAAAATTTTCCAATTCTTATGTTAATTAATGTTATATTAGCCAATATTTGGTAGATATTAAAGTTAGGTTATAGGTTAAGTATGCAGATTCCACACATGTCTCTATTGTAGAAATTTTCATGAAACTTCTTATCCTTTATTAAACTTCTTATGTGTCTTTACTTATGGGACTTTCTTTAAAACTTAGTATCCTTTTAAAAAATTTCCCTAAAATATTTTTAGGCCATTCATTTAGTATCCTCCAATGATTATAAACAATACAAATGTTGTCTCCATACCACCATTCAATAATTTGGAGGGAAACTATAATGGTATAAGTGGGATAAATTTAAACTTCAAGTTTGATAATCAATTAGGATCTATATAATAATAATAATAATAAAATCATGGTTTCTAGGTATGTGTACTTATGTCCATGATTTTCATCAATAATGAAAGATTCACCATGATTCTATAGAATTTTCATATAGTTGAAAAAAAATTGCCAATAAAATTAATTTTATCCTACTCAAAAAAATTTAATTCACCAATACAAAATTAATTATTTTCCCTTGAGCTAATGTTTGATTCACCAACATTTTATACATTTTTCCAAAGGTGGGTTTCTTAAAGTTATCCCTATCCTCAAGTCATCAGTGTACAACCTTTGGATAACACATCAAAAAATGTTGATACAATTGCAAAAGATACAGTGGAAACTCAAGAAACTACTAAAGAAAAAAGTCAAAGTTAAGGAAAAGCCTAAAGAGAACGATTTGAGACCAAAGATGAAGGAGCAAGAAGCTATTCAAGCCCTAATAACCTTACTAGTATCTAGCACTCCTTCAAGTCATACTCTTCAGAATCCAACAATAGATGCAACACCATCGCAATTATCAGTGTCAAGTTCAAGTTCATCAAAGGTAGAAGAAGTGATACAATATGGAGATGTGAACCTTGATGAAGACATTGTGTTACCAAAGTATGACTTTGACACAATGACAATTGACAAAATGGGAATACTCCAACAAGCCCTAGCCAGAAAGAAGCGTCAAGAAATGCTCAAAAGGGACCATAGGCAGAAGCAGGCATTGCAGGATATCAAGGACATCTTTTAGATGCATTCAATCTACTGTCTCTAGATGAAACCAAGCCACTGATTGAAAAATTGATAGATATAGTGGAGAATGTTAATAATGCAGACCTTGAAACAAATACAAAATTATTAGAATGGTTAGAAAAGAAATTCTAAAGCGAATTAAATGATAAAATATCAAGTGACATAGAACTTGCACAAGTTGCATTCATAACGTACTTGAGAATATTTTCTCACTATACACCAAATTATGCAATCCAACACTCTTTGCACAAGAGACAAGAAGTCACATTTTGAGTTTGGAGAGTCAGATTAGTGCATCGGGTGCAAAATTGCCTATGACACTAGCTTAGAATGAAAAGCACTTCAAAACTTTGTTATAGGTCCAGAGTTAGTTAGATGCATTGTCAGTAGATGAAGCCAATATAAGGGCTAAACTAATTAACATCCAAACAACATTGACCCCACACATGGAGATTTTGCACAAGGAACTAGGCTATGCTAAAACCCTTATGAAGAAAGACCAAAATCTATCAACATTAGATGGTCTAGTCCACCTTACTACTAAGTTGGCCATCCAAATCAATTCTTTGGATGTAGTATGTGAAAATTGGTATGTAGCTCTCAAAATTATCCTTGATGTTCACAAATCTTTCTTGGAAAAACACACTATAATTTTATATCCCATTGACATAAGTGTCAAAAGGGGGGAGAAATAAAGGAGATAAAAATGAGGAGATAGAGAGAAAAGGTGAAGAAATAAAGGAGATATAGATTTTGGGAGAGTAATAAAGAGGAGATAGAGAAGAATGGGGGAGAATAAGAAAAGGAATAGAGAAAATATGGAATAAGCTAAGAGGGAGCAAGCAATAAAGAACAAAGGGGGAGAAAGCATTAAAAAACAAAGTATGAAATGAAAGAGTATCAGCAAGAATAACATGAAGTCAAAGAGTATCAAATTGAGACACATTTACTCAATAGGAGTACAAAAAAGTCCTATCAACTCAAGGGGAGGTATCATATTTTGAGATATCAAGTATTACAAACTTTACAAATTTTGAAGTTTTGTATATAAGTTCAATAAGAGATATGTTATGCTCATAAGATTAAGGATATCAATGCATACTCAGGTGTTTTTAACACTCATGTCAAAGGGGGAGATTTTTTTATCTCAGATTGGTTTTGATGAGTTAGTTTCTACACACTTTTACTTAGTTCATGGTGAACAAGTAGTACATGTCGAGCACAACATGTATATAATAGTATATGCTAAGTCCACAGTGAGTGTCAAGCCACTCATGTGTTGAGTCACTCAAGTGCCGAGAAAACAATGTATGTTGAGTGATTCAAGAGCTGAGTAAGTAGTGCATACTAAGTGATATAGATGTTGAGTCACAACATAGACATCAGTATATGCCAAGCATCAGAGACTTGAGATGTCGAGTGACACAATTTTGTCATCATTTTTCGTAATGGCACAAACAACTATGTAAACCATTTTTTAGCTTACTTAAAGATTCAATTATGATATTTTGGAGATAAGAATGAATCTTAAGTTGGATTCCTAATGCATTACATGCAGCTAATCAAAAAAAAGGGGAATGTTTAAGTCGAAAAATGGATGAATCACTATCGTTGATTCATACCTAACCCTAAGTCACCTAAGTCTTCTTAAGGAGGACAGACCCTAAACTCTCCAAGGTGTAGGAAGGAGTGAATAGAGAAGTTTGCATACACAAATAGAGAATTTATGGTGGCTGAGTTATGATTTGAGATTACATTGCAGAATCAATGAAAGGAAAATAGAGGAAAGAAGATAGCATATAGGAAAGAAACATCTGATCAAGAAGGATCAAGAATAGATTAGTTTAGAGGTGATTGTTTGTCAAGCAACAAAGAGCTAACCACAAGATCAGTGTTGAATCATTCTAACAGGTGAGTTAGTCAAATCTCTTGACAGAGTAGTCCTAAAATGATGTATTGAAATCCTCTAACAAGGTTCTTAATTAATTTTGAGTTGAAATCCTTTAACAAGGAACACTTCTAACAGTGTGCTGAAATCCTTTAACAGTGTGAGACCTAACAGTCTTTGTAAGACTTTAACAAGGTAGACCATTTACAGGGTAGATCATGTCTCATGATCAAAAGATTGTAACCTTCATTGGATACACTTTACTACTGCAGTAGTGAAGATTTGTGGGTGTCATCTCCACCCTATTTTTAACTTCTCATTGGAGGGTTTTTGGTTAGTCATATGTGTGTGAATTTTAACTTTCTTACATGTTTTAGATGTACATGCTTTACATGATATTTCAGTTTACTTATTGAATGTATGAGATGGATGTGTGGTGAAAGTTTTATGGGTCCATGTTTAAACTACTAATTCACCACCCCCCACAAGTTTACCTTTCCTATTGTAATTCCAACATATCCTTAACTTGATTCAAATCTCGATTGAATGTTTGTAGTGCCTTCTCTTCAAATGTTTCCTTTTTATGATATGCAATCATGCCTTTCATTAGATGCAAACAACCCATATATCTTTTACTATGTTTCTACATTTTGTATGCATGGGTAATAGACCATTTACATCTCACAAGAAAATTATATCCTTTATGGTTTGAATATGGTTGTCCTAATATTATTCCTAAGTCTCCAAGGTAATTCTATATATGGAAAGCATTTTGAGGTGTAACCTTTGATGAGATCTCTTTAAACATAGAAAAAGAGACCGGTCACCATTAATCATTTGAAAATGAAACAAGTGCCACATAGTGGCATGGTATTTGTCACTATAGTTAATTTTATTTGTTTTAACTTTATGGAATATAAGTTGTTATTTTGTTATATATTTTTAATAAATTTAATTTAGTTGAATGTATAGTTAGAAATTTATTGTACAAATTAACAGAATTCATTCTTAATAAGTTGTTTTGAAATTTGAACTTTATGTTTATATTTTTTTTATAAGAGGTTGAACTTTATGTTTTGTAAATTTAAAAAAATATTGCTAAATGATGCTTTATTGTAGCAATGGTATTATAATGTTTAGTAAGTATATCGAGTAGGCATGAAAGGTCAATTGGAAAAAATAAAAAATAAAAAATAAAAAATATAGCTTGTCTTTTAATCAAAAAATCTAAATTGTATTTTTTTTAAATTTATGTGACTTCATATTTATTTTTCAACCATTTTCATATGATGGATGTAATGTGTTTATAGAATAAACTAAAAATATAATTATGCTTAAATAATTACATGATAAAATATGTTTAAATAATGTAATCTATAAATTAGCCAAAAAAGTTGGAATATGAAGAACCCTCCAAAAAAAGGGCTTCTATAATACTAAAAGAATTTAGCCAATTAGATTTCAAAAGAGTGAATACAATAGTATATTCCCTATTGCAAATATGAAAACATTTGAGATATAATTGAATCCAAAACCCTAAATAAAGGAAATATGTCCAAGTATGTCGAGTCCATATTCACAATAATTTTGCTATAAATTCGATTGCAAACAATTCAAATTACTAAAACCATGACAGGCACCAAATATTCATTGTTGCCTTCAAAGTAGGGTCCACAAGGACAACCATGGCATCCATTTTGTGATGAAACGTTCGTGTATTTCTTCCCAATAATCAATCCAATATAGAACCTTTTCAAATTAGGTTAACATATTGATAAAATGTAAGTGTAATAAATGATCAAATTTTATTTTGAAGAAAATGGGACTTTTATACCAATCATATTCTACCATATAGATAAGATTATCTTTTCAGAATGCTTGTGATAGTATGTGTGAGTTCTCATTTTGAGGCATATATTGAAAAAAATTGTAAATGGTGATTTCAATAATTATTTTCTTAACATTAAAAATTTCGTGCTTTTAAGTACAATTTGTTTGTTAATTTAACATTACAAATTTTATACTTGTAAATATAGATAGTAGAAGAGATGGGGAAAATAAATATAGAGATGTAGAGATATTAAAGAGAGAGGGGTAAATCTACAAAGAGACAAGGGGATAAATAAGTTTTAAAAGTCTTAATATTAATATAAAACTATGTAAAAAATTAATATTAAATTAAGGAATATAGTTTTGTAAACAAATGAAATTTAGTGTCACTAGTTAATTAATTTAACAAAATTCAAATCTTATTAAAATGTGTACTTTCATTTTTTATTGATATATTAAAAATAAAAATAACATTAATTCATTCAAAATAAAATTTATGAAGTTAGTTGTAAAGATTGTGTTTGATAAATTAATTAATAATAAATATTACTTAAAAATAAGTATAAATTCAAATAAACTTTTTTAAAAAATTGATTTTTTTAAACTACATATTTGAATGAAAAAGCTTACCCTATTTAATGATATTTATAAAATTTATATAATATTATAAAATTTAAATTAAAAATTAAGGTCCTCCTATCTATTTAAGGTTCTACCTTTTTTATATAAAAGGGAGCATATGAAATAGGGTTTGAATTTGCATCAAAGTGTTGTAGTAAGGAGATTGATTCTAGTTGTATTTAATGCTGATAGGTATTCTACAATGGCAGAATGGGGGAGTGAGATGGTGTAAGCATGTTAATTTTAACTTTTACTCTTCTAGGTTAAATTTGACAATCATCTACATATCAAAATTTTAAATCTTATTATAAATAGAATATAATTTAAAATAATTTAATAAAAACCACATAAAATATTTGTTTAAATTATAATATTTGGAGATATAAATCATTCATTTTTTAAGAAATTAAAATTAAAAGGTTGGTTAGTAAAAACCTAAATAAATGGAGATAAAGGAAATATAAATAATTTTAGATGTAGTAAACTAAATTATAATAATTTTGTAGTGGATATCTATCGGCATTTCTTTAGATAGATTTATTTAAGATATCTATATTAGGCCTATTATAGATGGAAATGCTCTCGTGACCATAGATAGCCTCCTAGAGATAGTGCTTGGGTCATGGTGTAAAACATAGATGTATAAAATTTTGTTGGACATGATAGTTAGAAAAAAAGGTAAGATACAAAATCGCATAGACATACTTTTTATCTATAAGAATTCTAGCATAATCGGTTGAGTTTACAATACCTATATTCAAATTAGGTGCATTGGTGCTTACAACCTTAATCTAATTGGTTTTTTTTTTAAATTAAAGAAAGCTTTAGAAATAAAAAGTTGATTAAAATATAAATTATAATTATTATATAATTACTTTTAAACATATGAATTTAAATATAAACTATATTTAATTCTATACTTCATTATATAAAGGGAAAGAGAAGAAACTAGAGGAGTCAGAGGAGGAGGGGAGAGTAGGTAGGAGGAGGTTAGATAAGTCTAATTCTAAGAGGAAATTAAAAGTGGGGCCTCGCAAGAGGTTGAGACAGATTTGGAAGAAATGGGTCATCCCAACCGAAGAATGAAAGAGAAGGCTTCGAATTTTGGGGAGGGGAGAATGGAGGAGGAGGAAGAGGAGGTCTCAGACTCTTCTCAGTCTAGCTTGGGTGAGGGGTTCAAGGAGAGAAAGGAGGTGTCACATGTTTTTGTAACCATCGAGTTGGGGTGTGTGGACTTAACCAAGGACTAGTTCGCTAATATGGTGGATAGAGTGCCCTCCCTCATCACAATTTTCTTGCCTTAGGGCTTTTCCCAGGGACAATGCTAACCCCCAAATTGTAGAGGAAGATACTATGATGCAAGTGGATGGTTTTCTTGGTGACATGCAGGAAGTTAACATTGAGATTATGAATAAGGTTGGTAGTGAGGTGTGGGAAAGAATTCTTGCACTGGATGATATAATGCACCTACGAAATTTTTTAACTGTTAATGTCACAAATGTGGTTGCCACCACACTAAACCTACTGAAGGATATAGAAGGAGACCTACCTAAGGACAATACAAAATTGATGTTTGACTTCCTTGCAGAAGATTAGGCAAACATCCTCTTGGGGAAGAAAGAGGCTAAGAAGCCATAATGGTTCTTTTTTTTTGTTTTTATGTTGCTAATCCATTGGTTGTTAAACTTTGAGGGGTCTAAGGTTGTAATGTCTTTTTTTTTATATTCCTATTGCTTTTCTAGTTTAAATATAGGCAGTATGTATATTAGGGCTATTGATACTCTTTTAATTGTGGTTGATGGTTATCTGCTAGTTGTGGACTAGTTTGATTGTTTATGGGTCAGCCCCCTGGTTTTGGCTACTTTTAATTCAAAAACAAATTGTTATGATGGAATTAAATTTTTATTTGCTTTTGTAATTTAACATTGTTTACTTGGTTAATTATTTTATCATTCTACAATGAATATATGTAAATAGTTTGATACTATGGACATGATGAATGAGTAAAAATGTGGCTATGATAAAATAATCATTTGAAGAGAATAACAACCATAACAAGTGCCATGTAGTGGCGTGTAGTTTCCCTAAAATGCAAAGTAATAGAAATATTTATTGAATAGTATAATAATTAATAAATATAGTAAATGAAATATTAAAATGTAGACTTATAATAAATTTATTATTTTGTTAATTATTTATTAGATAATAATTTAGTATTATAAAATATCAAAATATCTTATAAAATAATATCATAAAAGTTTTTGATATTTAAGTATAAGTGAAATCTATATATTGATTTCATTTTATACAATGAAATGTGTATTTTATGAAATGAATCTTTTTTAACATATATTGAAACTTTAAAAAATCAGATTTGAAATAGTAATGTACATTGAAAAAAGTGGAAGTATAAATTAACTGTTTAGTAATAATTTAAAAATACTTTCATATAAGGATATAAATAATAAATAGTAATAAGACATAATAACTAGCCGAAAATATAGCCGAAAAAAAATCAATATGGAGAAGCATCCTAAAAAATGGGTCCTATAAGACCAAATTAAATAAACCAATCATTGTTGAGAGAAATAGTTATAATAACAAATTATATTAATGAGTTCATATATAAACTTTTGAAATATTTCATTAATAAAAAAATAGTTCATTATGATTGGTTGGTAGATTATAAACTAATTTAGTAAAAGTGCCTAACCTATAGCAAGTACAATAATGGAGTAAGGAGTATTTTATAAAAATCATATCACAACAACTCACGTGACATAGATAATTGAAAGAGACAATATCAATTTTTTTTTCTTCTAAAAATCAATTATGATTTCAACATTATTAGCTATTTATTTAAAATTATAAGTAGTAATTTATAGCTTTTTACTTCCATTTATTTTAATTTTTAATAATAAGAAAATAAATCATAAAAAGTTCTATTTGAATTTTGCTCTCACTTTTTTTTTTAATTTAAAAAATTATTACATTTATATGAAAATGATATATGTATATTAAAAGAAGAAATGTTGTATCTATTTAAGAATTATTTTATATTTATTATCAGAAAGAAATTGTTTAGATATATATAATGAAATGTGAAAAAAAAGATGAAAAAAGTAGAATTAATGAAAAAAACTATTAAATAAAAAATATATATATTTCTTTTTAAGATGCATATATTACATTATTTTGTGTGTATTATAAATACTTAACCATTTTATTTAATATGGTGATAAAATCTATTAATTATAACATTAATTACACCTTTGTTATATTATATTTTGATGATACATTTATAGTATTATGAATTACTTTATATAATAATACATGTGTAATTTTATGCTCTATATTTAAACTTGGTATGTTTATTGATTTTTTTTGGTGTTTTCATACTTGAATGATTTCTACTTGTATCATTAATTTATATTTAGAACTAATTTAATACAAAGCTATGTTAAAAAATTTAATTGATGAAAGAAAATGCTACACCCAATGAAAGTTAGTATTTTTACATTTTCTAATTTATTTCCACAAAAATCAATAAGTATACAACTATGTCAATAGAATCATGTTTCTCTCAAGTATAAGTACTCTTAAATGTGTGTGGTTGTCAAGAAGGCAATTTGCAAAGGGATGGTGTTGATATTTATGGGATTAAATGTCATTCTATGATTTTGTGAGTATTTTTATATGTTGTATACAAGGGAGGGGTGATAATGTTCTCCCTAGGTAAATGGTCATTTTTTAGTAATGGTGATAGGCATTCTACAATGTTAGAATGGGGGAGTGAGATGGTGGGAGTGTCTTAATGTTAACTTTTATTCTTCTAGTTAATTTTGACAACCGTCTACATGTCAAAAGTTTAAATCTTATTATAAATAGAATATACTTTTTAAATAATTTAATAAAAACCAAATAAAATATCCATTGAAATTATAATATTTGGACATATAAATCATCCATTTTTTAAGAAATTAAAATAAAAAGCTTAGTTAGTAAAAACCTAAATAAATGGAGATAAAGAAAATATAAATAATTTTAGATGTATTAAATTAAATTATAATTATTTTGTAGTGGATATCTATCACCATTTCTTAAGATAGATTTATTTAAGATGTCTATACTAGTTTTATTTCTGTAAACTAAACAAAGGTTGTTAATAGCCATTTCGATTTAGTGTATATGGTTCTTTAAGATTCAATGGGTACAAATGTCTAAATTGATTGTTATAATGGTTTAGTCAAAAAAAAATTAACTATGTTCAGAAATTTATTTTAATTCTTAATGTCTTTTTTTTTTTTTTTAAACATACTATATTTAATTATCTATTTAATATTAAATGTCATACCTCTGCATACATAATAAATCAATAGTAATGAGATAAAGGTATCATAATCTTAAATATATACAATTATATCAGTCTTACATATAATATAATATTAATAATTGATACATCTAATAATAGGTAGATTAGATATATAGATATAGATCAAATAACATTTTTTTTTCAAAACTTTTGACAACAAATTTAGCCTTATCTTAAATGTTATCCAATTGATTAACTTCAATAGTAACATATACATTAACTACTTTTAATAGTTAATTTTATTGAATTAACAAATCACATATTGAAATAAATTTTATTTTATGATTTAATATCCTAAACAAATACAAGAATTTATTTTGTTTAAGTTTAATAAAGTTTACTTATTGCCTCTTTTTATAATTTGAAGGACATAGAGAAAATATTATGTAAGTTTATTAAGTTTATAACATACATAAAGAATTTAAGTATGTATTTAATGTTTTATCAATAACATATTATGTAAGTTTACTTAGTTTATAACATACATAAGGAATTTAAGTATGTATTTAATGTTTTATTAATAAAAATTTCCATTTACAAACTTATTTAAATACATTTGTTTTTATCTACTATACAAAAATTACTAGTATCTACTATTTTAGGCTTGCAACATGTAATATTTATTGTTATAGTTTTAAATTTTATTTTACTTTTTTTGCATAGTATTGTGTTAGCCACTACTAGTTGATTATTAGAATCACTTGACACATGTATATATAGGTATATACCATCATCTTTCTCAAACAAAACAATCACTCTTTTTTGGTCCAAAATTTGCTTCAAAAAATGTTCAAAAATAATGGGGCATTTACTAGACATGTTGAAGACATTGATTGGAATCCCTTGCTTATAGATAGCACAAATACAACTAGTATTTAAAAAATCCCAATGTATGTATTGGAGATAGAAAAAATAAATGTAGAGTAGAAGAACATTCCATTTGCAATCTACTTACCAATACTTTTACTATTGCACCCAACACAAAAAATTTATGCTCACTACTTAGGAAATGGAAATAGATACAAATAGAAAAGAAATCATCCAAATATCAAGTGTGGATTTAACTAAATGTGTGAACAACCCCTTGGTTGGAGTTGAAGCAACTACTTTCATATCGGAAGCAAGTAGCTCTGTGAAAAAGAAAAATGTTTAGCACTTAATGTATATAGACTATATTTGATTGTTTCAAGTAGCTTCCATGACATTTTAAATAACTTATAACCAAAATGGCTTTCTTTGCCTCATGTGGATGAAATGGATGTCATACAACTTTTGAATGGTTGCATTGAGTTAGAGGGGTTGTACACTTTCATTAGGGAGATCTACTATGACAAACACTATGCAAATGGTGGTACACCCTCAATAATTGTTGCATGTGGGAAGTGATTGAATAAAATGTGATCATTTCTCTTGCCTTCCTGCTATGTAACTTGATGACCATTGTCTTTCTCAACTTATATACAATAACTATCAAGGTTCCAATTTTCAAAGTATGTAACCTCAGTATAGACATGAAAGTACATGTAATAGAAATATATATCTTTAAATAGAAAATTACTTCCAAAAATGCATATTGTTTATATGTTACATAATCTTACTTTGACTTCAATACATGCAAATCATGTTAACTTACTCAATTCTACAAAAGAAAAAATGCAAGCCTATTTCCTTTCTTTTGTGTAATTAAAGGACTTGAGAAATAGTGCAAAAATGAATTATGTGCAACAACATGCTATTTTGGGAAAAAGAACTCTAACATATTAGGCTCAAACCACTTCACCTTGATTTTACATTTTAGGGACACAAATTTTGATCCCTACATAGCCTTGTCATATCATATTGGCTTACTTGCAGGGTCGTGTCTTCCTTTTCCATTATACCTCATGATGTTGACTTTAACTAGAGATGGACTAGTTGTGATTCTTGCAGGCTCATCTACTATTGATCCATAGTTACAAGTTACATCTTTACACTGTATTCAACAACCTCATTCTACAGTTACCAAATACTAAGTTCAACTCTTGGATGGTACACACACCCATTCAACTCTTCTTACAGAAAAATACAATGATTTATTCATTGAAGAAGGTTTAGTAATGGGCACAATTATTTATGTAAAGGAATATTCTTGCAAGTTGGTCAACAACTTCATGTATGTTATTTATTTCCAACTATCACTGATTAATTTTTTGCTATGTCGTGTTAATGTCTATTTTGAATTATGAACTCCCTTCTTCACAGGGAACTCTTGCTTAAATACATTGAGTTAGTTTCAATTAATGCAACAATAGTTGGCTCTCCAATCCACTCCTCCAAATAGAAAACTACCATTGGCCTTTAACTTCTAAAGATGCATCAGTGTCATCCTAACATGTAGATTACTATGTGTAAAGCATGGCTCCATTCCTACCACTCACTATTAAATCCTTGACTCCATACCATAGACATTGGCCCAATGAGCATGAAGTTTTAAAGAAAACTTCAATCCATGAATGCTAAATTGAAGATAATGATGGAAAGGTTTTTGGGTTTGATTTCATTGAAAAAGAAAATTCTTGAATCTACATTACTTTCTTTAATGAAATATAAGATGAGTTCTATGATGTTATTTGACCTAGTTATCTATACAAAATATCAGGTGGTCGTATCAAAATAAGAAAATATATAAGTTCATCAAACCCATAGTAAATTCACCTCATACACACATAATTGATATCTCCATCCATTTGTCATTACTCTACAGTACCCAAACATAGCTTCCACTTTAGGAGCATAGATTCACTAGGTGTATTTCCTATCATCTCCCTTGTAGATGGCATTGGCATACTTGTATCTTTCACTCCTACATCAACCATACAAAAAAGAAATAACATTTCAAGAAAGGAATGTATAGCGACAATCAAAGATATGTCAAATCATACCATAGAAATTACACTATGAGGTCACCACTGATAATTTGAAGGGGAGGAAATATTTGATTTGTTCCTATAGCCAACCTCACCTATCATTTTAAACAAATCTATACGTTTAGTATCATGGAATGCAAAATAAAACCTTGATACTACCTTCTCAACATCCATTCAAATTAATCCAAACCTTTCTGAAGTCTCTGTACTACAGCTTCGGTATGCAAATGAAGGAAATGACTGGCCTTCTATGCCCTTATCAAAAGGCCATATTCCCCAACACACCTTTCAAAATCTAATAAAAATCTTATCTATTGAAAATAAAGGGTTTCCAAACATACACCCTAATTGTGTAAAATTTGTTATTACCAAATTGCACTTAGACAACTTTAACTACCTTTCTTGTCCACTAGTAATGGACAAGAAGAAATGTAGGAAAAAAATAGTTCACACTTCAACCAAAAAATTTTGGTTCCCTAAATGTTGCACAAATTTTTCTACCTTTGAATACAACTATATCCTAAAGATGGGCTTACAAGATTAGACATGTGGTTTGCTAAATACTACTGCATTTGAAGGACCATCAAATGATTTGATAGGGATACTAGTAGAAGACTTGCAGCTTCTTCTAGCTAAACCTAATGCTACAACAAACATATAGGATAGCATCATCAATAATTGATTTCTCTTCGAACTTAGGATCAGCATGAATCACTTTGGAAGAGAGAAAACAAAGAATGTTGTTGTCACAGTGCTAAAACTTGCATAGTATTTACAATTAGAGATCTCTAATTATAGTAACATATACATATTTTTTTGTTTCTACTCTAAATCTATATTTAGTTATATTCTACAAGTGTCTAGAAACACATGTACTTAGGTTCCCTATGATTTTGTACTATTATTTATGTACTTTTAACTTTCCAATTAATATAGAAGTCTAGCATTTGGGTTACTTCATATTTTATATATGTTGTTTATGGGACATATGTCAACACATATTATATACATTTCTAAACATCTACTTAACTATTTGAATTTCTAAAATATAACTATGCATACCATTTACAAATTTGGCTATCCAACTATGATTATTGAGCAAAAGATATGGTACACTACATATTGTAATTGATGATGTTATTGCACAATTTAAAACTTGAGGAAGACAAAAAGGTCTATCGCATTTATATTTCTTCTTGTGGGCTGATTATTAAAGTTGATGAGAACAATAGATCTATCATTTTTTGTATTCCATTTTGTGCAATGACTATTAAATCTAGCTTGCAACTACAGATGTTTCTCTATATATACAATAATGAAATTCCAAATCTACTCTAGCCAATCTCTCCATCTATATATCTATCTCCTTATCATACCCTCTTGTTATGTGATACACCTTGTATATTTGTTACGTATCATTGTTTCAAACCAAACAACTCACTACTTGTGTATTTTCTAATTCTATTAAATATAATGATTTCAAAGAAAATGTTGAAAAATGTTCATTCTATGTTCATTGAATTCATAACATAATATTTTCCATCTAATTTAATATTTTAATAGGAAAGTGTGCACTCAACCTACCTAATGTCAATAACACTAATTGCAAGAATACACGGTCTCTCTTTATGGGTATACAATTAGAGATGGACATATGTACTACTACAATTTAAGAGAATTGTGCTTAAAGTAATCAAAAGAGATGAGCAGAGATTTTTGAAAGATGGGGTTTTTTTTGCTCTGCTAGGGTTTTCTTGCTTCATGCAAACTTTTAGTTTTTTTTGCATACAGCCCTTCGCCTGCACTCCCCTTCTGTCAGCACTTGTCATACTGCATTTACTATGGGAGCTTTAGGTTAGGATATAATGGCTCCAGCCAGTGGTGAACTAGTTGTTTCTGGTGTTTATGTTGCTACTTTGGGCTACCATGGCACTGCCATCGAACAAACGCCCCGTGCAAGTTTGTCCCAAAGGTTTTCCATGAGGTAATTCTGATATTGTCCTTTGCAAGAATTTGATGTTGCATGTGACTAGTTAGAACAACATACCTTGGTAGGGTATTTTGTTGGTAGGACTCCCCCTGAAGCTATGCTCAGAGAATGGGTCAACAAAAGTTGGACTCCTTATGGAGTCTACCTTGACGTTGTGCAAAACCTTACCAAAGGTTTTTTTTTTTCACTTTCCTAACCCGTCATAAGAAAACACGATTTTTACCAATGGCCCTTGGTCTGTGCGTTCCTCTCTGCTTGTTTTTCAAAAATGGTCTCGAGACTTCTCTGTCTCAGATGATAAAAAGCTTAGGGTTCCTATTTGGGTTGAATTCCCAGGTCTACCCTTGCCCTGCTGGCTTTTTATTGAGTCTATTTCCCAAGCCCTTGGCAAAGTTATTACCAAGGAGCCAGAGAAATTTTTTAAAGCTCGCCCTCAGTGGCATGTTTGCATTGAAGTTGATCTTTCTAAAGATCTCAAGGATTCTATGGAAATCCATATTGGTGCTCAAACCTTCTCACAGAAGGTGCTTTACTTGAACCTACCTAACACCTGTTCTAGGTGCCAGTCTGTGGAACACAAGATCAGGGATTTACCTTTGGCTACGCCTAGGGTCAAACCCTAGCCTAAAGCGATGCCTGTGAAAAAGGTCAAAGGAAAGAAAGAAGAATGGGTTATTGTTGGGCGCAAGGGCAAGCCTGCCTTGAATCCTTTGGCCTCCAAGCCATCCTATGCAGTAGTTACCATGATTTCTCTTGCTTCCACTGAAGTGTCAATGCCTACTAGCGTGGAGACACCAGCGGCTTCTATTGCACTTGTTTTGATTTTGCAGGTTTCAAACCCTGCTAGTTTGCAGGGGATTAAGGTGGCCGCCAGGGCCTCGTCCTTGGCTGGGGCTCGTTCTCCTCTTGTAGTCTCTTCCATAGTACCACCAGCAACAAGGAATACTCGCAGTCCTCCTGGATGTGCAAGATATCAGGGGTAAAATGGTAGGCTGTAAGTCCAGAGGATTTCCCGTCTGACTTCCACTCAATTTCTACCTTTTTGTAGAATAGTTACTCCTCTCTAGAGGATGAGGATGATATGGAAGAGTTCTCATGAACTTCCTCTCTTGGAATGTTCAAGGTCTTACAGACCTCCCCAGAAAGTTCTATGTCCAGGATACCCATCATAGACTTGGGAATTTAGATTTTCTTTGCCTGCAAGAAGTTAAGATTTCTGGTTTCATGCTTTCTGCTGCATGCCATGTCATTTGGTAGGATAGCATCATGTTTTCTTCTCAGAATGAAGTTGGCCGAGGTGGTGTAGTTACTCTCCTATCACCTCACCTCCATTCTACTATTATCTCGCATGGTTTTGACCCCACACACCGTATTATTTGGCTTTTTCTTTCCATTAACAATCATTCTTTTGGAGTCATTAATGTTTATGCCTCCAATGATGCTGTGGAAAGGGCACAAATGTGGGTTTGGCTTGCTGACAACTTGCTGCCAGCTACTTGGGTCCTGTGTGGGGACTTCAGTATGGTTGAAGTGGCCTCTGACAAAGATGGCATTCTGCCTTTCTGTTGGATAGCTGGGGAAAGAGAAGCCTGGTTTTACATGCGTCATAAATTGGGCCTTTTTTATCCCAATACTAGCCACCGCCATGATAGTGGGGCCTAGCACACTTGGTCCAATTTTCAGGCCGGTCCTGACCGTGTATTGAAACATCTTGATCATGCTATGATCTCAGCGCAATCTTTTTTTTCCTTTTTTGAAGATCATGATCTACCTGTCATTCCCCTGATAGATGTGACGTTGTCAGACCACTATCCCATTTATTTTGGCATTTTTTTGGCAAACAGTTGTCCCCAAAGTGGCCATGTCTCAATGCTTCCTCAACATGTCTATGATGTTGCATGCTTCCACCATCTCCCACATACAACGTGTCTAGAATTTGGAATCATGTCCACATTCCCATTGAGGTTGGATTCAATGTTGGAATGATGCCATTACCAGAATGGCTCAATTTTTGTGCATCTACGGGCATCAGCTAGTAATTTTCAAAAAATGATCTTATGAAGCCAACGATCTTATTATAGATGCACATCAAAAAGAAATGGTAATCGATTCTCATAATGGAATAATATGAACCCTAGTGACCAGCCACATTGTTTACAAATACTAAATCAAGTTGAGGTGATGATGATAGTAAGGATAAGCTCTATCCTTCAAGTTACTTATGCAAGAGTTGGGAAACTACAATATAGTGGTCATACTATATGTTTTCCTCAAGATAGTTCTATAATTGCAACACTTTTTCCAAGGACCATAGATGACTTGGACATTATTATTGTTAAAAAAGATAACATAGACCATAAAAAGTACACTGTGTTTATGCAACAATAAACTATAAAATATGCAATCATCCATATTACAAAGACATAAAGGTATATGGGTCTACATTGGCATCTTTGCCAATGCAATCCATTGGCATTTCAGACCTTCTATACTCAACAACTATAACTCCACCCCACAATGAAAGATCTATGATTGAAAGTGAAGCAACAAAAGAAGATCCAATAGAGGAAATCATGCACAAAATTTCATTTGTGCTTGACCTACCCAATTCATGCAGAGAAATAGAAGAGGTATGATGTTTACTACAATTAGGAGAAGGATGACTAAGTCCAACCATACAATGGCCAAATGTTTCTACATCTCCCATCAAAAAATACACAAACACAAATGAAGGATTATTTGCAATGACTTTCACATGTTTATTTCTACAAGGGAAGTTTTCATTTAAACAACATCATATAAAAGTGTCAAGCTACATGAATATGCTATTCACCTCATCTAATACCATGATAATAGGTTTGGTCAGCACATCCATTTTAGGTGCTTCATACTCAATATCCTTATGCACCATCAAAGCCAGGCCACAACACAACTATTTGTTCATAAGCAACTTGACAGTTCAATGTCAACATCGAGTGATAGACCAATGCCTAAGATTAAAGGACTTTACTAATGAAATGATTTCTGACAAACTCATGTGATTCAACTCATCAATTTGTGGCATGTTCCCATTATGGAGTCAATGAAGATGAAATCTTATTGACATGGTCATTCAAATAGGTTTTCCAACTCTCTTTTTCACTCTTAGTGCAGCGAAAACCAAATGTCTAGACTTGCATAAGACCATGCCATACATTGAACCAGAACACCCTAGTGCAGCAAAAATGTCGAGGCTACAAATCATTATTCAAAATCCATACCTTATAGCACTCTATATGCACTATATATTTACAATATTTTGAGAGGAGGTCTTATACAAGCTTTTGCATGCAACAAATCACTGGTATAGGTATAGCTCTACAACACTTCCACTTTCAATAATTTTGTTAGGCCCTTGTAGTTCCTAAGAATGTTTTAAAATATCATGTATGAATGGGAACATAAGAGATCTACACATATCGACGAGTTCATTTGGCTATGCCAAGCACTAGACATTAATAGCTTAAAATAGAATGATATCCAATCCATACAAAATGCACTTGATTTCATCAATAGGTATGTATTTCCATGGAACCCATGAAATCTAAATTTGTTCAACTAAAAAATACATTGATCTCTTCTTAATGACTTGTTGGATACAACAATGATCAATAACACAAACCTAATAATAGACTACATTGAATTAGTAAATTGTGTGAAATGTCCCACTAAATGTACCCTCCAAACATACCTTAGGATGAAAGGTTATACTCCTACATGTTGATATAAAGCCCCTTGGAGTACATATGAAAATCAAAAACATTATGTTGCCACAAACATGGACATTCAACACATGCCCCTACTCATAATGATGACTGTCTAAACCTACACAATCCACAAACACTATCCATTTGGAGGGCCAATGTAGATTTCTAGATCATCCTTTCAATTGATGTTGTACTCAAATATATTGTAAATTATGCAACAAAGTTTCTGAACAAGTCAAAAATGTATCACTCCATGTTGACTTGAATCTCAACCAATCTAAACTCTAAAATCCAAAACCACTTTTTAGAAAATGCTTATGAAAACCTTGTGGATCGTGATATTAGTACCCAACAAAACTAGCCATCTCTTGCTCAAATTACCACTCTCCATATTTAGCAGAATATTTGTATCTTTAATTGTCAACCAACAAAAACTCAAACGTGTACAAATTGCACCCCTCAGAGAACAAACATACCAAAACAAGATTGAAGCATACATATCATGACATATATATTTAGAGAATACTTCACTTATCAAAGTAACTTAAATATGGACATTCAAGAATAGTCAAAAAAAAATACCATGGAAAGAGTGTCCCACCAATGATATTGTCTATCTCAGTCCATGCTACATAGCCATCCCTACAAAGGAAAATAAGAATTGTGAATCCTTTTGTTGGACTTAATTACTACTATCTAAACCATTTTGAAACATTCAAATAGATATAGGTGCATCAATTGAGAAAATTGTAAAAAAATTGGGAAATTTATGCAAGACAATACAAACCCTGACATATACACAGAAATGGTCATTAACCAATAAAAGAAAATGAAGTTGCTAGCCCAGAAGATAATAAAAATATCATACCAGATAGTATCACTAATGAATGGAAAGTCTTTGTAGGACTATACCCAAGATTTCCTATCCACTTAAATGACCTATACATGCTAGGAAGCCATGATTTTGATTTGAACAACAACTGGGAAGATCAAGAATTGAGCACTCTCTAAATTAAACTAGCTATAACATTCATACAATCAAATCACCTAGAATTTCATGCCCCTCAAATAGCTATTCCCCTACAACAAAATGTATTGTTAGTAGTGCAAAAGAAGGCACATAATATTATTGTAGGACATCTACATTCTAGCACTCAACAATTACCTTTAAAGATTATTGTTTAAGGAGTAGTAGGCAGGAGAAAGTCACACCTCAGAAAAAGAGTTAGGTACACAATGGTCAACTTAATGCCACATGTATAGTCACCAATGTTATTAGTAGCACCTATATGCATATCAACATTCAACATTCAACCATCGACAATTCATACTTCTCTCTAATTACCAATCAAGGAAATGGCACCCTGCAGGGACAAGCACTTGCAGCCTTCTAAGAGAGAATGCAGTTCATTCTCTATGCTATAATAGATGAAATGAGTATTATTGGACCAAAATTAAAAGAAAATAATGACATTTAATTGCAACAATAATTCCCTACTTAGAATCATAGTCCCTTCAGAGGATGATCAGTTGTTGTATTTGGTGACTTGGGACAACTACCGCCACTCAAAGACATACCAATGTATGTTTCTAGCTCCTATGGTGGCACACTATGGTGCAGCTTCAAAAGTATTGTTACACTAGAAAAAATATTCTAACAAAGTGGAGATAATATTTTTCAAATGTAGTTTCGTGAACTCCTATCAAATTTATGAAATGCAACATCAACAATTGTAGATTGGAGGCTTCTAATGTCAAGATTAGGCTCCACAATAATCTTGAAAGAGAACACTCTCTTTTCATCAAGCATACATATTTTCTCCAAAAATGATATTGTATTATTACATAACAAATGCATGGTATACTCTTTAGCAAAACTAGTTTCCCTATCAAATAGATAAAATTAAAGGTTTAACGTGTTTAAATCTAGATGAAGAACAAATTCAATAAAAGATACTCCTATGCATTGACCAAAATGTCATGCTATGTGTAAACTTATGGTGGAAATTGGTTTTGTCAATGTTGCACTAGGACAAGTCAAAAAAATAATATATAATGATGGTGAAAAGCCACCTCAGGTCCCTTTATTTGTAATTGTTGACTTTAAAAACTACATTGAGCCACCTTGAAACCATAACAACCCACAAAATATTCTAGTGCTACGAATAAATCATGGTATTCACAGAAAAATACCTTTGAAAATGGCATGGGCCCTAACAATACATAAGTCTCAAGGGCTTACACTACAAAAAGAAAAAATTAACATTGGAAACATTGACCAGCAAGGGCTATCATTCATAGCAATATCAAGAGTAAGTGAACTTGAAGACCTTCACATTCAACCCTCATTCACATATGAAAGATATGCATGAATGTAATAAAACCTATTTGTTGCATGATGAAAAGAAGAGGAGATGTGCCTTCTAACATTATCAAATATAACTTCGTTACTAATACCAAATTTGGAACAACTAATACAGGTAAGATTGAAATATATTTTAGATGCATACAATAAAAATTAGAATCTTGTAATTCAAATCTAATTAATATAAGATATTTTCTAATTATAAGTTTGTAATCTACACAGGTTTTAATAACATTTCATCACATAGAAAAATGGACCAAACACTTTATAGTACTATAAAGTAAAATTTCCATTGGATGGACTGGGAATTTACAACACCACATTTTCATATTTATGGAACTTGAAAAATATTTGAAAATAAAAAGGTGCTCTTGTTTGGAATTGAAGAGGCTTTCACATCAATTGTTGTTCCTTTCACTCTCTTGCCTAATGGTTAAGGTGCTTGTTGATTACCAAATATACTATATTTACTATGATGAATAAATAAAATGTATCATTTTCATTACTTGTATAAGTATTAGGTAAGAAAAATATTTACACCAAAACACGGCATACCTATTGCACACTAAGGTGTGATTTCTAGTTGTGTATTCATTTTCCCATGTTGGAATATTTGTTGTTAAGTGGTAGTGAAAGAATTTGACTGGAAAATTAAAAAAGGTGATCCAAGTTTTCTTATTCGCCACCTTTTTCATTTCTAGGGTTTTTATTACTTTCTAAAAAGAAAACCCTAATGTTTAGCATTCCTTAAGAACTAATAAATTTCTAAGATATTTACAATTAATATGTTTCTTAATTTTTTATAATAGATTTTGAAGAAAACAAAACAATAAATTAGTAGTATTTATATTTTTCAATGGACTTATTTTGAGTATACTACTTGCACTTCTTTCTCGATAGTAAAAATCAACCTTCAAAAGATCAAGAGAATCTAGATCTATGAGGTAATTTATCAAGAATTAACTTACTACTTGTGATAACATTCAATAATATATATATGCATATTTATTTGCATGATACCATCATAGTGCTCTAAATAATTATCTAGAGAATATCTTATAAAATATATACAATTTACTACTACTCTTGAGAATACATGAACTTGGCACCAATAGTGGCATGTTGTGATGGTTATTTTGTTGAGTTTTTATCCTTTCCATCAAGGTTCAAATCTAATGGGGATGAGGTCCCTCGTTTGTGGCCTCATTGGTTCATTGCTCCAGGTCAAATCATTTACCCCTCTTTAAAAAAAAGAATACATAAGCTTGGCTAATGCAACTTCTCAAGATAGAAAAATAAAAATCTTCTAATCACATTAATTATCATGCAAAATCAATGACCACCCCTATTCTATCCCACTTCTCTTCTAAATTCAAACATTGTGAATTCATTCCTCTTTTTCAAGCCTTGTATCATGTCATGCTTTGATTTTAATTAATAATAATTTATTGAGGCTTCATCATATCCATTCTATAGACTCTTCTAAAAAATTTCTACCTTCATTTGACTCAAAATACTTTTTTCAACACCATTATCAACTCAAGCACATTATAGAGAATTATATATGTTTGAAAAATGAAGTCCAACATCTTATTGATTTAGATAATATAGCATGTTCAATTGACATCTAATTAATGTCCATACATTGTTTAAATGGCCAAATGAGCCTATTTTGCATGCCAATAAATATTGGTTGAGTTGGAATCCTTATTATTGCAACTTGCATATGACATGAACAAATTTCAAGGTTGTATTTGTGTTGGCTAAAAAAGGGAATGGAAGAAGTTAAGAGGGTCCATTGTAAGGACCCTCTTCTTATGTAATTATTAAATATGAATTTTTCTTGTTAAAACTGCTATAGGAGATTGAAATGGATAAGATGTAATGTTTTATATTGTGAATGCCCTAATGAGATTTAGATCTGTTAATTCATCCATGTTTTTAAATGCTTAGTGATTCAGAAACTACTACATTATCTTGATTGATAAAACATTAAAATTTCACTAACAATGATACGAAGCAATTCACCTGATGATAAGGATGTTGATTTGATACCTCGATGATTATTCTAGTATTTTAATCAAAATTAATGAATATGTTGTGTTATATAGAATATATGATTTCTGATGATTAAATGTGAGTCAAAATGAATTAAATAAGTTAGTTACATGAAAGATTCATATTTTGATTTACGTAACAATCCAGATAGGTTTTGAATATATGCATGTGATTTCTTGAACTACTAATGTGTGCAATTAGTGTGTAGGATATTTAACTAGGAAATCTAATGGAAAGATGAAACTGAACCCTTTGCTATTGTGCTAAATTGCATTGTCTTTATTTGAAGGTTGTTATATAGTCTTAGAATTCTCCTAGCTTTTATTTGGGTTTTATTAAGTCTTTAAGGCCCAAAAACATCAAACTTAAGTACCCTAGGGATAAGGGTATCGGTTGGGAGTACTTTCCATACCTTTAGCCTCTTTGGTGAACTTTTAGGGTCACTCAAAAATCCTACTTTTGGTTGATTGCGAAAATTGATTTGTTTCCTTCATGAGTTGGTGACTCAAACTCTACTTTGGGGTTACCTAAAGTCTAGTTGAGTTAGGATCATACTTAGAGACAATTTGGAGTAGTTTTGGGGTGGTTACCCAATCTCTAGTTTTGGAGAAACTTTGAAGATTGAAGGAAGAAAAGGAAAAGCTCTTCTCAACTAGCCATGTTACCATAAATTTTTGTGAAGCTAGGATTTCTTCACTCTTTTGAATTGTTTCTTTATGTTGTTCATGCTTTGAATCATGCATAAGGCATTGTGTTGTTCTTTGTATTACTTTCTTGTGTGTTGAGGTTGATTTGGAGGGTTCTTAACTTGTTCTTGATGTTATTCTTATGCTTTCCTTGATGTGTTGTTTTTGAGGGGATTTTATGGGGATTCTTTTGGAATTACTCACCCTTGGATAGGGAAGAAGTGGCCATGTATGGGGAAAGGGCCTTAGTTGGACCTCAATGGTGTAGAGTCTCTTCTCATGGTGAGAAGAGGGAAAGAGGGTAGGTTGTATGGGCCCCTACTTGTCATCACATACCTTGTTTGATATTGGGAATTCTTGAATATGGAAAGGAATGAAAATCCTTTTGGAAATAGCCTCGAAAAGGCCTTGTAGAAGAACGAAAGTTCTTGAAGTTTTAGCCCTAAAAGGGCTATGTTATGGTATGGTTATTGACGACTCCCATTGGGAAAATCTACCTTCCCCCTAGTTAGGTTCTATGTTTGGACCTATTGTGTAAAATCGGGTTTGGGTGTATGCTTGAATTGCTCTTGATGTTGTGATATTTTACCCCAGGTCAACTCTTGTCTTCTCCTTGTTTTCCTTGAAGAATTGAACATATTAGAAGAAAGCACTTGTCAAGGTTTTAGAAGAGATTTCATTTGAATTGTAATATTATGTAAAATGTATTTGAATTTATGTAAAATGTATTTGAATTTATGTAAAATGTATTTAAATTTTCATGTATTGGCAAAGACATCGAGTTTTCTTACTTGTTCTTCCCCAATGGAGCCTTGAACCAGGTTCATTAATAGAGAGAAAAGATTGTAAAAACCTTGCTTGTAAAGGTCCTTCCATTGTGAATTTTGATATGATGATTCTACCACCTTAGCTACTTGTTTGATGCTTGTGTTGAGTGCAAGACTTGAGAGGAACATGAAAGGAAAATTTCATTGTTGTTGTTGTCATTACTTGATTTGAATGTATTGGAGGAAAGAAATTTTGCATCATGATATACATTAGATGTAGAATTGGAGGTTATCTTTTGCTATTATTATTTCCACAAGCTTCATACGGATAAGTCAGAGACATTTGAGTTTAATCTTGGATCATATCAAGAATAGTCTATGCTCAATTGACAATGAATTTGTGATCATGATGGTAATATCAACAATAATATTGGAGCATTTGAGTTTTTTAGATTTACATGTACGTTGTGTAGTGTTACATATAAGACATCTATAATTTAAGTTTGAGAGTAAATAAGATAGTTGTCATGCACTAAATAGATTTCAATATGGAATAAACCATGAACATTCATATTGCAAAGATCAATTAAAAAAAAGAGAAAATTTAGAAAGAAACTAGGCAAATAAATTCAACTTGAAAATGGGAGCCTATAGATGCATATCTATTCTCTAGAAAATGTATGAGTAACATCAATTAACTACCTTTGTTATTACAATCCAATAAAATAATGTTCACTGAATAAAATATTATTATTTTGACTATTTAGAAGTAGAACTATACAATCTGAACAACCACCCCTATTTAAATGTGTCAGCATAAGTTATAATGTCAGTAGGTTATGATATGACCTTGGACAAAAGATAATAATAATAATAATAACAATAAGCCTAGGCACTCAAATTCTTAGCTAGGGAGTACCTTTTTTGGAAACCTTTTTAAAATTATAATGAAGAGAATTGAAATAGTAAAACAAACAAATTTTTTTTTTAAATACTAATATAAGCAAGTCAACGACCAACCTATACAAATAGAAAAGTCCTATTAGCATAAAGGGATTTTAATGGTGATGACCCCACCTAGGCATCGATGACATGAGAAAATCTCCCACTAGGCACATCAAAACAATGGAGATTTAAACCTACTGCAAATCAAAACAGGTCTAGGTCGATTTAATCTCTTGGGAAGGGTGAAGCAAGCTCCCTTGCGTGAGATTGGAGTATGGGGAAGATCATTGTTCTGACATAAGTAAGGAATGCCCCCATTTGGCGCCCACCTTTCTTGGGAAAGAATGAATTTGAAACAAATACATAAACCTTTTTTTAAATACCATCACATCACACATTGGAAGGAGCATCATATGCCTAGTTAATAGCAGCATGGAAAGGGGCCAGTTTTGAGGGGACCACCTTGGGATAGGAGAAACTTGCCTAGGAGGAAGGGCGATAGATTTTGGGATTGCATGAATTAATATTATCTTGGTTAAGATAAGTTTATTTATGGAAGTTGTTAGTAATTGAGTATTTAGAATTGATTTTAATTAAAGTCATGGACAGTTGTTGTTATTTGACATGTTAGTATTCTACTAGTTGATTTAGGTTAGTTTAAAATTTAACTTAGACTAGATTTGTTTTTGTTAAGTTTAATGATTTTACATTAGCTTTAGTCTATTTTAAGGTTATAAATTTAGATTAGTATTTAAATTAGATTGAGTTAAAAGTTTAGTTTATTTTAAATAGTTTCTTTTAAATAATTTAATTTAGTTTAAAGTTAATTATTTTAAGAATATTAGCTTAGTGGTAGTTAGGTTAGTTTGTTTATTTGAAATAAGTTTTAAATGTAGTTTTATTGGATAAGTAGTATGTGTTAAGTAATTTTAATTTAAGTATTTTTTTAAAATATTAGTAATTGATATGTTGTAAATATCAACTTGCTTTAATGATAAAATTTCTGGGTGTTAGGTTTTACTTTTTTTTTTTTTAAAGAAATTTTTTTTGATTAGCTGTGCTACTCGTTTTATTATTTAGTTTGATTTAAGCTTTATATGAGTATCGTTACAAAAAATAGATTATTAGTGTACATTCACATAGAATTTATTTGAAGTGTTAGTAAGATGTAATTGGAAATGAGTAGTTTATTTATTTATTTGTTTTAAATGCTAAAAGTTAAATTAGTGGTTAGTTGTGATATTGTTATCAGGATTTAGCTATGTAATTTTGAGCCAAACTCATTGCCCCATGTTTCATGAGTAGTGATTCAACATGAATCCATCTCTCATGGGAATAAATGGAACACTTAGCACTCATTGGATCTAGGTGATAGTGTTTAGTTGTTAGTTTGCTTAGGATCTACTTAAGTAGTATTTAATTTAGTAGAATGTATTTAGGATTGGTTTCAAGTTAGAATGTGTGAGATGATGGAAAGTAATTAGTTTTATTATTTTGTTTAACATCTTGAGTGATTGTAGTACTTATCATTTAGTTTAAATAAATTTTATGTTATTATTGTCTTATATTATTCTTTTTTGAATTATCTATGTGAAAGTACAGGATACTAAATTTGGTTTAAATTAATGTTAAAATTGTAGAATATGTTTTGACTAACTAGATTGATCACTTAATTATAGCTTGGATGGAAAGGATGTTTTGTAAAAAAAATAAAAATAAAAAATAAATAAATTTGTTGGTGAGTTTTGCCCTTATTTTTGGGCATGACACTCATGGAGAGGATACTCACTACTTGGCCCATATAATCCACCTTAGTATGAAAAATCCTTCGAGTGTAGTGGTTGAGCTAAGTCATTAGTAGTTGATGCTGACTTGACTAATCATCCTCTTTAGTTAGTATAAGATTTTGATCTCTATGACATGCACAATCTACTTGTTCATGAATAATTGTGTGCAAACAAATGTATGCATTGTCAAAATGAAAATTTCAGCTACCCCCAAAATTTATAAAGCTTAGTCAAAATACATTTCCTCTATAATAGAGATTTGTGTGACTTAGTAGAATATTGAGAGGAGAGGGAGACATAAAGGGAGAAAATGGGGGAACAAATATGGAAATGTAGAGACTTAAACCATCCTATGAGAAGAATATTTTAAATACAAAACAAAACCCATGAGACGTGTCTTTATTTCAAATTTTTTGAACAATCAACCAAGTTATCACATATCAATTATTAAATGGTACTGGATGTATTTCCCCACATGGACAAATCTTATGTCGCCAATCTCCTACTCAAACATAATTAATCACTATTGCAATTTAGAATTGAACTTCAATTTCTTGACTTGTGATTTTGTTTGAGACAACATAAGCTGGAATAATAAGAGTTAGTAAACAATTCATACTTTCATAAGAATGTTCTACTTGTTTCATATTCACAAGGAATATTGTTGGGTTCTTTCTTGTATATGCTCCAAATTTTCAATAGCCTCTCACTTTCATCTTAATTGAAGACTTACTGTCTTCATCAATATACTTCAAATTCTCAACAACACCTCCAACATTATACATATCAATGAGCCCTAAAATTGCAAAAAAAACATTACTCTTATAATCCTCCAAACATTTACAAAAATAAATACAATTTAGCATTTAGATTTTCATAGTTCATTAAAGTGGATTTTTGGAGTCTGCCAAGAAAATTTTTGAACAGTGGTTTACATCCGCCTTTGTAAAGCACATTTTGCGTCTTAGAGTATGATCGTGTTTATCTCAAATTGGTTTTGAAAAGTGAGTGTCTATACACTTAAGTCATTTACATAGTTCATACTGAAAAAGTAACATATGTTGAGTACAACATGTAAATTAGAGCATGCCAAGTATATAGTGAGTGTTGAGTAACTCTTATGTCGAGTTACTCATGTGTCAAGTAGATAGTATGTGCCAACTAATTCAAGAACCAGGAAAATAGTGCATATCGATTCATTCAAATGCCAAGTGACAACATTGAATTCATATTTAGTGCCAAGCACTAGAGACTTTAGATGTTGAGTAACACAGTTTTATCATAGTTGTTTTTATTGGCACAAACTACTATGTAAACCTTTTTTCGGCCTGCTTAAGGATTGAATTATGATAGTTGCTGATAAGGACAAATCTTAAATTTAATTCCCTATGTATAACATGCATTAAATTAGGTAAAAGGAAGGTTTAGGTGACAATATTAATGAATTACAACCGTTGATTCATACCTAACCCTAAGTGACCTAAGTCTTCTTAAGGAAGACAAACCCTAAATATTTTAAAGGATGTGGAGAGGAAACAAATGAATGGTCATGGAGATTTTTGCATCCACAAACTAGGACATTCATGGTAATGAAGGTATTATGATCTAAATTGAATTGTAGAATTAGTTAAAAGAGAATAGAGGAAGGAAACAGTGAATAGCAGAGAGACATCTGATCAAGAAGGATCAAGTACACATCAATATAGAGGTGATATATCATCAAGAAACATAGTGTTAATTAGAAGATCATTGTTGAAACATTCTTATAGGTGAATCACTTAAATCTCTTAATAGAGTAGTCCTAATAGGTTGTATTGAAATCCTCTAACAAGGTGCTAACTTAATTGTGAGTTGAATTCCTTTAACCAGACACACTTCTAATAGGGTGTTGAAATACTTTAATAGGGTAAGACCTAATAGTTGTTGTAAGCTTTTAATAGGGTAGATCATGTTTCATGATCAAACATTGTAATTTTCATTGGATACACTTTATTACTATAGTAGTTAAGATTTGTAGGTTTATCCCCACCCTAGTTTTACCTTCTCATTAGAGGGTTTTTGGGTAATCATATATTGGTTCATGTATGTGTGAATGCTTACTTGTTTACATACTTTAGATGTATATTCTTTACATGGTATTTCAGTTTACTTATCGAATAAATGAGATGGATGTGTGCTGAATATTTTATGGGATAAAGTTTAAAGCATTGATTCACACCCTCCCCCCTTCTCAGAGTTTACCTTTCCTATTGTATTTCCAACAATCCATTAATTCTACTTTGAAAATTTCAAAAAAATACAACATTTTTTCTATTCATTATAGCTCCATACCCTATAGAATTAAAAGAATTGTAGAAATGAAGGAAAAGCTCAATTTGACCATTATGGGACTAATTATATAAACTTCATATTCTAGAGTCTTAAGCGAGACCATCAAAGATCATTTTTTAGAGTTTTGTGAGGCTTCATATAAAAAGAGAGAGAAAAAAAATTAGCCACCCATTTTTTTCTCTAACTAATAGAAAATAAAAAGTGAACTTTATTTTTTGGATGTTGATTTTTGCCCATAGTGTATAGTGTATAATAACTAAGGTTTACATTTTTTTTTTCACATGTTTCCAAGAGTGCCTTTTCTTTTCTACAATTTTGGTTCTAATGACATATGAAGATATCAATTAAATATGGACATCATCCCCATTTACAAATCTAGCAACAACGCAACTTAACCATCATACTATGTTGATACTAACATTTAGTTAGTTGTTCAATAGTTAATTTTTTTATTTTAGAGTTGTTGTCAAATTATATGTTTATTTATAAGATTTATTATATGTTTTTTTAATTTCTTACATAAATTTTGTTTTCTAGAGGACCTCTTTTCCTAAACATATGATATTCGATTATAAATTTGCACTGGAGAACATTAGGATGCCTTAAATCCCCACAAAACCATCCAAGAAAATGCACCCCAAAGACTACTTTCAGATTAGCATGACCTTGAGTGTATGTAGTGCAATATAAACCTTGAATTTGAACTAATCCATGATTCTTTTTTTCAAAGACATTTGAGTAGGTAGTTAAATATTATAGTAAAAGATTATTAAATGTATTGTAATGACAAACCTACTCTATGGGAATACATTGAACAATCTGTTTTCCATTCTCCTTCTAAAATATTTTGTAAAGATTCCACATCTAATGGATGGGCACACCCTGTAACAAATTCAGAAGGATTTTCATAGGCCTCAATGTATTTATGTTCATTTGACCATCTAGCTCCTTGGAAATTGAACACCCCAACAAATCATGTGCATGCATTCATGTTCCATATCTTAAGCAAGTTGTAAAACCAACTAATAAACATATTCAAACAAGTGAGAGATGATTGTAGAAAAAATCAGAACAATACATAAACTACAGACAAAGTCATGGCTTATATAGTGTAAGTGATATCAAAAACACATTTTCCTATCCCTTATGGTATTAAGAAAGAGACAATTTTGGGTGGGTCCTCCAAGAAATCTTACTCAAAGAACTAATCCATCAGGGGGATGATCTTTTTTTGAACCTCGAAGTCATGATCATGAGGCCTATCACTGTAAGATTCAAGATTCTTTTTGGTTACAATAGCTTATACTAAGTCAATGAGAACCGATACTATAATAAGTAGGAAGTACAAATTCATGTGCACATAGAGATATCAATAGCCCTAATGAACTCTAAATTCTAATGTCATAGTTCAGGAGGATTAAAAACATGAATCTCATAAGCTCTTAATCTAAACCAATTAGTAGTTAGATGGTATAACTTTATACTTGACATATATTCCATAGCCTCAAACAACCCTTGCTACAGCATGATATTTTGATGCAATATGTTTACTCTACAATACAGATGACAGAATAATTAGGTCATAAAATTCTTAAGATTGCTTTCTATTAAACCACAGGGCATTGCTATATAAGTTTCTCACTTACATGAAACATATCCCAATCAGATAGCATAACCTATGATGCTCTTACAATAGTAGTCTTCTTGGAACTACTTAAACACTTCCTCAGAGTTGGAACCTAGAAGTCAAAGTTTTCTAAATAGGTAAGGTAAATGATGTTAATCCTTTAAATATTTATAATCTTATATATCTTCTGAGGTTGGATTATCAGAAGAAAAAAATGCAATGAGAAGAAATATAATGAAATGATGGTAAATTGTGTAGAAAATACCTCCAAGTGAGTTATTTCCATGGATTGAGTTTCATGACTATGATACCTTGAGAAGAAATTTTCTTTTGTCACAGATTATTTTCTAGTATTGTCTAATTGGAAATTTTTGGTTGAAACTTTCTCATTTAAAGAAAGGTAGCATGTATAATTTTCTTTTTCTATTATATGTTATTATATTCAACATTGATGATTTAAACTTGGCTATACTTCATGGAGAATTTCATACAAAAAAAAATGCTAGTAAGCAATGAGTAGAATAAAACTCAATGGAACTATCCTGATAAAAAAAGTACAAAATAATGATTATATTTTAACTATTGTTTATGTTTTGTTAAATTTTTTATGAAATATTATGTTTTTTATTAGTGCGGGTCTAGAATCTTTTGCAGAAGAGTGTGGAAAATATTGGAGAAGTTTCTAAAAATTCTTTAGCATTGAGTGTAGCTTTAGGCAGGAAGATGAGAAATCAAATCTACTAATGTTAATTTTTCTTCAAAAATAGTCATCAATAATATAAGCTCTTTTAAAGAAGTTGTGAAAATAAAATCACAACCCTAGAAGTTTTTCTTAGCACAAGGTGTTGAGTGATAGGCAGTGGGTGTTGAGTGAGCTCGGTACAAGAAGAAATCGAATGAACTTGACACACAAGGAAAACTTGGCAAAAGTGTATGTGAAGTGAGCTTAGTAGTGTGCATGCCAAGTGAGCTCAATCACCACTACAAGGTGATGCTCGAAAAAAAAAGGATGTCGAGTGAGATCGGCAAACAAAAGGAAACCAAGTGAGCTTGGTGAGGGCAGAGAGGGAGACCTAATGGACTCAATAAAGACAAATAGTCATGTATAAACTGAGTGACCTTTTCACATACTTCCAATCCATGCTTTTTCCACCATTAAAATGTAGAGAGCCAAACAATGAAGCTTTCAAATATGAACTTATCAAACACTAAAATCATACAATGAAGAATATAAGAAGGGAACACAAAGAATTTGTATTTCTTGTTTGCTTTTTTCTATTCAAATAATATAAAACTATTACAAAATTTGGGAGCATTTGGCTTCAACTAGAAAATCCTGAAATCTTCAAACTGATAAAAATTTAAATTGAAAACTTATAGCTATAATGGTTGCATACAAAATGCCCAGAGCAATCACTGATTCATAGGATGAATCAAATCAACAAAATTACAGAATGACAGAAGATCCAACACATGCAACTTACTGAAACTTCCTTCTATCTTATGAACTCTAACTTGGTCTGTTGATCAATTTTCTTCTTTGTTTTGTGCTCTTTCACTTCTCTACTCTTCTACTCTCTCTGTGCTGCAACTGATTGAGTGAATCAGATTCATTCCTTTTGTCTCTTTCCAAAAACATCTTCCCTCTCATTTCAAATTTGAACTCACCTATCGTGCATTGATATTTCTAACCATTTTATAAGCCGTCAGGGTGGTGGGTGGGTGTTTGGCTCCAGGTGCAACTGACCTGTTGCATTAAATATTTCAGCACTCCCCATTTTTCCTAAGCCAAACACATACAAATCATTCCTGATCGAAAGAAACTACACCAAGACACTCTCTTAGGTGTATAAAAGTTCCAATGCCTAAAGGCTTAGTAAATATGTTTGGTAGCTACTGCTTAGACTTTTGAAATTCCATTTTGATATCCCCATTCTCCACCAACTCTTTGATGAAGTGATATATGATCTCTATGTGTTTGCTTCTCCCATGGAAGAATGGATTCTTGGACAATGCAATTGAGGAGATATTTTCACAATAAATTATGGTTCCATCCTCTTGCCTTTCATTCAAATCTGTCAAGATCCTCCTTAACCAAATAGCGTGACATGCGGCTTCATTTGCTACTATTTATTCAACCTCTATTGTAGATTGAGCAACAATAGTTTGCTTCTTGGATGCCTATGAAATTGCACCTGGTCCCTTTTGGAACATGTATATGAAAGTTCTCTTCCTATCATCTAAACTTCCAGCCCAATCATTATCTATGTAACCAACCAACTTGAAATCATTTTCATTAGTATATGAAATTCCAAATCCCTTGGTACCATTTACATACCTTAGGATCCTCTTTCTCTCTTGCCAATGGGAATCCTTTGGTGTTTCCATAAGTCTGGAAATCAAACTTATTACATGCATCATGTCTGGTCGAGTTGTAGCCAAATACATCAAATTTCCAACCATACTATTGTATAGTGTTGGATTCACACTTTTCATACAATCTTCCATGCTCAACTTCAAACCTACTACTATTGGCGTTGGGGTTGACTTACTATTCTGCATTTTGAATCTCTCCAAGATCTGCCTTGCATATTTTTCTTGAGAGATAAATATGCCATCATGCATCTGTTTTACTTCTATACCTAGAAAGTACTTTAAGAGACCTAGGTCTGTTATTTCAAATTCATTCTTCATGGCCTCTTTGAACTCACTAATTAGGAAATTATCATTTTAGTGAAGATTAAGTCATCTACATACAAAACGACAATCAACATATTACCATTTATGTAGAGAGTGGGCTCACCATCACTTTTTCTAAAGCCATTTCTCATCAAATATGAGTCAATCTTGCTATACCATGCCCTTGGAGCTTGCTTGAGCCCATAAAGAGCTCTCTTCAATCTATGCACTTTTTGTTCTTTACCCAGAACTTCATAACAAAGTGGTTGCTCCACATAAACTTCTTCCTTCAATACACCATTCAAGAAGGTGGACTTCATATCCATTTGATATACCTTCCATTTGTGTTGGGCTGCAATTGTTATGACAGTACGCACAATTTGCATTTTTGAAACTGGAGCATATGTCTTATCATAATCTCTACCATACTATTGCTTGTACCCCTTGACCACTAAATGTGCCTTATGCCTATCTATTTTTCCTTCAAAATTGCACTTGGTCTTGTAAACCCCTTTCACTCCAATTACTTATTTCTTGGGATATTAAGTAGTTAACTCGCATGTATAATTTCTTTCAATAGCATCTATTTCCTCATCCATGGCATTACACCATTTCTCCTCATTTACAGCTTCTTAAAAAATAAATTGGATCACTATGAGAAAATAATGCAAAATTTACACTAGATCATCATAATCTTCTTCATACCTTTCATCTTGGTATATCTCTCTTAGGCTTTTGGTCTTTCTTGGCAATAGGGAGATGAGAGTGCGATCTAAATTTTTAGTATTACTAGTCTACTATTTAGTATACTAGCTCATGGCTATCTTGATATGGTTAGAGTTGTAGCTTGACATGTTAAGAGTTGCTTGCCTTTATGCCTTTTTCTACAATCTATGTTTGTTGCTCCATCTTCTTGCTAATCACCAAAGTCATCTTCTTCCTCTTTAATGGTAGAAACTTTACTTGAAGTGCTTGAGGATTCATCTACTAAGCCATCCCATGACTGATTTTCAAGAAACTTTGCATATCTTGAAATGATGATCTTCTTGTTAGTTGGATCATACAATCTATAAGCCTTTGATTCTAAGCTATACCCTATGAAGATGCACTTCACACCTTTGTCATATAGCTTTTTCCTCTGTTCTTTAGGTACATGTATATGTGCTATGCAATCAAACACTCCCAAGTGTTCAACTATCCATCTATTCCTTGACCAAGCCTCAAGAAGAATCGTGTACAAATGGACATTGTACAATGCCTATTAAAAAAATATACCACTGTAGATACAAGTTCTTCCCAACATCTAGTTGGGAGTCCTTTTTCTTTCCTCATGCTTCTTTCCATTTCAACAATGGTCCTATTTTTCCTCTCAACCACTCTATTTTGTTGTGGAGTATAGCTGGTTGTCAACTCTTTTTTTATGTTATTCTACCTACAAAAATTTACAAACATGTTGGAGGTATACTCCCCTCCTCTATTTGATCTAAGGACCTTAACATAGTGTCCACACTCTTTTTCAGTAGGGCTTTTAATTCAACAAATTTATCAAATACTTCATATTTGTTGTTCAAATAATACACCCATGTCCTATGACTAAAATCATCTATGAATATCATTAAATAAGTACTCCCCCCAATAGCAGTAGTTTGCACAGGGCCTACCAAATTAGAATGCACCAATTTTAATGGTGCTCTAGCCCCTCTATAATTTCTAGAATTAAAGGGAAGCCTATGTTGCTTACCCAAAATGCAAGCCTCACACTTGTCATATGAATCTACTATGCTTGGCAAACCATCTACCATTCTTTTCTTGGACAAAAAATTTAAACCAGCAAAGCCATGATGTCCATACTTGAGATGCCAAAGCTTGGAGGGGTTTTCAATCATGCTCCTAAGAGCTGATTGCTAGTATACTAATGTACATGCATGCTTGGGAGGTGCAGCACTAACTTGAGAAGAGAAACGTGTCTTTATCCTCAATGGGAACATTTGGTTCTTTGTCATTTGGACTGCAGCAAGTAATCTCTTACTCCCATCCTTCTCATGAATGACACTTGTCATTTTCCATCAACACTTTGTATCCATTTTGAATGAGTTGTCCAACACTCATCAAATTGTGCTTCATACTGGGGGAAAATATACGTTTTGAATCTCCTTCTTCTCATCTTTCTTGGTGCAGACCATAATAGATCCTTTGCCCACTATGGTAATGGTTCCATTATTTCTCATTTTAATTTCAGCCTTAAAAGTCTTATCAATGAAAGAAAATGAACTTTCGTTACCACTCATATGGTTGCTACAACTTTTGTCTAGGTACCATACCTCGGGGCTTCCTTCTTCACCAATGTTATACATGATGAAGGTTGTGGGATTGTTTGCATTTTCCATGTTCACATTAGCCACATTAGCATTCTTCTTTGAGTAATCGCCCTATTTCTTCTAGCATTCACTCACATAATGCCCATACTTATGATAGAAGTAGCATTCAAAATTTCTCTTGTTGGAGTTGTAATTCTTGTTACCTTCTCTAGAGCTATTTTGAGAGGTGCTTTCTCCCTCTTGGTTGTTTGCTAGTCCTAATATTTCTACCCCTGTATTCTTTTGACCATTCCTTCCATGATCTTTTCTTCTTGAGCCTCTACTAGAGTTATTTCTTCCTCTCCCCCTACCTCTTGAATTCTTTTGAGTCTTGAAAGACTTCTCTAGGGAAGTGGTTGCTGATCTATTTATCTAGTGCTCATGGGTTTAAAGAATTCCCATCAACTCATATATGGTCAATGTGGTGAGGTCCTTTTCTTCCTCTATGGTCATCACAAGGTTTTTATATTTCTGAGGTAGACTCCTCAATATCTTTTCCACAATCCTTTTCTCATCATAGTCTTCTCCATTTGATTTAAGCTAGTTTATCAAAATGGAGATTCATGAGCTAAACTTTGCAATAGATTCATTGTCCTTCATCTAAATATTCTCAAACTCTCTTCTGATCATTTGTAGCTTCACTACTCTAGTCCTATCTATCCCCTTGAAATTTGTCTCAAGGATGTCTTATGCTTCCTTTGCATAATTTGATTTTGCAATCTTGGAGAAAAATTTCTCTATCATGGCTGCCTCAATCAAACTTAGTGCCTTAGCATCTCCTTGACTATTTCAACTAAGTCTTTTGTGGATTTTTGAGAGCAGTATACTGAGCTAGGTCTGTCACATCGTTGAACCCATTAGCTAAAAACTCCCACAAATCACTAGCAACAATTATTGTTTTCATCTTATTTTCCCATGTATCATAATTTTTTCCATTAAAGGACAGTGGATGTTGCCATATCTTTCCTGCATCTCCTGCCATGTCAAATATCCTAGAAAAAAAATGCCCTAACTTACTATGGATTTGGGGCCTCAAAGCTATGATACCAATTGAAAATAAAATAACAACCCTAAAATTTTGCTCGGCACAAGAAGGTGTTGAGTGTCAATTTTACTCAGCATAAGAAGATGTTAAGTGACATGTAGCAGGAGCCGAGTGAGCTCGGTACAAGAAGTTGAGTAAACTCAACACACAAGGACAACTCAGAAAAAGTGTATGCTAAGTGAGCTTGGCAATGTGGATGCCAAGTGAGCTTGGTCACCACTACAAGGTGATGCTTAGCAAAAGGAGGAAATTAAGTGAACTTAGTGAGGGTAGAGAGGGAGACTTAGTGGACTTGGTAAAGACAACACATCTTGTACAAACCAAGTGATCTTTGCACAAACTTCCAGTCTAAACTTTTTCTACCTTTAAAATGGAGAGATTTGAAGGATGAAGATTTCAAATATGAGCTTATAAAATGGAAAATATCATGTAACAATCAATAGAAGAAGGGAACAACAAGGATTTTTATGCCTACTTGTTTGCTTCCTTTCTATTCAAATAATATAAAACTAGTACAAAATCTAGGAGCATTTAGCTTCAACTAGAAAACCCTAAAATCTTCAAACTAATAAAAATTAAAACTTTAAATTTACAAATCTAATGGTTGTATACAACAATGGCTAGAGAAATCACTATTTCATAGGATGAATCAAATCAAAAAACTTACAAAATGACTAAAGATCCAATACGTGCAATTGACTAAAAATTCCTTCTGTCTTCTAAACTCTGACTTGATTTGTTGATCAATTCCCTTCTTTTCTCTGTGCTCTTGGACTTCTTTTCTTTTCTTCTCTCTCTCTCTCTCTCTCTCTCTCTCTCTCTCTCTCTCTCTCTCTCTCTCTCTCTCTCTCTCTCTCTCTCTCTCTCTCTCTCTCTCTCTCTCTACTATAACTGATCGAATGAATCAGATACATTCCTTTTGTCTCTTGCCAAAAATGTTTTCCATCTTATTTTGAGATTGAACTCACTTATAATGCATAAATGTTTTTTACTGTTCTGTAGGCCATTAGGGTGGTAGGTGGGCTTTTCGCTACAAAGGAAACTAACCTATTGCATTAAATATTTCAATAGAAGCAACTGTGAAAAATTTATAGCCACTAGGTAGGCTTTAGCATAAAAGAATCTAAGAAAAAATAAGGCGAGACCAAACAAATCCCATACATTTTCCCTAATTTGAAATATAATCCCAAAATAAATGATTTACATATGCTCTTACAAATCATTTTAGGGCTTTAATCTACCCTTTAACAATTAAAGTTCAAAGGATAAGAGTAATTTTTGCTTCTAATTTTGAGTTCACACTCTCAAAATAATCCTAGATCAACAAATCAAAGAAATATGAACAAGAAAACAATTACCATATCTTTGAAGCAAGGGTTTTAGCATCTACAAACACAAAACATAGGAGGGAGTCGAGAAACTTCCTACTACATTGATATTTTAGAATTTTCTAAGTTTGTAAGGTGGGTAGGAAGTAGTTCCTCTGAAAACTTTAGGTTGTATCTCTTCATTGAAACATTTTATTGGGGTAATAGCAATGATTCCTTCATCACAAGTAGATGTAGGAAAGAAATAAAGAAAAGAGCCACATGAACCAAGGCCTTTTAAGAATTTATTTCCATATAAGTTCCCAAGGGTCTTAAACAACAAAATCAAAAGCCATAAATAGAAGAGTACAATAGTTGTCTATGATGTAACTAAAGAAAGGCATACCTATCAATTAAATCAGTGTTGTGTACCATACAAGTATGCAAGCATTTTTAGAGAAGCTCCTAGCTATATCTAATCTTCTAGTGCATGTTGAAAATTTTAACTTAGAGATACTCAGCCTCCAAATCTAGCACCAAGGGTTTTAACTAGATTTTTCACATCTACGTTGACACCATCTATTCCTACTAAAGGAAGATATCTATGCAAGTCATTTTAAAATTCCCCAATCTTTTCGGGATTAATAATTCCAATTCCATATTTTTCCATACTATCCATGGGTACATCATCCAAGTTACTTAAATTTCTTGGTAATTGTACTAGATACTTTAAGGTTGTTTCATATTTCTTTAAATTTGGAGGACATGGTAGAAGATCACCCTAGTAACCTGCTAGGGCATGCCATACATACACATACTTACAAAAATGGAAAAAAATATGTTGCAAGTTTTTAGCAGTTTATAGAAACTGCTTTTCTATACCAGACACTTTGAATATAAAGAAATTTAGATCATTATCATTTACTTAAGGTCATAGATTTCTTTGAGAGGCTTAACAATATCATGCAAACTATCAACCAATTCTTCACAACCTTCTTGACCATGTTTTCAAAACTTTGTATTTTCCTTGATATCAAGTAGCCTTGTTGCAAACCTGGGAGTGCCAAAAAGGTAGTCAAACATTGAAATGATTTGTTTTATCCAAGGTTGCACTTTGATGGGGTACTTGGGGTACTTAGGGTATGGGTATAGCTATTTTTCATAATAGAGGATGGGGTACTTGGATATGCCAAACTTTATTTTTAATTATAATTTTATATTTATAGAAAATCTGAAATTAGGAGTCATGACAATGGTTTTTCAAAAAAAGAACAGTGATAAGTGTGCAAATGTAATGTATTGTTTTTAGTTTCAGATTTTCTATATGTTTTTAATAAAAATTTATGATAAATTATTATATCCATTACAAGAATAGGGATAAAGTTTGCAAATGTAATGTATTGTTTTTAGATCAGATTTGCTATATGTTTGTAATAATAATATATGATAAATGTTTACATGCATGATAGAGAAGGAAAACTTTAAACATGAAAAAGAAGATCATAAATCATATAAAAATGACATTTTACAAATGATAAACTTCCAACATGATTAGTGATTGAGTTTATTGTTAATCAATATTGTATCAAAGTTTCAAACTAATTAGATATTAATTAAGCTTGATAAACAACAAGTTGATATGCAAACAAAAAACTTTTTAAAAAATAAAAAAAAAAATCAAATTCCTTAGCTATGATGCTCTCCACTGATTACCTAGTACTTGGGATACATGTACTTGGTACTTGGGTATGTTTGTACGAGTACTAGAGGTGTGGGTTCGAGTACCCATGCAACCTTATAATATTTTGTAGATTTTACTTCTATAGTGGATTTGAAATATTATTTTTAATTCCTTTAATTTTTTAACCTCATATTTTTGTAGATACATTGAGATTGAACAGTTTAAATGAAAAAAAAAATTGTAATGCCTTAGACTAGTATTTTTTAATGTGTGTGTGTGTGTGTGTGTGTGTGTGTGTGTGTGTGTGTGTGTGTGTGTGTGTGTGTGTGTGTGTGTGTGTGCGTGTGCGTGTGTGTGTGCGTGTGTGTGTGCGTGTGCGTGTGTCTGTGTCTGTGCAATCTAGTTCTATCTATTTATTTATGTTTTTTGTTAGTTTCATTTCACTATGTATATCTCCTTTAACTCTTACCATTAGTCGTATCAAAGCTAAAGGTTTGAAAGATATTGGGTGAAGCTTTTTGTTTGGAAAGCTCTCAAGATAAGAAGGGGCTTTCACAATCAACCATGGTCGCAAGCACAAGCTTGAAAAATCCACAGATCCCATAGTTCAATTAGAAAATTATGATTATTAGGAAATGAAAATGATGGAATTATGTTCTTCTCAAGATTCATGGGATCTTGTTTTAAATGGATACCCAAAACCAACAAATGCAGCAACATATAATGCACTTCCTCAAGTCAATAAAGATTTATTGAAGGATAATAGGAAGAAAGATTCAAAAGGTCTATTTTTTAATGTTTCATGGGTTTCATGAAAGTATATTTCCAAGGATAGCAATAGGAATAATGTCCAAGAAATTATGGGGTATTCTATAGATAGTCTACCAAGGAATAACAAAAGTAAAGACAACCAACCACAAACAATAAGAACGGGTTTTGAGTCTATTGATAGGAATTAATTAGATACAATAGATTCATTGTTCACTCATATCCTTAAATTAGTAAATCAAATTAGATCCCATGATGAGACACTTGAAGAAGAGAGTGTAGTGGAAAATATTTTAAGACATTTGCCTCCAAGATTTGACACTATTGTGGTGGCCATAGAAGAGTCAAAATATCTCTCACAAATATCAGTTGATGAGATACATGTCTCTCTCATTTTTCATGATCATGGACTAAATAGATGATTACATACAAGTTTGGAGCATACCTTCAAGACACAAGTTTCAATCAAGCATGATAGAGGTAGGGGAAGAACAAATTTTAGAGGTAGAGGAAGGGAATCATATAGAGGTAGAAGAAGTAGCCCACCAAGATCAAGTGAAATAGGTAGCAATCATAACCCAACAAAAAGTGCATTTCAAAATTAGTCTCAAGGATAAAGGTATGATCAATCATCAATCCAATTTCATTATTAAAATAAATTTTGGTATTATTTAAATGAATGTAGAAAGAAGAAATATGATTCTATACAAAAAAAAAGTGCAAACTTTATCAAAGAAAACCAAATTCAAGAGAGCATATTCTTAGCTTGTAACATTACACGAGAAGGTCAAAGAGATGTATGATTTTAAGATTTAGGGTACAACAATAATGTGAGAGGGAATTTAGAATTTTTTTGTAGTTTGGATGAAAGTGTAAGATCTTATGTAACTTTGGGCAATGAAAAAAAAGTAGAAGTCAAAGGAAAAGGAAATATCAACAATATCACCAAGAAGAGGGAGAAGAATCATGTATTTGATAGCTATTTTATTCTTAGATTAAAATATAATTTAATGAGCATTGGGAAACTTGTTCAAAAAGGTTATATACTATTTTTATAAAATGGATTGTGCACAATCTTAGGAAAATTTCCAAACAATCAACTTATTGCCAAAGTCCAAATGACAAAAAATGGAATATTTCCTTTAAATACTAAGCCTAATTTTAATATGAAAAATGCTCCAACACAACCTACAATGATCACACAAGATGCAAAAAAAATTGTAGTAGTCACACAAACAATATTTCAAGAAGATATAAAAGATGAAAATTGGCTTTGGAATCTAAGATTTGGACATTTAAAGTTTGCAGCACTAAATTTTCTTTAGAAGAAAAGTATGTTCAAAGGATTGACCTTGATAGAGAACTAGAAAGGTTGTGTAAAGGTTGCATCTTAGGAAAGAAACATAGAGAGTCATTTCCAGTACAGTTGTCAATGAGAGCCAAGAAACCTTCTAAGATCATCCATTTATATTTTTGTGGACCAATGCAAACACTCTCCATTAGTGGAAACAACTACTTCATGATATTTATTGATGATTAATCATGGAAAATATGTGTTTACTTTCTACAACATAAGGATGAAATGTTTGATTACTTTTGTCAAATCAAGGCTCTTGTTGAAAAGAAAAGTGGTCATTACATCAAAACATTGGAATGGGTAGAGGTGGTTAGTCCAAGGCACCTCCATAATTTTTGTTTCTAGAGTTGTTAGAGGTTAGATAAGAGTTTCTATGTGTTTAGTAAGTTCCAAGGGTCCTTGGAATGCAACTAGTCCAAATGTAAGAGCTCAATTGCTCACTAGGTCCTAGGTTGGTTAAAAGTTGCTCATTGAGCCAAAAGTTGTTCAATAAGTCAAAAGTGATTAGGGATGCAAAAATAAGGTGTTTGATTTCCTGAATAGATCCTAGGTATATTATCTAGGGTCCTAGAAAGGTCCTATTTGGAGCCATTTGACCAAAAGTTGTCAAGAGCAAAAATTGCTCAAATGTTGCAAACTTGCTCAAAAAGTTGCTTGAGTAACTTTCGCAATTTTTGGAAAAAGTTACAATTAGTGGTTTGGGAAGTTATAACTACCCGTGCTCAGGTATTTAAGTATAAGGATCATAATTTGGAAGGTTCTAGAAGGTTTTCCATTCAGAGTATGCACATGTGGACCAGTTGCATGGACAATTTTCCTGAGTTTTTCATTGTTGAATGTTCAAGTACAAATGTGTACAAATTGGAACAAGTGATTAGGCTTATGATTTTTATAGAATATTGTTTCCTTTCTCTTTTTCACATTAAAACTTGGATTGAAGTTTTCAGACTAGAAAGTTGTAGCATTTTCTTGCTAACTAGTCTAAGAACTTCCTTCAAAGAGTTGTTTCTACAAATACGGCTCTAGCCTAATCATGCATGGTGGAAAATGGGTGAAAACTTGTAGAATGATATGTTACAAATTTTACATATTGGTTTTGTTTTGTTTTTTACTTTTTTTTTTATTACCTTGCCATGGTTTGATGCCCTAGGTTGATTGATAGGAGTAAGTGAGCTAGGATAGTTTGAAGAAGTTGTTGCAGAGCATGCCCATGATTAATTTTTGTCAAGCCAATGGGGTACCTAGAAGCCCTATCATGTTAGATCGAAGGAGAAAGTGATTTGGAAGGTTTATTTGATGTTTTAATATATCTAGAATCTTTTTAGTGCTAAGTGGTCTAGAGACCTAAAAGATAGGCTAGAAACTAGGGCTTAATGGTGAATAGGATTATGGGTGTTTTGTAGATCTAAAAGTTTGAAATATTGGAGTGATAGATGATATATTTCATATTCCTAAGGTTTTTCATGGGGTTTTTGGAAGAATGTGGAGTATTGGCACAAAATAATGTCCCTAGACCTAGAAGAAAATATGCCTAATTATCCTTATTTGGGAGAACTGAGTTCTTTTTGGTTATTGTTGTGCTAGAAGTATCAAGAATAAGGTCAGGAAGGTTATGGAGGGTATCTAAAAAAATAGAAAACTGCAAGATAATGGAAGAAAAAGATCCTAAGCAAGGATTAGGGTTCTAATAGAATGAAAGGCTAGTAGGAATAGTGCCTTTAAAGAGAGATTAAGTCTACACCAAACTAACTACATGTAGGAGGCAAGTTTAGGGAAGAGTCTTGGAGGCTTGGATTGGTGGAAAGATCAAGAAATAAGAATCATTGGATGATTGAATATTACAACCTTAATTACAAGTGGTAAATTGTTAGAACCCTAGACCCTCTACATCAAAGTGGTATCAGAGCCACCTTTTAGTTTGGTGTATGTCAAACGTTGAAGAAAGTGAAGAGTTACACATTATGCCACCCAAGGCAATGAGCAAGGGTGCCATAGTGGATTTGGCCAAGGATCTATTTCCCAGAGCCAATCAAGTTGATGCAAAAAGTAAGAAGAAGATCACATTATGGGGAGATGAGAGTGATGTGGATGATGATAGTCAAATAGGGGAGACATCTAAAAAGGGTAAGGATCCTAAGGTGGATCAGGATAGAAAGATGTTTTTGGATGCCTTTAAGTCTCTTAACAAAGATAGTATGGAAAATATTCCTTATTATATTGGTAGCTTGAATGGAGAAGAATTTTTGGATTGGTTAGAGTCCATAGATAATTAGTTTTATTACAAAGAGGTTGAAGAAGAGAAAATGGTCAGCTATGTTAAGGCTAGACTCAAGAGATCATCACTAGTACGGTGGAACATGTTACAAGATGATATAGTAGAAGAAGGGAAGAAGAAGATAGTGTCTTGGGATAGGATGAAGATTAGGTTGAGGGTACAATTCTTACCCATAGACTATGAGATTGAGATATATCATAGGTCAAAAAACCTAAGGTAGAGGGACCTCACAATGAGTGCTAAAACTAAATAATATAACAAGCTAAGCCTCAGAGCAAGGAGGCATGAAGAAGAAGTGGAAAGAGTGATAAGATACCTCAATGGATTGAAGAAAGGGATTCAAGGTGAAATTAGCATGATGTCTCCTAAAAAAAATAATAAATGTTCTCAGTTAGCTTTAAGGGCAGTAGAGAATGCATGATTCACAAAAAAGAGGCATAAGTAATAGAGGTTCTAGAGGCAGGGGCAACTTTCAATAAGGACAAGGCCCAACTAGGCTAAAACAGACTCAAGCCAATGATAACTATGGGGGTAAGCAAAATAAGAACACATTTCAAAGAGGTGGACATAGAGGAAGGGGACCACCTAGAGGTAGGTTCTAGTCCCAAGGTAGAGGTAGTACTATTTGTATTGGAAAATGTTATTACTATAACCAAGTGGGCCATACTATGGGAAGATGTCTTGAGAAAGCTTCCTCCTCATCCATGGGAGAAACAAGAACAAAATTAGTACAAGAAGATGACAACAAAATTGTCACATCACCTATTTCCAATGTAGGACCAGTATTAAATGGTGAGAATCTAATTTGTGTGTTTAATAAATTCAAAAAGTCCTTGGAATACAACTAGTCCAAATGTAAGAGCCAAATTGCTCACTAGGTCCTAGTTTGGTTAAAATTTCCTCATTGAGCCAAAATTTGTTCAATAGGTCAAAAGTGATTAGGAATGGGAAACTAAAGTGTTTGATTGCCTAAATAGACTCTAGGTATCTCACCTAGGGTAGAGAGATATGATACTAGGGGAAAATCTACCTAACAAGGTAGCCTAGAAGATGACACCATGTCAGAATGCTGAAATTGAAAAGAAAATACAAGATTTGTTTGAAAAAGGCCTAATAAGAAAGATCTTGACCCATTTTGTTGTACTAACTATCCTTGCACCTAAGAGGGATGGAAAATGGAGGACGTGTACTAACTCTAGGGAAATCAACAAGATCACCATCAGATATAGATTCCCTATGCCAAGAATTGAGGATTTGCTAGATTATTTGGGAAGCTCTTGCTACTTCTCCATGGTGGATTAGGAATCAGGGTATTACCAAATAAGACTTAGGCCTAGTGATGAATGAAAGACAACCTTTAAGACAAATTCCCCAAGTACCTTCATGAGACTAATGAATGAGGTGCTATCAGGTTTCATAGGTAAGTTTTTTATTGTGTATTTGGATGACATTTTGATCTTTAGCAAGTCCAAAGAGGAGCATATAAAGCACTTCGATATGGTTTTGAGGAGGCCATATGAAGAGATGTTGATGATCAATCAAGAAAATTGTGATTTTCTAAAAACTAAATTGGTATGCCTTGGGTTGTTGTTTCCAATGGGTTTTTTAAAATAGGTCCTAATAAGGTCAAGTTCATATTGGAATGGAAAAAACCAAAATGCATAGGATATGTTAGGAGTTTTAATGGCTTCGCACCTTACTATAGGAAATTTGTGAGAGGTTTCAGTCATGTATGTGCACATATCCTCAACACCATTAAGGGAGGTATCAAATGTCAATTCAAATGGATAGAGGTAGTAGATAAAAGGTTTGAGATTTTCAAAAAAAAAGGATTGGAGCCCTACCTACACTAAGGTTTCCAAACTTCAATCAACTCTTTTTTGTAGAGTGTGATGCTACTAAGCTAGCTATTAGAGCAGTGCTAACCCAATAAGGACACCTTGTGGTATTTTTCTCTCTAAAATTAAATGAGGCAAAACAAAGGTACTCTACTTATGACCTTAAATTATATGCAATGGTCCAAGCCTTGAAAAATGGATACATTGCATCCTTCTAAAATAATTCTTGGTTTATACAGACAACCATTCCCCTAGCTTCTTGAATGTGTAGGGGAAACTAGATTAAAGACACCTCAAGTGGGTGGAATATTTGTAGTCATTCACCTTTGTGATAAAGCACAAGAAAGTTGTGAGCCACAAGGTTGTAGATGCTCTTAGTAGAAGAGTCATAGCCATCCAAGATATCCAATTACAAAGTGTCAGAAGGGGGGATCTAAGAGACCTCTAAAAGGAGGATAAAGACTTCAAAGAAGCGTATGAGGTATGTGAAAAATTCAAGCAAGTTTTTAAAGTAAATTTTAATGATTACATGTTGCAAAAAGGTTTTGTATTCAAAGGGGACCTATTATGTATTCAAAAAAAATTTATCAAGGAGAACATAATCAAGGAAAAACATCATTGCATTTTATGGGGACACTTTGGAGTGGACAAAACCCTTGAACAAGCCACTACGTACTATCACTGGCCTAGGTTGCAAACTAATTAAGAAGGTTTGTGGAGCAATGACATGTGTGTTAGAGGGCTAAAGGATATAGCAGCAATGCAGGGTTATCCCAACCACTCACCATACCACAAAGGCCATGGGTGTGCTTCAGTATGGACTTTGTTTTAGGACTCCCTAAAACACCTAGAGGACATGACAGTGTATTTGTGGTTGTGGATCATTTTAGCAAGATGACACACTTCATCCCATGGAAGCAAAAAAATGATACTTCACATATAGAAGGTCTATTCTTCAAAAATATAGTGAGAATCCATGGTTTTCCACTCAACATAGTGAGTGATAGGGACAATAAATTCATAGGGCATTTTTGGAGGACCATTTGGAAGATTCTAGGAACCAATTTGTCCTTTTCTTCAACTTACCATCTTCAATTTGATGGGAAAATTGAGGTAGTGAACAGATCTTTGCATAATCTATTCTTAAGGTGTTTGACCAAGAAGCATGGTCAATCATGGGACCATATCATAGGGCAGGCAGAGTATGCTTATAATGACTCCATTAATAGGAGCAATGGAAAGAGCCCATTTGAAATTGTATATGTGACTCACCCTAGGGGGATTTTGGAGATGAGGGATCTCAGTTTACATGTCGAAAGGAGTGCACAAGGAGAGTCGTTTGTAGAATAGATGAAAAAGATGCATGAGCAAGTTAGAAATATATTGCAATATCAAGGGGAAAAGTACAAGGAAATGGAAAATTGAACAAGGAGGGACATGTAGTTTAAGAAGGGAGATTATATACTTGCCTACCTCAAAAAAGAGAGACTACCAAAGGGACAACCAACCAAGTTGTTGATGAAGAAGATAGGACATTTGATAATCTTGCACAAATTTAAGAATAATTCCTATGAAGTTAAACTACCTCTTGACTTAAGAATTTCATCTATCTATAATGTGTGTGATCTATTTCCTTAGAAAGGTACCATGTTGGTACTAAAAAACACACTCTTGTAGAATTGGAATGTGTAGATTGGGTTCAAGACTTGCCACCTCCCAAACTTTTGTAAGTAGACAACATAATGGATTTTAAGGTGATCAATATGACTAGGAAGGAGACTTACAAGACCTATTTTTTGAAATGCAAGGCGCTACCAGATGCTAAAGCCACTTGTATGACTGAAGCGGACATACTAAATCATGGGGTCACCATTGAAGACCTCCTAACTCAAGGGACTTGACATATTTGTCCCAAGGAAGTATGGTGTAGAAAACCTCCCTAATTTTAGTCTTAGGATAAATTTGTTAGAGGTTAGTTGTGTGTGTGTATGTGTGTGTGTGTGTGTGCTCATGTGCATGTGCGCATGCGCGTGCATGTGCATGTGTGCATGTGTGTGTGCATGTGTATGTGTGTGTGTGTTTGTGTGTGTGTGTGTGTGTGTGTGTGTTTAATAAATTCCAAAAGTCATTGGAATGCAACTATTCCAAATGTAAGAGCCAAATTGGTCACTAGGTCCTGGTTTGGTTAAAAGTTGCTCATTGAGCCAAAACTTGTTCAATCAGTCAAAAGTGATTAGGGATGGGAAACTAAGGTGTTTTATTGCCTAAATAGATCCTAGGTATCTTACCATGGGTCCTCAAAAGGTCCTAGGTGGACCCATTTGACCAAAAGTTGTAAAGAGCAAAAATTGCTCAAACTTTTGCTTGAGCAACTTTTGTAGTTTTTGCAAAAAGTTACAATTCATGATTTGGGAAGTTTTAACTACCCTTACTCAGGTATTTGATCATTTGGGATCATATATTGGAAGGTTATAATATTTTCCATTTAGATTATGCATGCGTGGACCTGTTGTATGGACAATTTTCTAATATTTTAATTGTTTAATGTTCTAGTATGAATGTGTACGGATTGGAACCAAAGACTGGGCTTATGATTCTTGTAGAATAGTGTGCCCTTTTTCTTTCTAATATTCAAACTTGGATTGAATTTTTTTAGATTAGCAAGTTGTAGCATTTTCTTGTTGACTGGTCTGAGAAATTCCTTCATAGGACTGGCTCTAGAAATATGACTCTAACATAATCAACCATAATGTAAAATGGGTGAAACCTTCTTGGATGATAGGTTAGACATTGTACATAGTATTTTTATTTTTTCCATTTTTTTTGTTTGGTTACCTTTCCATGGTTTCATTCCCTAGGCTGATAGTTGGGAGTAAGTGAGCAACAACTATTTGAAGAACTCATTGCAAATCATGCTCATGATCAAGTTGGGTCAAGCCAATGGAGTACCTAGAAGCCCTAAATTTTAATTTTGAAGAAGAAAGTGGTTTGGAAGTTTTATTTTAGGTTTGAAGAGATCTAGAATCATTTTAGTGTTGGCTGGTCTAGAGGCCTAAAAGATAGGCTAGATACTAGGGTTTAAGCCTGAATAGGGTTGTGGGTGTTTTGTAGCTCTAAAAGTTTGGAATCGTGGAATGATAGGAGATATCTCTCAGATTCCCATGATTTTTCATGGGGTTGTGTGGAATAATTTGAAGTATTGGCACAAAAAAATGTCCCTAGACCTAGAAGCAAATGGGCCTAATTAGCCCTATTTGGGAGAAGTAAGTTATTTTTGGTTATTATTGTGACCAGAAGTATTGATTAAGGTTAGGAAGGTAGTGGAGGGTATCTTCAACATTAGTAGACTGTAAGGGAGTGGAATAAAAATATCTCAAAAAAGGGTTTGGGTTCTAAGGGAAGGAAGGGCTAGTAGGACTAGTGCCTTAAAAGAGAGATTAAGTCTACACAAAAGCATTTACACCTAGGAGGCAAGTTGGGGGAAGAGTCTTGGAGGCTTGAATTGCTAAAAATATCAAGAAACAATAATCAATGAATGATTCAAGATTATAACCTTAATTAGAAGTGGTTAATTTTTAGAACCCTAGACCCTCTTCATTAGTGGTAAATAAATGTTGAATGATTTTCTTAAATTTTCCAAGGAATGTGGAAATCACAAGAAATTCACAACTATATATAAACCTCAACAAAATGGAATAGCTAAAAGGAAAATAGAACAATAAAGGAAATGGCTAGAAGCATGATGAAAGTAAAACATTTTTCAAATATGTATTAGGCTAAAGCTATATAATGTGTAGCCTATATAATGAATATATGTCCAACAAAGAGTGAAAAATATGATTCCTAAAGAATTATGGACCGAAAGAAAACGTAATATTTCTCATATGAAAGTATTTTGGATGTGTGGCATATGAACATGTGACAGATGAGTTGAAATGAAAATTGGATAACAAAGGAGAAAAGTATATATTTTTTGGTTATAGTGATGACTCAAAGGCATACAAGATATACAATCCAATCAGCAAAAAGCTTATAACCAACAAAGATGAGAAATTTGTAAAAGATGAAGCATGAGATGAAACCTAGGATAAGATATAATTTATATAGAACCCAATATACCACAAGATTAAACTGAAGATTTTGCATTAGTGCATAATTCAAATGTGACTCCTCCTACAACCATTCATGGTCAACAATTGGGTCAAAGAACACTAGTGTCAAGCATTAGAACAACCCAACACTCACAAGAAAATACATCATCAAATGTACAACAAACACCATATTTAATTGGAAATCTTGATGTTGATCTATCAAGTCCATAATATACAAATTCAACTGACATGTCAAACCCCATATTAGCAATCTTAAGAAGACAAAAAATTAGAAGTTTGAGAGATATTTATGAGCAAGATAATGGTGAACATAGTGCATATCTAACTTCTATGTTTCCCTTATATTCACATCATGATTATCCAGCTTACTTTGAAGAAGAAATTAAAGAAGAAAAAGGGGTTCAAGAAATGGATTAAAAATTAATGTCATAGAAAAGAATCAAACACGAGAACTAGTGAGTCATCCACACAAAAAAATATGTGATTGGAGAAAAGTGGGTTTACAAGACAAAGTTGAATGTGAATGGTAATGTTTAAAAACACAAAACAAGACTTGTAGCAAAAGGATATTCACAACAACCTGATGTAGACTACAATGAGACATTTGCACTAGTAGCTCATTTAGACATCATGGGGACTATATTATCTATAGAAGCTCAAAACAAGTGGGTAATTCATCAAATGGGATTAAAATAAGAATTTTTCAATGTTTTATTTGACAAAGAGGTTTATGTGGAGCAGCCATCTGGGTATGATATTATAGGTCATGAAAACAAGGTTTCTAAGCTGAAGAAGGCACTCTATGGACTCAAACAAGCCCCAAGAGCATGGTATAGTAGAGTTGATTCTTATCTTTTACAAAATAGCTTTAATAGATGTAGTAGTAAATCTACCTTATATACAAAGATGAATGAACAAGGTGAGATCTTAATTGTTTGTTTATATGTTGATGACTTAATTTTTGCAGATGATTTATCGATTGATATGCTTAAATCAGCTATGAAAAAAGAATTTGAGATGATTGATTTGGGTTGAATGAAGTTTTTTCTCGTCATTGAAGTGAATCAAAATGAAAATGATATATTCACCTCTCAGGAAAAGTATACTAATGGTTTTGAAAAAGGTTTAATATGTTGAAATGAAATTAATACCAACACCAATTCTTGCAAGTTTAAATCTAAGTCAAGATGACAAAGGATCTAATGTAAATCCAACCTTATGTAGAAAACTTGTTGGGAGTCTCATTTATTTAACAACCACAAGGAAAGATATAATGTTTGGAGTTAGTCTAATTTCAAGATTGATGAATTCAGCAAAAGTTTCACATTGGAAAGAAGGAAAAAGAATTTTGAGATATATTAATGGAACAAGAAATTATGGAATACTTATAGATTCAAGATTAAATGATTTCAAGATGATAACATACACTAATAGATATTATGTAGGATGCATTGATGATAGGAAGAATACTTCATGTCATGTCTTCCATTTTAAATTAGGTGTTGTATCATGGGCTTCAAGAAACAACCAATTGTCACTCTTTCATCAGCTGAAGCAGAGTATGTAGTATGTTAAGTAGTTTGGATGAGAAAAGTATTGAAAGAGTTGAAAAAAGAACAAGAGGATGCAACAAATATATATTGTGACAAAATTTAGTAGTAGCATTATCAAAGGATCTAGTTTTTCACAAAAGAAGAAAACACATTAACACAAGGTATCATTTCATTAGGGAGCTCATCAAAAATGGAAAAATTATTTTGGAGCATTGTAGATTAGAGGATCAATATGCTGACATCTTCACCAAACCATTGGGAAATGAAATTTTTGTGCATCAAAGATATCAATTGGGAATCATAGAAGACAGTTGCGATTAAGGGTAAGTCTTGAAATTAATCCCACCTACCCAACTACTTCTCCAAAGACATCATTTTTCTTCTAGTCATTTTCTATCAAATCATTTTGTCTAAACAAGTTCTATATTAAAAATAAATTATTATTATAATCTTTTCTAGAAATTAGTTCTACAATGGAATTGAAACATTATTTAAACTACCTTCAAAAATTTAATGTCATCTTTTGCTAAGTAGATACGATGAGATTGAACAAATGTCTAAATATAAGTCTAAAAATAGGGGGGTTTCTCTAGTAGGGAAAATTAGTCTAGAAATGGAGAGATGAAGTAATATTTGAGAAAACAAGGATTTTATCTAGCAGATGGAATAGTATGAAAAGTAAATGATAAAAGATAATTTTGTAATGCTCTAGACTAGTGTTTTTAATATAATAAAATTATTGTTTATCATGTGTGTGTGCATGTGTGTGGGCATGCAATCTAGTTCTATCTCTATTTTAATGTTTTTGGTTAGTTTCACTTCATTATTTATATCTCCTTTTGAGTATGTTATTATTATTGTGTGCTCTCTTTTTGACATAACAGCTGGTTCGAAAAATGAGGAGACCAAATTATTTTTTGCCCTTTCTTGCTTTATTTTCCCATGTTTTGAGCCATTTTTAATTTTATCTTCACTTAAATCTAAATATTAATTTAAAACTATTTTCTAATAGAAATTGAAACATATCTTCGAAAAAATGTTTTAGTTTTTACACCTATGAAACTATTTGACATATTAATTTTTTATCAATATATTATTTTCTTTATGTAAGATTATTTTCTTCTTTTTTTAAAGATTATTTATTGAAAATAATCACTTTTTGTGACAAACTGTTCTAACATTATTAAGTAATTTATTGAGGAGCTCCTTGTTTTCTTCTTTTTCCTTAAAGCATTTAGCATTTTTTTATTAGTTTTAGTATGAACAAATTTTATATTTAAAATGAATATTATTCTAATCTTTTCTAGAAGTTACTTCTACATTGGATAAGAAAACTTTATTTTAAATGACTTTAATTTTTTAACCTCATCTTTTACTGAGTAGATATAGTGAGATTGAAGATTTTCTAGTATGTGAAGATAAGTATAAAAGAAGGGATTTTTTGCTGTAGTAAGATTAGTCTAAAAATAGAAAGATGCAATTATATTTGAGAAAACAAGGGTTTTCTCTTGTAGGTAGAACAATATGAAAAGTGAACGAATAGAGAGAATTTTGTATTGCTTTGAACTAGTATTTTATTATGTAATCATATTATTGCATATCTTGTGTGTGTGTGTGTCTAGTTATACATACATACACATACACATACACATACATATATACATATATACATATAGACACACACATATATATATACATATATATACATATATATATATATATATACACACACACACATATATATATATACATATACATATACACACACACACACACACATATATATATATATATATATATATACATATACATACACATACACATACACATACACATACACATACACATACACATACATGTGTGTGTGTGTGTGTGTGTGTGTGTGCATAAGTTTTTCTATATATCTCCTCTGTCTCTTACCATTAGTAATGGCTCCCTATATAAATTAAAATCATCTAACATTCGAGCATGTTATTATTATTGTGTGTTCTCTTTCTCTCACACAATAGGTGGTTATTGTTTGTCATCCTTTCTTCCTTTATTTTTCAATGTTTTTGAGCCATTTTAATTTTTATCTTTACAGCTACCTAAATATTTGACATAATAATTTTTAATCAATATATTATTTTCTTTATGCCAAATTATTTTCTTTATTGTGACATAATATTACAACATTATTAAGTAATTTAATTAGTTTCTCTTTATTATCTTACTTTTTTAAAGCATTTATAATTTTTATTTAGATTTTGTATGAAACTTTTCTTTGGAGGATTTCAATTGATAATAAAAGGATTTGATATTGAATTTTTTTAAAATTGTTTCACATCAAAATATCTTTCTTATGTTAAAAAAATATTTTATTTTATTTTTACAATTATTTCTCATCAAGAATATTTTTTGTTTTTATAAAAAATATTACATTATAATTTATGTTAATAATTGAAAGTTTAGGGAAACTAAAGTTTTAATTTTATATATATATATATATATATATATATATATATATATATATATATATATATATATATATATATATATATATATATATATATATATATATATATATATATATATATATATATATATATATATATATATATATATATATATATATATATATATATATATATATATATATATATATATATATATATATATATATATATATATATAAAATTTCTCCCTCCTTATCTCCATCTCCTTCCCATCTTCACTCTCTATGTCTACCTATTCTCTTTCTATTTGTCATTTTTTTCTATCTCCCCCTTTCTCTAACTGTCTCGATCTCTCTAGATCCCACTATTTATTTTTCTATATTTAGTTCTATTATTGTTTTCAACTATCTCCTTTATCTCTAGTCATGCATGTATCTCATCCAACCGTATTTCTCTTTCTTGTGTTTTTAACCTCTTTCTTTACCTCTACACATTTTTTTGTCTCTAGAGTCCATACCTTCACCTCTCAACATTTATTCTTTCATCTCTATCTCTTGTCGATCTTATTATTTCTTAATCTCTCTACCCATCCTGGCCCACTTTATATGTCTCTCCCACCCTCTCTCCTTATTTATGCAAAAATTGTATGAGTCCTTAGCTAAGATGTTTTATTTCACATTGTAAAATTGATTTGAAACTATAATTTCTGTGCTGACAAATTTTTCACACAAACATCAATGTTTGCCCAATGAACTACCAAATGAGGTCATATAGTACACATTGCATAAAACCAAGCTATACTTTTATTTCTAATTGAGCTTCTACAGCTCCCATTGCTAGTCAATATACTAACTATAATTAAAGATAAAAGTTACATAGCCCATTAATGATGAACGGTCGAGTATTATAAAAGTGAAAAGTTTGACAGTCCATTAATGACCGATGGTTTGAAGCATTGACTAACATAAATCTTACCTAAGGAGACACTTCTATTGTTTTCAACCTAGAAATGTTCCCTTGATAAAATTTACCCTTTAGTTTAAATTTTAGACAATACCACCGCTAGACAGGGTGTTTAATGAATGTCTACCGTCACTTGCTCTATGCGGACGCTGGAAGAGTAACAAGTTACAACTATTTATTCTCCCTGAAATAAATATGAAAATCTGATATCCATGTAACTTGACGGCAGTGAAATAATTGCAATTCCAATTAATTTGGCAGTACGTACTTTTCTTACGGTGTCCGCGAAGACTTTGCAAGCCATACTTTCCCGGTCCTATTTAGGTTCCCCAGTCTCTATTAACCCAATAGACTCGAACTTTAACATCATTGATTTTTTTGAACTTGACGTTATAGTTTAACCTAACTCCTCTATTATAATATTCAAATCGTCTTTCATCCGAGCATGTTATCTTTCAGGGTATCTCTGTTAGACATAATAGCTGCTTCAAAAAATGATGGCAAGGGATTGTTCTTTGCCGTCTTCTCTATTTTCTCTAATGCTGCCACTCTTTCTTATATCCTGCTCACTGTTTCCAGAGAGTCTTGCTATCACTCCCACAGCTGCTTATGGAGGCAGAACTTGGAGAAACAATTTCCAGTCTCTAGATATCCTGACACCCTCTGTTTCCAACGATGCACTTGCCCGACCGATCCTTCTGAGCAGCAATACCTCATACAATAATATGACTCTGCAGTATGGATGTGGATTCTTCTGCTATGGCAGCCCTTGTGAAACAGGCTACCTATTTGCAACTTTCTTTCTTGTCTATGCTAGTGATGGTAGGCTGCTTGATATGGAAATGGTGTGGAGTTCAAACAGAGACCAGATTTTGCAAGAAAACGCAGCTCTAGCACTGACCTCCTTGGGAGAGCTTGTATTAAGGAACTCAGATGGCACTCTTGTCTGGTCCACAAATACATCTACCCAAGCTTTTCAAAGGATGGAGATACAAGAATCTGGAAACCTTGTTCTATTTAACACCTCTGGCTGGATCATCTGGCAGTCTTTTGAATATCCAACTGATACCGGGCTGCGAGGAATGAAACATATGGTGGGACGGAAATTTATTTCAAACATCTCTCCAAAGAATACAGCCCCGGGTCGTTTCTATTGTACCATGCTTCACGATGACTTCGCTATGTTTACAACCTCCGCACCGGCTCAAATGTATTACAGATACCCCGAGGAACCTCTGCATGTGGAGTTATCTTATGCCCAGTTTGACGATCAGTACCTCAATTATTATTCTCAAGGACAACCATCGCCTGTATATAGAATAGAAATACCCAGCGGCACCCTTTACAATAAAATGGATTCAGATGGGATTTTGAGAGCGTGCTTGGTAAAAGAAACAGAAGGAAGGTCTTGTATTGTCTTTGCACCATTTTTCCGGACATCAGTGCCTGATTGTGTTTCTCCAGCATCATGCGGGGACTATGGCGTCTGCCTAAACGGTCAGTGCACTTGTCCAGGAGATGGCAATGCTTTTCAACTGATTGATGCCACAAAACCCACATCTGGATGTGCTCCACGCGTTCCCCTGGTTTGCTCACAGAGGAGTAGGCTCCGAGGTCATCAATTTTTGGAACTTGAACACGTTGCCTATTTTACTTATCTATATGAAAATTCTTCAACGCCAGGGTTGGTGTCAAGGGTAGAATGTAAAACACTTTGCCTCAAAAACTGCTCTTGCAAAGCTGCTTTTTTCAGGTACGGAACCAATTCTTCTATGGGTTATTGTTATCTAGAGTCCAATATCTATTCTATAATAACAATGACTCCAGGGGAGAAGTTTTACAATTCCACTGCATACATTAAAATCCAGTCTAGGTCCAAAGGCTTTGATTCCTCAGTGGTTGTTATCAGTTGCGCTTCTGTGGGTGGAGCTATGGCTCTGTCAATCTTATTGTGGGCATTTATAATGAAGTCTCGAAAGAGAAGACAGCAGAAAGAAAATGATGAAGATAACGAGGAGGAAGATGAGGTAGATTGGCCAGAAGGTTTACCTCTACGTTACACATTTCAGGAACTGAAGGATGCTACAAATAGCTTTAGTACGAAGCTGGGAAGCGGGGGATTCGGTTCAGTCTACGAAGGTGTTTTGGCTGACGGCTCAAAGATAGCAGTGAAGCGACTTGATGGAGCAGGTCGAGGGAAAAGGGATTTCAGGGCAGAAATTGAAACCCTAGGAAAAGCTGTTCATCTTAATTTAGTAGGTCTCAAGGGATTCTGTGCCGAAAAGTCCCATCGAATGCTTGTATACGAGCATCTCCCAAATGGGTCTCTGGATAAATGGATATTTTTTAACAATATGCATCAACATTTCCTAAACTGGAGGACTAGAAACAAAATAGTTGTGAATATTGCAAGAGGATTGACATATTTACATGAAGATTGTCGAGAGAAGATAATTCATTTTGATATCAAGCCTCAGAATATTCTCCTGGATCAAAATTTCAATGCCAAAGTGTCAGATTTTGGCATGGCAAAGCTGGTTAACAGAGACCAAAGTGAAGTGATAACCATGATGAGAGGGACACCAGGATATATGGCACCAGAGTTGTTGAACATGCATTTCACAGAGAAGGCAGATGTATATAGCTTTGGAGTTATGGTGATAGAAATTGTCAGTGGAAAACGAAGCAGAGAGCTTTCAGACGACTTATTTTCACTGTTAAAAGTTAAGGCGGAGGAAGGGAGGTTAATAGATCTGGTGTTTCCAGGACTTGAAGATGAGGAAATGGGGATGGAAGAGGCGGTAAAATTGTTAAAAGTGGGGATGTGGTGTGTCCAAGGCAATTTTATGAGAAGACCAGCGATGTCCATTGTGGTGAAGGCGTTGGAGGGATTAATAGACACGTTTAATGACGTTCCTTCGGCGGCATCATGCTTGACAGTTGCATCCTACCAGCAGTCTATCTTCTCACCCGAGCCGTCTATTTTATCCGGACCTAGATAATTTTTTATATGTTTGTTGATTTTCTTCTAGGGAAAAAATCCCCATGATCTCTGTCTATGTTCTAAAATGTTTGAATACATCTTCATAGTAAATATGTAATCCGCTAACCGCTATAATAACTTAAGTACACTTGTGTAGAAAACTTCTGTAATATAACAATCGCTTCAGCCCATGTTCATAAAAGGGTTCTCTTCTGTTATGTTGATTCTGATTTAAATGGACTTCGCATAATTTTATTTTATTTACTTACATAAAAGATGAACAATTAACAGTTTTTCCCTGGAGTTGAACCAGCAAAAAGAGATGGAGCATCTAACATTTTTTTTTTCGGTTTTCAGAGTTTGAAATGCTATAAATTAGTGACTGTCATATATTTTTAGGTTGTAATGTCTGTATTTTTCATTTTAATAAATACACAAATATTGGGTGTTGCGCAGTTATGTATACATGTAGTCATTTCTTCAAACACTGCGGCACAATAAATGTTAGTTTAGGCGGTTGCCATGGCAAAGTTACATAAGTTGCATTTTGGAGAAAAGTAGCAATTATTGCTCATCGTTTGATTGCTACATAATAATTCATTACAAAATTATCTATGAATTAGTAGCGGCCTGCATTTGGAGAAGAGTTAGTATAGATGAATTCTGTAAGTTTATTAATATCAAAGGTGCATGACTATTATTTGTATAACCTGGTAACAGTACTGAATTAGTTGTACATAAATTTTAATTGTTCTCTGCAAATTTATATAATGAGTTTTACAATTGTTTTGGGTATCAAAACAAATGAATAATTTGAATAATAAAAGGTAAATTTTAAACAACAGTTTGAAGTGATTATTTTTTAACCCTTTCATACATAACAGATCCTAAAAACAAGAGAAACTGCTATAATAGCTTATGATACTTAAACATAATATTTTTTGTCCCACCTTATTTTCCTCTAGTTGGGATTTAAAAGAACCATTGTCAACGTGTTAATTGCAAAATAGATCCATGGGTGGTTGTTATAGCATATAATAATAAATATAGTATGTGACAGTATAATGCTTATCATGTCATCACAATAACTTATTTTTTTAGTGATTAATTGATTGATTGATGACACTATGAATAGTTCACAGTTTGTTACATCTCATGTTTTTCCTCGTGACATGTTGGACTTCTTAGCATCCATACTAGAGGATGACCAAGTTGGTAGTGTTGGGATTAGCATATGGGTCAAATAGTAAACAATGTGTTTATAGGCACTAGCAAAGAGTATTATCAATGGTAGAGTAGTCATTAAAATCTACTTGTGCCAAAGAATTTTGTTTTTGATCTAAAAATTCAGGACATAGAATTTGATAGGATTTTTCCTTGTAATATATATATATATATATATATATTCACCTATTAAGTATAATGTTAAATTGTCAAAAGGATCCTTGATTTGATTTGGCAAAGTCTATATTGTAAATATCTATATGATACTAAATTCAAGTCTTCTTAATCACAATTTAGTAAATTTTATATAACATTTATAAGCATTATGTTCAATATATCAAAGTTGAAATAAAAATAATTTAAAACTTTTAAATAACATAAATATATATGATTCATTACATACATTTTATTAAAAATAATCTTCTCCATAATATCGTATTGGTTGTGAAATATCTACTATCTAGCTTATGGTTGATGGATATGAAAATGCAAAAGAAGAAAATAGAGTCTTGTGGTCATCATCAGTAGACAAGTTAAAATTAGTTATATATTCACCTCACACAATTGTAGAGAATGAGAAATAAATAATTTTTAGTATATAGAAGAAGAAGAAATTCTCCTTCATATACAACCTATGCAATTATGTTGAAAAAGGCAACAAGAAATAAATAAATATTATTCTCAATAGAAATTTTTTGAAAACATTACTCACATTAACATAACTATTTGAAGTCAAATTAAAAATTTCTTTCCCCAGTTGACAAACAACTCTAGTATTAAAGCTATAGCTTTATCCTTATCTCAAGAATAACCTAGGTCTTCATCTTAGAAAAATAAAGTTGAATCTATAATGTTGAGAATGATTTTCTTTAGTGTTATACATTTACAATGATCACTAGTCTATTTCTTATATTAACAGTAGAATAGTACGAAAAACATTATTTGTCTCACTAGCCATCTTGATTACAAAACATAACACTTTATTGTTTAATTAGATAGGGATAATAAAAGTTTTTTAAACATGTTTTTATTTATTTACTATTGATTGTGTATCATACAATACAAGGGTTACAAGGAGCATAATCGTAACCCACTTCTGCCATGTTATAGACCAATGTAAAAATAAATTAGTTTATGGGATCCAATGTTATAACTTTATCCTAATCCAAATCATCAAACAAAGAAAGCCTTCTACAAATATTCATCTTAAAGATAACATTGTACAATAAGCAAAAATGAAATGGGTTACTTAAGCTTATTTTTAAATGGATAAAATAAGTTGGTCGGCCATTTCAAGGTGGTTGTGCTTTCAAGGTATAATGACTAGGATAACAAGTACTAAAAATATTAGAATAAATTTACAAATTAATGATATCATGTAAATATAATTTATAACTGCTATGAATATTAGATTATAAAAGTGGAGAATTGTAATGACCCCTTGAATGATATATGTAATTCTTTTCCTTATACAATATGAAAAGATGATGATTATTTTCTAATCTTGATAATAATATTAATAAGAGAAAGAATTATATTAATATTAAATTCTGATAATAATATATATAATTCCATTTACAATTAAACATATTACATAAAACATTATATTATAACATCATAATGTAAACTAAAAACCTTAAATCATAACATTTTTTAATAATAACATAAATTATAATGTTAAAACTAAATACTCTAATTTATTCTTCCATACTCTTTGATTATGAGCTATCACACTTGGAAGGTGATTGGATTAGAGCCTGTGGCTGGGACTAGTCATCGCCAAGGGGTGTGAGTAAGGAGGAGGGGACATGACTCCCCCTCCCTCCTTCTTATTTATACTGTGTAGGGGCGGTTTTGAGGAGCAAAAGGACAGGGATATAAAACTAGAGAAAAATGGTGAGGACAAAGGCAAACAATGGGAAGATAGGAGATTGGAAACTAGTAGAAAAGACAAACTCTAGTGGTGTAAGTAATATTGCAAATTGCCCAGTTGTGATATATATATATATAAGTGTACATAACATCAACCTCCTATATGGTTATATTAACAGTTGATGTAATTCAAATATGCAATTTAATATAAGGAGAGCTACTTAAATTGAATATTCCATTATGACTTGTAGAATTATCTATTGTTTATTAAATAGGTAATCTTATATATATAAAGAATGGATATTAAATTCATTACAGATAGAATGTTTAAAATAAGGGTATTGAAAATCCATGAGTGAGTATTGTACTCATTAGGGATGGATTTCAATATTTAAGGGGGGACTAATGGGGATTGTCATGGTCTCCCTATTCTCAAGGTGTATACCCAAAATAGGGAAAATATGGATACCACAAATGATTTCAATAAGAGATGGATTTCTATCTAAGGGTAGTATATATACTAATAACTAGTCACATGCATATGCTAGGGCTCAAATTATGGTGTTCATATTCATAGAGATCTCAGGATGGGTGCTCTATGGAAAGACGACAGAAAAATTCAAATGGGAGTGTTGTAAATCCCGACCTAGAGGAAATCCTAAGATCAAAATGTTCTCCACTAACTCAGAATAGATTTTTGTCACTAATATTTGATGATTTATTGTACTATTACTGGTTTTGTAGGAAATTCAATAGGAGAATAATCAAGGACATTATAGTGGTATCAAAGCATAATTCGGCCAACCTGTGGATTTCATTTTTTCCAAACAAAATAGAAGGAAAGGGATATGGAAAAACAACAAGGCCAAAAGTTAAGAAACTTTATGGAAAAAACTAATGAGAAATTTAGAGAACCAATGAATTAATACTTCAAGCCATCCAAAACATGAGTAATAATAACCAAAATGAAAGAACCATTCTAGTTATAAGAAGAGATACACAATCTAATCAGTCCGAGAATGAACACTCAACTCAAATTTCTTCCCTTAGACCCACTCTACCATCGTTTTTGCCCAAGGAAGAACTTGTTGGAGAAGAAGAAACAACCCATGTATGCAAGGCTAGATCCTGAAATCCAAAGAATTAATCCCTTTAAAGAATATTATGAAATGAAAATGCTAGCAAGTTAAAATAAATGTTAAAATCGTGGGGATAGTGACATCAGTACTAAGATAGGGAAAATGTCCTTACCATATTTTGAGGGCACGGGAAAGGAAATTGCTCAAGCTTGGGTGCAAAAACTTGATACTTATCTTTAACTCAGCCCTATGACAGAGGAAAATGCCATTAAATTTGCAATAATTCATCTAATAGGAGAAGCGCATAACTGGTGGCACCATGGTATTATCACATTGGGTCATAAGAGCATAACTACCTATGAGTAGGATCGACCAAAAAGAACCAAAATGGCATTTCCAAGAACTAACCCATCTCAAGCAAACTGGAACTATTGAAGAATTCACCAACAAATTCAAGAGTTTATCAGTCATGGTTCTCGACATATCTCATAAGAGAAGAGTATATATGTTCATTGAAGGACTTAAGGAGAACTAACCCTTTGAGACTCAAAAACTAGGGGAAGCCATTTCTAAGTCCAAAATGACAAAATATGACACACCAAGGGAAAAATCAAAAACAAGTTGCTTCAAGTCATCTAATCAAAATGAAGGACCAAAAAGGGAACCAACAAAATGCTTTCATTGCCAACATCCATGGAATAGAGATCATCAATTTAAAGTAAGAAGTGAATGTGTAGAGAAGGGGTTGTGTTTCAAATGTAAGGGACCATGGATGAAGAATCATCAATGCAAAAGGGGACAAATGAATAACTTGGAGGAAACAATTGATAAGGGGCCTACAAAAAGGGCTAGAATAGAGGACTCTGAGTAGGGAATACTAGTAGTCATTACACAAGAAAATGAGAACAAACCCTTTTGGCTTAAAGGAGTAGTCAAAGGACAAAGGATAATTGCCTTGGTTGACATAAGAGCTTCACATGATTTCATCAGCCAACAACTAGTAGAAAGATGTAAGATAGCCACTCAAAATTTCAAAGGATTCGAAATCATAATGAAAAATGCTACCATAGATCAATGTACCAAATCTATTCCCTAGTTAGAGGTCAAGATAGGGGACCATATAATCAAAAGAAACTTTTTCGTGGCCAAACTACAAAATGACATCATTCTAGGGATGCCTTGGATAAATTTTTTTGGAAGATTTACAATGGATAGTCCTAATTTGGAAATATGTTTCCAACATGAGGGGAAGGAAGTAATATTAAAAGGGAAAACTGATGGTTCTCTAAAGATGGTATCATGTAACAGAATGGAGAAAATTATTTGACACAATCAAGGTGAATGTATAGCTCAATACATGATTCTAGATGAATCAACCACTCATGGATGAAATACACATATTGACATTCACCTCATTCTCATGAAGCACAAGAGGGTCTTTGATGATATTCCTCTTGGACTTCCCCCCAAAAGAGGGTTTGAACATTAAATCGAATTGGAAGAAGGAGTGAAGCCCATAATCACCATGCCTTATTGCCACCCTCACAAATTTAAGGAAGAAATTGAAAAAAAAATTAAGGAACTATTGGAAATGGGACATATTCAACCTAGTTGCAGTCCTTTTGCATCATTAGTTGTCTTGGTTAAAAAGAAAGATGGTAAAATGAGAATGTGTATAGATTATTGATCCCTTAACAAAAAGACAATTAAAAACAGATGCTTGATTCCTAGGATTGATGAACTAATGGATGAATTACATGGTGCCAAATACTTATCAAAAATTAATTTAAGATCAGGGTACCACCAAATCAGAATGAGAAAAAAAATGTTCAAAAAATAGATCTCCATTGCCACTATGGTCATTTTGAATTTCCAGTTCTTCCTTTTGAACTCACCAATGCACTCGCAACTTTCCAATCCTACATGAATCATATTTTTTGTCAACAATTAATGAAATTTTTACTCATTTTCTTTGATGACATACTTATTTATAGCAAGACATGGGAGGAACACCTCAAACACATCAAGGAAGTTTTAAACATCTTAGAATTCAAATCCTTATATGCAAAATTGTCAAAATGTGAATTTGGACTTGAGGAGATCATTTACTTAGGCCATAAAATTAGTGAAAAGGGAGTATGTGTGGACAAAGAAAATATCAAGGTAGTCAAAAATTGGTCAACCCCAAAAACCCTAACATAATTAAGGGGATTTGTTGGATTATGCAATTATTATTGGCGGTTCATTAAGGGCTTCTCAAATATTGCAGCACCTCTCACATATCTAACAAAAGGGGGGGCTTTCACTTGGAATGAAAAGGCCCAAACAACTTTTGATCAACTCAAGATAACCATGAGCTCTTCTCCAGTATTAGCCATACCTGATTTCTCCATACCCTTTGAATTACAGTGTGATGCTTCTGGGGAAGGAATTGGGGTAGTACTCCTGCAAAAGAAACACCCTATAGCCTTTGAAAGTCTCAAGCTTACAAGTAGGGAAAGACTCTACTACATCTATGATAAAGAAATGTTGGCTATAATGCATGTCTTGGTCAAGTTCTGTCAATACTTGGTTTGTGGAAAATTCTTGGTTAAAATAGATCATAATAGCTTGTGTTTCTTCCTGAGTCAAAAAGATCTTAATGACAGACAAGAGAAGTGGGTGAATAAAATACAAGCTTATGATTTTGATATAGAATATGTGAATGGAACTAACAATGTAGTCGTAGATGCACTCTCTAGGAAAGCCCACCTTAATAACCTCACAAGTATCTCCAAAGATTGGAAGGAAGAAGTTACCAAAGAATATGATCAAGATGCACAAGCTCAACAGATTATCAAAGGAAACCTACTTAGTGAAGACTACAAAATTAAAAACAATCTTATATATTATAAGAGGAGAATTTTGTTAACCCCCTAGTCTGAATTCAAGAAAAAGATACTCAAAAAATTCCATGACAATCCTTTAGCAGGGCTTCAAGAATATTATAAAACTTATAAGTACATCTAAGAAAGATATTTTTGGAGGAATCAAAAAACTAATATACAAAGATATGTACAGGGATGTATGATATGTCAGTGCAATAAGATTGAACACACCCATCCAACTAGACTACTGGAACCATTACCCATCCCCCATTAAAAATGGGAAAGCATCTCAATGGACTTCATAAGTGGGTTTCCCAAAACACAAGGAAAGGATGAGATCTTCATGGTGGTAGATAGACTCACCAAGTATGCACATTTCTTTGCAATCCCTATAGAGACTAATGCCTATCAGGTTGTTGAAATTTTCTTCAAAGAAGTATTCCAACTTCATGGACTACCCCATAAAATCATCAGTGATAGAGATAGTAAATTCATTAGTAAGTTCTAGCAAGAACCTTTTAGATTGGCCGACACAACCTTAACACCTAGTACTAGCTATCACCCCCAAATACATGGGCAAATAGAAATAGTAAACAAATGGCTAGAAGCTATCTCAGAAATTATGTTACTAGAAAACAAAATGCATGGATCAAATGGCTACATTTGGGTGAATATTTTTATAATACTACATATCACATGTCAATAGGAATGAGTCCCTTCAAGCACTATATAGATATGAAGCTCCAGCTTTTGGGGAGTTATTTCCACAAGTGAGTAATGTGCCTAAGGCACAAGACTTCATTCAAAAAAATAGGAACCTCATGAAATCCCTAAGGGAAAACATACATCAAGCACAAAATCAATAGAAAATTTATGGAGATAAGAAATGGGTAGAAAGGACTTTCGAAAGTGGAGATCTAGTGTTCTTAAGTCTACAACTGTATAGACAGGCCACTATAAAGCAAAGTGGTGTAGACAAGCTCAAGCCTCGCTTCTACGAACCTTACCAAATACTAGAAAGAATAGGAGAAGTAGCTTATGAGCTAGAACTCTTAGAAGGCAGTAAAATCCATAATGTGTTCCACATATCTAGACTCAAGAAAGTTCTTTGAACAACATGTCATTCCTTGTAATGAATTACCTTCATTAGATAATGAAGGGAAACTCATCTTGCAAATGAGATTATCCTTGACACATGGGAAAGGTAGTTAAAGAACCACACTATCACAGAATATTTGGTCAAATGGAAACAATTGCCAAGAAAAGATGCCACTTGGGAAAAAGAGGAAGTTATTAAATTGCTTGAGGACAACCAATATCGAGGGGAGGAAACTGTAATGACCCCTTGAATGATATATGTAATTCTTTTCATTATACAATATGAAAAGATAATGATTATTTCTAATTTTGATAATAATATTAATAAGAAAAATAATTATATTAATATTACATTCTGATAATAATATATATAATTCCATTTAAAATTAAACATATTACATAAAACATTATATTATAACATCATAATATAAACTAAAAACCTTAGATCATTACATTTTTTAATAATAACATAATTTATAATGTTAAAATTGAAAACCCTAATTTATTCCTATGTGCTCCTTGATTATGAGCTGTCACCCTTGGAAGGTGACTGGATCACAGCCTATGGCTGTGACTAGTCACCCCCAAGGGGTGTGACTGAGGAGGAGGGGACGTGACTCCCCCTCCATCCTTCTTATTTATAGTATGCAGAGGGACAATTTTGAGGAGCAGAAGGATAGGGATATAAAACCAGAGAAAAATGGTGAGGATAGAGGCAAATAGTGGGAAGATAGGAGAACGAAAACCAGTAGAAAAGACAAACTCTAGTGGGTGTAAGTAATATTGCAAATTGCCCAGCTGTAATATATATATGTATATATACATATATATATACATATATATATATACATATATATATACATATATATATATATACATATATATATACATATATACATATATACATATATATATATATATATACATATATACATATATATATATATACATATATATATATATATACATACATATATATATATATATATATACATAAATATATATATATATATACATACATACATAAATATATATATATATATATATATATATATATATATATATATATATATATATATATATATATATATATATATATATATATAACATCAACCTCCCATATGGTTATATTAACATATGTCGTAATTCAAATATGGAATTTAATATAAGGAGAGTTACTTAAATTGAATATTTCATTATGACTTGTAGAATTTTCTATTTTTTATTAAATAGGTAATCTTATATATATAAAGAAAGGATATTAAATTCATTATAGATGGAATGTTTAAAATAAGGGTATTGAAAATCCATGAGTGAGTATTGTACTCATTAGGGATGGATTTCATTATTTAAGGGGGGGCTAATAGGAACTATCATGGTCTCCCTAGTCTCAAGGTGCATAGCCGAAATAGGTCAAATACGGATACCATAAATGAATTCAATATTCATTAAGAGATGGATTCCTAGCTAAGGGAAATATGAAATGTCCCTTTTCTGATTTTTCATGACATTTCCAACCTCTAATCAGATCTTTAAAATCAAACAGCTAATATCCCAAAGATCCACCAAATTCCTCAAGAAACCCCAAATCGGGTATGTTGAAAATAGTGCTAAAAGCTTCACAACTTCACAAATTATTAATGAATCTGAAAATGGAAATTTTTACAGAACTTTCAGCAGCATAACAGCCTACAAATTGACATTTCCAGATCCGTATAGCCTTTACACAACAGCTCGAAAATGTAGGACCAAAACTATGCTCATCGGGCTCCCGAAATAGCACAAAATATGCCCGGAAACACCACAAGAACACTAATAATCTATCTCAAAAGTTTAATCACGTCCCAATATATATATTCAGATCTATTTTAACAGCTTAAAGTATAAAATACAGCAGCAACCAAAACTGATATGAAATACTCAACCGGAAACACCAAACTCTTACAAAAATACACCCGGAAACTCACAAATCTGCACTGTTCAGCACAAAGGCAAACTCTGTATGAGCATGCACATGGAATGGCTTCAAACTCCCGTCCTTAGCCTTCCTGGAAACCTGCAAACTCCCGTTCTTGGGTCTCCCTGGAAACCTGCAAACTCTCGTTCTTGGGTCTCCTTCTCCACAGGTTTGGCAGCCTCTGAAGAATAACAAAGAATGAGTGAAAATCAAGTCTGGAATCCCCCCAAAATGCCTCCAAACCTCTTTAAAAAGGGCATAACTGTAACTCACGTCCAAGAGAGGTTAATGAAACATATTTTAATAATAATTATCATTTATTAGTCCAACGGTTTCCAAAGATTAACTCCCTTTTTCCGAAACTTCACTTTCTTGGGCCTGCCTGTCTTAGCAAAGATTATTATTTTTTAATTATTTAAAAAGGGGACATGACAAGTCCTCCCCTCCCAAACATTGATTGTCCTCAAGCAATGGCTGAACAATAAACCAATCAATCCTCCTGGATCCCAAATGTAGTCATGAACTATACTACTACCAATTAACACAGACTCCTGCAAGATCCTCTGCAATATGACCAAGAGGAATCCATAATCAAACTGGCAATTATAGCTCAACCAAACTCCAAAATCACCATTACCACAGTCAAAAACCCATGAGACACAAACTCTTAGAATATCAAAACCCAAGTAAAGTGGACTACCAACATAGTAAATACCATCAATGCATTCCACTGGCCTATATGGAATGTACAATCCAACTCTGCAACAATGGTGAATGCTCTCAAATGAAACTATACCAAGTATGGAGAATCCACACACTATACAACTCCTGCAGTCAACACAACTCTGTAGATCATTGGCCACTATCTCATAACCATAACTCCCATGCACCCCTGATGGTGAAAAGCCATCACAAGATAAACAACAAGAAATGGAACCCAAACCAAATTTTCCTGCCATCAACTCCTCAGCATAAGGATCAATTGTTAACTGATGTACATACCTTGCAATATAATGTTGATTAAAAAAACCAACCTCAGTCAACAACTCACCATGAACAAGTGATACAACCCACTGTGACTGATCACTAGCTAAGTCAGGAGATGTCATAGCCAAAGGAGTAGAATCAATAACAACACTTGCTGAAGCATCACTCCAAAACTCCTGCTCTAAGTCATGTATTATCAAGCTATCAACTACAAAACCTGTCGCCATGTCGTGCCCATCACAACTCTCATCTCGAGGCATCAAACTATTCCATAATTGATGATAAGCACTAGGAACCAAAGTACATCTCTGTATCATAATCTCATCAACATGGTCATCAAAGGTAAATTGATGAGCGTACCTCACAGTGTAATGCCGATAGAATGCGCCAATCTCAGTCAGTGGCTTAGACTGTAATCCAGATGAAACTAACTGCAATTGATCATCAACCATGTTGGAACTCACTACTACCTCCAAAGATATCACCAAGGGAGTAGTATTACTATCAGGAACCATGCCAACTGTCGACTCACCAACATCACACATGCCCTTTGATACATCTCTAGTCTCTGTGCCTTCAGTACTAGAGGCCACCACCCTGTCAGGCATACAATAATCTGCTACAATACCCAACTCAACTAAACCTGACTCTAGTGGGAATGAACCTGATATGCCAATGTTAGTATCAAGGATGGATGCATCCCCATCTCCATTGTCTCTGACAATCTCAGTCATGGACATCCTCGAATCACCAAACACCATAGCTTGTGACTGTATAGAATCAGATAAAGACTGTAGTCGCTCTAACTCCATGGTCACCTTAGCCAAATGAAACTGTGACTCCTTGAAAGCCAACTGTGTACTCTCAAGAATCTCAAAAGTCACCTCAAGCTGCTCAGTAAGCTCACTCACCTCATCTTCCTTGGCCAACAATGCATCATATGTTGTACTACCCCACTCCATAAGATAATCTCTATCAGCTACCAACTGCATATAATTCTGTCTCAAAATCTGAATAGCCTCCCATAAAGAGTGGATCTCTGTCAAGGAAAGATAACTTCCTTCCTGCTCATCACTAGTAGGAGAACCCCATCCATAAACTGCTAATAATTGACGAGCAGCATCAAAATGTTGGCAAGTGATAGCAATGTCTCGGTCACTAACTCTCAACTGATTAGACACATGATGGCATTGGCTTGACTGTCTCCTACAAACCTCCTTTGATGCACTGTCTAAAGGAGTATCCTCAAAGTTACTAGTCTCTAGAGTATTACCATCCATGTCCTGTGAATCAACTCTAAAGCTCATATCAACATACAGAGTATCAAAATTTGTAGCACTGCTGTCCAACTCCTCTGTACCCAAAGAAACTAAGTCTTCAAAATTGCCCACTACATCCTCCTGGATGTCATCGATGCCAATATGATCCTGGGACTCATCTGTACACACTGCCAAATATGAAAGATCATCAACACATTCCAGCAAGTATGGTCGACTGGATATATGAACAAAGCCCAACACCGGTGTATAAAAACTAATACCAACATCAGACAAGATACTGGCACAAGAAAAGACAACACCGTGTAATCTGCTAATCAAATCCATGATAGCACCCAAACAAACACTGCGACCAAAAAGTGTTAAAGATCTCCAGTCAACTGAATCCCAAACACCAATATAACAATCTCGTGTCCATATCCGTAAACTAGAATCAACTGGTAACTCAAGCAAACTCCTCACCTGAGTAATATGACCAATACCAACTAACTCCACATACCTGTCATGATAAGGTAATGAAGTCACAATACTATCTTCACTCACCTTCAGCTGGCGGGATAAATCATGTGAAGTACTACCTGCCTCAACCTCATGTGATGAAGCATCTAACTGCGCCTGGTACTCTTTCTCAGCAAATTCATGAATGCTCAATGTCTGCTCATCTCTACTAGGTATCTCACCATCCTGCACAACAACATCCTCATAATCATCATCTGAACCCACTACACTGTAGTCACTGCCTGTTGTAACTATACCATCCTGAATACCTGTGGCATCACCCTTTGACAACCTGTAAACAATTGTCTCAATTTGAGTATCAAGTTGACTGTTACTATCAATCTGTGTAATATCCTTTCCCACCACCTCCTGTGGCAAAGTAGAATCTGAGACGACTACCTGGCTATCAGCTAGGTTCTCAAACTCCTCATGCAAGTTCTTGGGAATTGTGTCATCTGTCTTGTGAGAAAATCTGCCAAATAGAAATCCAGTCAACTTATCCACCTTAGCTGGGTCAGATAACATGTCATTTATATGGTGGTGCTCAACCAACTGTTTAGACATGTCATGGCTTATTTTCATAAGTTTATCTCGAATGTCTAAATAACCATCCTTTCTACTATTTTGACTCTGGCTATCAATTGTCCAAGATCGTTCCCTCTGAGACTCTGTACTATACCTGTCCATTCTGGATAAAGTAGAGTGTAACCCCAATAGGATATAACTTCTTCAAGCACCAAGAACTAACATGCAAATGATTAGAAGTAGCATGCAACCATAGATTTGGACATGCAACTGATTAGAAGCAACATGCAACCACCAAATTATGACATGCAAGATCTGGGTAGTTGTCAAAACTGACATGCAAACTTCTACAACCGCCAAATTCACCAAGAACTAATAGGCAAATGATTAGAAGTAGCATGAAACCATAGATTTGGACATGCAACTGATTAGAAGCAACATGCAACCACCAAATTATGACATGCAAGATCTGGGTAGTTGTCAAAACTGACATGGAAGATCTGGGTACTTGTCAAAACTGAAATGCAAACTTCTACAACCACCAAATTCACCAAGAACTAACATGAAAATGATTAGAAGTAGCATGCAACCATAAATTTTTACATGCAGCTGATTAGAAGCAACATGCAATCATAAATTATGACATGCAAGATTTGGGTAGTTCTTCAAAACTGAAATGCAATATCTGGGTAGTTGTCAAAACTGACCTGCAACTTCTACAAACCCTCAGGCTGGCAAGATCATGGCTCTGATACCACTGAAATGTCCCTTTTCTGATTTTTCATGACATTTCCAACCTCTAATCAGATCTTTAAAATCAAACAGCTAATATCCCAAAGATCCACCAAATTCCTCAAGAAACCCCAAATCGGGTATGTTGAAAATAGTGCTAAAAGCTTCACAACTTCACAAATTATTAATGAATCTGAAAATGGAAATTTTTACAGAACTTTCAGCAGCATAACAGCCTACAAATTGACATTTCCAGATCCGTATAGCCTTTACACAACAGCTCGAAAATGTAGGACCAAAACTATGCTCATCGGGCTCCCGAAATAGCACAAAATATGCCCGGAAACACCACAAGAACACTAATAATCTATCTCAAAAGTTTAATCACATCCCAATATATATATTCAGATCTATTTTAACAGCTTAAAGTATAAAATACAACAGCAACCAAAACTGATATGAAATACTCAACCGGAAACACCAAACTCTTACAAAAATACACCCGAAAACTCACAAATCTGCACTGTTCAGCACAAAGGCAAACTCTGTATGAGCATGCACATGGAATGGCTTCAAACTCCCGTCCTTAGCCTTCCTGGAAACCTGCAAACTCCCGTTCTTGGGTCTCCCTGGAAACCTGCAAACTCCCGTTCTTGGGTCTCCTTCTCCACAGGTTTGGCAGCCTCTGAAGAATAACAAAGAATGAGTGAAAATCAAGTCTGGAATCCCCCCAAAATGCCTCCAAACCTCTTTAAAAAGGGCATAACTGTAACTCACGTCCAAGAGAGGTTAATGAAACATATTTTAATAATAATTATCATTTATTAGTCCAACGGTTTCCAAAGATTAACTCCCTTTTTCCGAAACTTCACTTTCTTGGGCCTGCCTGTCTTAGCAAAGATTATTATTTTTTAATTATTTAAAAAGGGGACATGACAAAATATATATAGGGCTTGGATTATGGTGTCTGTATTCCAAGAGATCTCAGGATGGGTGCTCTATGGGAAGACATCAGACAACTTCAAATGAGAGTGTTGTAAGTCTCGACCTAGAGGCAATCCTAACATCAAAATGTTCTCCACTAGCTCAAAATAGATTTTTGTCACTAATATTTGATGATTTATCATACTAATATTGGTTTTGCACGAAATTCGTCAGGAGAATAATCAGGGACATTACAAGAATTTATTGTACAATTCAACAACCTATTAGATCAATTAGAAATGACTAGATTTCTAAACGGAAAACTATTTTTAGTGTATAATAAGTACATATTAGATCACTTGGAAAGGACTAACACCTATGTAGTTTAAATCTTAAAAATATGCTAATCTATTTAATCCTTTTAAATACAAATATTATTGCTATAATTGTGAGGAATAATGAGTCAATTTTAAATAATAAAAAATATCCAAGTCAATTCCAAGTAAAAGTATATGTAGATAAGTCAATTTATATTAATTAAAAATTCTAATATGAGGTATAATTATATTGTATATATACTAAGTCTTTTCAACCAGAAAATATAATACAGATGAAAATATCAAAATTATTTACAATTCAATTTTTCCTACTATTAAAACTATAATTGTTAAAAGGATTTTAAAATAGCAAAAATAATTATATGTGTCTAATTTCTAAAAAGTTTTAAAAGTACATAAAAATTTGGAATAATAAATTGTATAAGTCATTTTGAAATAATTTTAATTCTAATACCTAAATATGAGTAGTAAATTAATTGATTGATCATTTTCTATACTATAATAAATATTATTTATCTTTCTACCTAATAAAGCACATAAGTTGTTGAACAATTTATAGATGAAATAGCAAGTCAAGTAGAATTGACTATAGATTTTCTTTTTCAGAATTTTACCTTGAATTGAATTAGAATAATAGTAGGATTGATAATCACCTAAGAGATTCTCTTGCATAGTTATTATGTGAGCTCTGATCACTCAAGTCAGAATAATTAATTTTGTAAAAGAACTCTTTGGAAAGGCATTCTCTTTTTTCTTTCCACTATCAAATATCCTTTTAATAGGTAACATCTCTATGAGATAGAATTTCTCCTTTCCTGCAATTATCCGAAGTTGCTCATGTTGGAAGAAACCAAGAAGCCTTGTTTCTTGGTTGACATGGTTAGCGGTAGGGATATAATTGAGCCATGGTAGATTGAATATGAATGACACCAAAATCCTTGCACTTAGACATCTATTACTAAGGGTGGGTTCTTTCCTTTAATAGAGTCCATGGAAGGTTTTGATGCACCTAGTGAATACCTAGAAGGATCATAAAGTTACTATTATGGGCATCATATTTGAAATTAATGGAAAGGTTATACCCCGTGTGACTAGTCTATCTTTAGAGAATAAAAAACGTAAAATGTGTTAACAAGGTATAAAATGAAACAAGTATGAAATGGCTTGTTTGGTCTACTTGAACTTAAGATAATAATTTATTCAAAGACTTATAAGTATCATTTATATGATATATTCATTTAATACATGTGTAGTTATTGATAATATAAATTTATTTTCAAATAAAATTAACCTTAACTAATTTTAAAAGTTTTTGTTTAATACATTTATAATTTATCCTAATTATCTAAAACAATTTTATATTTATAAATCACGCAATTCGGGAAACGGTACAATAGTAATCCTTGCAACGAAGGAATAAACGAAGTGGAAAGGATTGTAAGTACTTCGGTCAAATGTATAAACAAACAAAAACGAAACACAGAATACTGAATTAGATAATTCGATAAGGCGGTTAAAGACATAAGACCACTTTGTAATCAGGTGTAGCAGTACAGTGTCATATCTCGCTCCCAAGATATTGATGCGGCAATAGGAGGTGCCAGCTAAGCATCCTGTACAACCCGCACTGTTCCAAAACTCCATTTCCAAAGAGCTAAAGAGGATGCTGAAAATATTGCTAGGTTTGTCTTTACATTAAAACTATTAATTTGTGCATATCCTGTAACGGTAGCATTTATGGAGACTAGATTTCAAATAGTTCGGGTGCGTTGTCAATGATTCCAATTTTTACTTTCTCAGTGGTAATGATGGACTTCATAACCTCTTCCAAAGCTCCCATTTTGGTGTAAGACTGAAATGTGCGTGAAAAAAACTGTTTAATGCATAGGGAGATCCATTAAATATATATTCTTTTCTTGGCTTCTGTTGCCAGACAAGGTAGTCTCTACGTTGTATTTAACATACATATGCAATTCTTACATCAACTCGTTGGGTGCAACCAACCGTACTTCATGTATTATAAACGTAAGGTTTCTCAACAATGTATTTTCTTGTGATATTGTTATCAGGGTTTAACTATGTGATTTTTGTTGAAATATTAAATGCATATTAGTGTTTGTCTTTCGAGCCAAATGCTGACCTACCATCCCTGACGACCTACACAACAATCATAAACAATGAATCTGGTAAGTGAATTTTGAAATCTGAAAAAATGGGGGAAATGATTTTGGAAGGATGATAAAAGGAATGTTTTAGATTCATTCAGGGTGTTCAGCAAATCAGAGAGAAGTTGCAGAGCAGAGCAAAGTAGAAAGTAAGCGATCAACAAATACAGTCATTGGAGATATACAAGGAAGCTTGTTACGTGACTGCAGTTGCACGAGCTCCTTTGTGTCATTTTGTAAGTTCGTAGTTTATTGCTTGATTCGACCTATGAAGTAGTGATTGCTCCAAGCACCATTGTATGCAGCCATTAGAGCTGCAAGTTAAAGTTTTTGAAGTTTGAAGTTTTACCAATTTTAAGGTTATTTTAGGGTTTTCTGGTTGAAGCAGAATGCTCCCAAATTTTGTAATAGTTTGAATCAAATTTGAATAGAAAGCTAGTAGGCATACTTGAACCTATTGTTCTTCCCTTATTTGTTGTATTTGAGAACTTTATTCTGGAATACTTCAAGCATTGGTTCTCTAGTTTTAATAGTGGAAAAGTTCACGTTATAGTTATGTTACTCGGTTTGGTTTTTATTTGAGTTTTAACTTTACAGTTATTACCGAGTTCACTCGGCATCTTCTTCTACTGAGCTCCACCCTGTAGTGGCTACCGAGTTCACTCGGTACCTTCTTCTACCGAGCTCCACCCTCTAGTGGCTACTAAGTTCACTCGGCATCCACACTACCGAGCTCACTTGGCATCCATTGGTGCCGAGTTGTTCTTCATTTGCCGAGCTCACTCGACACTCTCTTGCCACTCAGTTTATTAAGGTGCCAAGCAAAACTGGCACTCGGTAATAGTTTTTGCCGAGCATTATTTAGGGTTATGAATTTATTTTAAATATTTCTCATAATTTTGAGTTAAACTCATTGACCCATGTTTCATGAGTAATGATTCAATATGAATCCATCTCTCATGAGAATAAATGGAACACTTGGCGCTCATTGGATCTAGGTGATGCTCACAAGGGTAAGGCACCGGGACTTCTTGGGAGGTCACCCATCCTAGTACTACTCTAGCTTGAGTGTGCTTAAGTACGGAGTTTCCTCCATGGTTAAACCCAAAGCTTGCAACCCCATTTGCAAAACCTTCACCAAGTGTTGTGCCTTATGAACCATTCATTCGAAATCCCCTTAAGCTCATCAATTGATAAGTAGGATATAATTTCCATAGCAAGTCAAATTGTGATATTGCTATCAGGATTTAACTATGTGATTTTGAGTCAAACTCATTGACTCATGTTTCATGAGTAGTGATTCAACATGAATCCATCTCTCATGAGTAGATTTAACTATGTGCTAAGTGTTCTATTTATTCTCATGAGAGATGGATTCATGTTGAATCACTACTCATGAAACATGGATCGGTGAGTTTGACTCAAAATCACATAGTTAAATCCTCATAGCAATATCACAATTTGACTTGCTATGGAAATTATCTCCTACTTATCAATGTATTTTCTTGATGAAAAACAATTCTTACACGTGTTTATCAACAACTGGTGTGAGTTGAACATAGGGACATCGTCATATTAAATCTAGTGCTTCCATATCAAATAAACTAAAATGACTAAACAATCAGACACGAAGAACACGTTCTTTTTCCATTTGACTGCAAAGTTAATATCATCTACTTATACTAAAGAGGTGTCGCATGTCTCTGAAATGCTCCCAACTGGATTTTTGGACTCTGTGTCCATGACTAGCCGCCCCGTGCTAATGACCTTTTCTTGAATGACTCCTATCAACGTCTCGATATGGGATTGTTCTACTTACGAAAAAGGTGACGACGAAAAAGACAAAGAGCGTGACGGTGACAGGTCAATGAAAGGAGGTTTCAATGTTTTCCTAAACCAAACGTCAGAGGTGATGGATTTCCTTGAACAGTGAAACGGTCTAAATTTCGGCCAAATTGTTTTAATCGTAGTCACTCGCTCTTCACAATTGTCCACCGTCGGATTTGGAATTTACGTTTGGACATTCAAATAAGAAAACACCTATACTACGGCGTAATTAGATTGTAGATGTTCACAATAACAAATATATTGATATTAATAAACTTCCACAATTTATCTTATTCATAATTTTCTAATAATTTTTTTCTTTCCAAATATATAAACCATAACGGATAGTTTACCCTAAAATATAACTTAAACCAACATTTAATATACCATAGTTCTCAAGAAATGACTCGGTACATGGTATATCAACCTCCTAAAAAGGAAAGTCAATAGTTTACGAAATTTATAAGTGGATAAACAGAAGAAAAAAATTAGATGCTCCATCTATTTTTAGTGGCTCAGCTCTCAGCACAAAATATTAGCAAAATGATTACATGAAAACATTAGTTGCACGTCTATAGATGGGCAAATAAAGTCAGAACTTGGATAATAGGAGCGAACCTTGTTATTAGTTTGGCTCATAACAATTTATCCTTTTACAGGAAGCCTCTAGCCATGTTAAAGTTTTCAAATAGACCTATTTCACTTTTTATAGCAGTTAGCGGATTACATATATTCTATGAAGACCTATTCAAACATTTTGTAACAAAAACAGAAATCATCGGGGGATTTTCGCTTAGAAAAACCTCTAGAAACAAATCGACAAATATTAAAGTTATCTCGGTCCAGATAAAATAAGAATGTTCCAAATAGATAGCCCGTGTCACAAGGGACGCCATAGCAGAAGAATCCACAACCAAACTGCAGATTCATATCATTGTATGAGACATTGCTGCTAAGAAGGATCGGTCGGACGAGTGTATCTTCGGAAACTGAAGGTGTCAGGAAATCTATTGACTGGATATTGTTCTTCCAAGTTCTGCCTCAAAAGGCAGTTGTCGAAGAAAGCGCAAGTCTCTCTGCAAACAGCGAGCAGGATATAAGAAAGAGTGGCAGAAAGAGAAATTTTAAAAGAGGAGAAGACGGAAAACTGTCCATTCTTATCATTTTTCTATAAACAGAAATGCCCGAAAGTGTGAGACCGTAGAAAAATAAAATGCTCAACCAATAGATGTTTTGAATTTAAAGAGCTTTAATGGCAATGTATAGGGAAGGAAGGAGTTAGGTTAAATCATATTGCCGAGTTCAACAACGGGAATACAAGCGGAATAGGCATAGGCATATGTAAATTCTTAAAATTTTGAATTTTTTATTTGGATGCACCAAATTGGAATTGGAATACGAAGTAAAATAGGAATATGCATTCTAATTTTGGCCCAAAAATGGGATTTTACAATTCCACCCAAATAGGTGTTATTGGAATACGTATTCCTATTCTAGTTTTATTTATTTTAGAAAACATAAATTTTGGGATCCACAAATTCCCCATCAAATATTGGCTGAACCAAACACAGAACAGAAATATGTAGCCCTATTTTCTATTCCAGAATAGCTATTCATATTCCCCTATTCCTATTCCCATAGCCAAACGGGCCCCAAATGATATTGAAGTCAGGGTGTGTTTGGTTAATATTGACTAAGAAACAAAATAAGATGTGAAAAGTATGGCCCTACAAAGTCATCCCCAATCAAATAAAATTGCATTTATTTCACTCAACTAAAGACAAGTGCATATCCGTTTTTTATTTCTATATTAGGTAGAATTAAGTATCACGGGCCCAAACGATGCCATGGTGAACATACAGTTTAAACATTACATACTACTAGATTCTTATGGCAAATTTTTTTCTTAGTGTTTGATATTTAAGGTTGGCCTATGGTGAATGTTACATAAGTCATATGGTGGATGAAAAGTTATAATATCTTATCTCAATATCAGCTTTAGTCAAATTTATTGATTTTATGTTTTATTAGTGGTTGACAAGAATCTATCATGGTGGATGAAAAGTTATGATATTCTTCTCAATGTCCATTTTAGTTGGATTTATTAATTTATGCTTCATAGGTGGTTGACATGAATCTATCTCTATTGTAATCAATGCCACATTGGTACATTTAGCAATAATGTTTAAATGGGTTGTTAATAAAATTCAATTCTCAAAAAATAACATTTGACTAATACAAGTCATACAATTCCTTTTATAAGAAATTAGTTTTAACATAACTATTGGGTATTTAATTATTGAGTCCTGTGATCTTTAAAATAGAACAACTAACTTCAATTGTAAAATAAAATTTAATCAATAAAAGTGGGATAATTATTTACATCATTGTTACAAGAATCATCCATGATATTTTTATTGATCATTTGACCAGTGAAGAGTGGGATGTTTAAATAAAGTGTTTCATATCAATACAATGAAATAATTTCTTATGAATTCATAAAAGGAGACAAAATGAAATGAAGATGAAATGTTAAATATTTAAGAGATAATTATTTTATCTTTGTCGAGAACAACGACCTATTTAAATCTGAATCTTTCAGTTACAACTAACCAAGTTCAACATAAATAATTATTGAATGAGCTTTGCATCTCCTGCCATGTTGTGTGCTTTCAGTGAAGGTCCTCCTTGTCCTCCTCCATCAAACCAAACACAAGTGTGTCTAGATCTATGTCTTGTCATTTCTACGAAATCTTGTTTTTGTTGAACAGCCACCCCCCTACCCGCCCACCTCATTCCCCCCCCCACCCACAAGCTCTAGGATAAAGGTGTCCTCGTTTGGGACCCCTTACCTGCTACATGATTTGGTTTTCCTTTGTGTTTCTACATCTAAGGAAAATCAAAATAATGTTAACTTATGGAAGGTGGAGATCCCTAAACTAGGTTGGAAAAATAAAATTCTCGGTCACAAGGTTGTCATGTCTTTGAAAGGGGCATTTGAGATTGCTCATGGAAAAGATGGGCTATAGATCAACTTGTCAGACTTGCTAGTCAAGAATATCTCACTTAGGTTTTCTTAGGCTTCAGTTAGCCACTTTTCTACTCTTCGACCATTCGTCAAAATAATACTAAGAAAATGGGTTTCTATGAAGTGGACATTCAAGGGCTTAGTTAGTGTCTCTGTGTTGTCAGATGCTCTTTTTTATTTATTTTTATGTCTAAAGAAAACAAGTGCACCATCTTGGTGGGGTCTTTGAGATTAGGATAATATGCATTGAATTTGGCCAAATGGAGACCTATTTTTAACCCAACAATGAACCCTCTTAGTATGGTGTCAGTCAGGATAAGACTCCATGATCTCTCACTGGAGTTCATGGATGAGAAGATATTTAGATGGATTGGGGAGTCTTTTGGAAAAACTATTAGAACATATAGTGTTACTATTAAGCAAATATAGATTGGTGTTTACAGGATTCTATGTGAAGCTAGCTATAAACAAGACCCTACCTAGTTTAGTGGACCTGAAATCAAAATGGAGAGTGTGGACTCAACCCATCACATATGAGAATTATCCTATATTCTATTAGAAATTCTCCTCATACAATCATCTCATCTTTGATTATCTTTTGAATAGAGAGAAGGGGAAAGGAAAGAAAGATAAGGAAAAGGTGATAGTGATGGATACCACTGATCCAGGAGAGTGCTCCAATACTTTCCCCCTAAACAATGGGGAAGAAAAGGAGAATAAGGAGAGGGAGATTCATTTTTTTGGGGAGGAGAAGACAATGATGGAGAACTAACATTTCTCTCAAGACTTTGCTAAGATTTTCATCTCTCTAGATAAACAATGTAGGGAAGATCCTTAGAAGAATCTTAAAGAAGGAGAAATCCTTAAAGAAGGGATTCAAAGTGTGGAAAGGACCCCTGTAATGAATACTAGGGCCAGAAATCCTTTGGTTGACCACTCTATGAGTTTGGAAGGGAAGTGAAATGTCCCCTTTTCTGATTTGATATGGTATTTCACACCTCTAATCAGATCTTTAAGATCAAACAACTAATATCACAAAGATCCACCAAATTTCTCAAGAAACCCCAAATCGGGTATGCCGAAAATAGTGCCAAAAAACTTCATAACTTCACCTGTTATTAATAAATCTGAAAGTAGACATTTTTAAAGAAATTTGAGCAGCATAACAGCCTATAAAATGTCATTTCCAGATCTGTATAACATGCACACCATAGCTCCCAAATGGAGGACAAAAACAATGCTCATCGAGCTCCCGAAAATAGCACAAAATAGCCCGAAATCACCACAAAAACTTAATAATCTATCACAGAAGTATAATCATATCCAAATACATATTTTCAGCTCTATTTTAACATTTAAAAGTCTGATATACAGCAGCAACCCAAACTGATATGAAATACTCAACTGGAAACACCAAACTCTTACAAAAATACACCCGGAAACTCACAAATCTGCACTGTTTAGCACAAAGGCAAACTCTGCATGAGCATGCACATGGAATGGCTTCAAACTCCTGTCCTTAGCCTTCTTGAAAACCTGCAAACTCCTATTCTTGGGTCTCCCTGGAAACCTGCAAACTCCCGTTCTTGGGTCTCCTTCTCCACAGGTTTGGCAGCCTCTGAAGAATAACAAAGAATGAGCAAAATCAAGTTCTGGAATCTCCCCAAAATGCCTCCAAACCCCTTAAAAGAGGGCATAACTGTAACTCACATCCAAGAGAGGTTAATGAAACATATTTTAATAATAATTTTCATTTATTAGTCCAACGGTTTCCAAAGATTAACCCCCTTTTTCTGAAACTTCACTTTCTTGGGCCTGCCTACCTTAGCAAAGATTATTATTTTTTTAATTATTTGAAAAGGGGACATGAAAAGTCCTTTCCTCCCAAACATTGCTTGTTCTCAAGCAATGGTTGAACAATAAACCAATCAATCCACCTGGATCCCAAATGTAGTCATGAACTATACTATTGTAAATTAACACAGGCTCCTGCAATATCCTCTGCAATATAACCAAGAGGAATCTGTAATCAAATTGACAATTACTGCTCAACCAAACTCCAAAGTCACAACTTCCATAGTCAAAAACCCATGAGACACAAATTCTTAGAACATCAAAATCCAAGTAAAGTGGACTACCAACACAGTAAATACCATCAATGCATTCCACTGGCCTATACGAAATGTACAATCCAACTCTGCAACAATGGTGAATGCTCCCGAATGAAACTATACCAAGTATGGAGAATCCACACACTATACAATGCCTGTAGTCAACACAACCCTGTAGATCATTGACCACTATCTCATAACCATAACTACCATGCACCCCTGATGGTGAAAAGCCATCACAAGATAAATAGCAAGAATTGGAACCCAAACCAAATTTTCCTGCCATCAACTCCTCAACACAAGGATCAAATGCTAACTGATGTACATACCTTGCAATATAATGTTGATAAAAAAAACTAACCTTAGTCAACAGCTCACCATGAACAAGTGATACAACCCACTGTGACTGATCACCAGCTAAGTCAGGAGATGTCATAGCCAAAGGAGTAGAATCAATAACAACACCCGCTGAAGCATCACTCTGAAACTCCTGCTCTAAGTCATGTATTATCAAGCTGTCAACTGTAGAACCTATTACCATGTCATGCCCATCATAACCCTCATTCTGAGGTGTCAAACTATCCCATAACTGACGACAAGCACTAGGAACCAAAGTACATCTTTGTATCATCATCTCATCAACATGGTCATCAAAGGTAAATTGATGAGTGTACCTCATAGTGTAATGCCGATAGAATGCGCCAATCTTAGTCCGTGGCTCAGACTATAATCCAGATGAAACTAACTGCAATTGATCATTAACCATGTTGGAACTAACTACTACCTCTAAAGATATCACCAAGGGGGTAGTATTACTTGCAGGAACCATGCCAACTGCCGACTCACCAACATCACACATGATCTTTGATACATCTCTAGTCTCTGTGCCTTCAATACTAGAGGCCACCACCCTGTCAGGCATACAACAATCTGCGACAACACTCAACTCAACTAAACCTGACTCTAGTGGGAATGAACCTGATATGCCAATGTTAGTATCAAGGATGGATGCATCCCCATCTCTACTATCTCTGACAATCTCGACCATGGACATCCTCGGATCACCAAACACCATAGTTTGTGACTATATAGAATCAGGTAAAGACTGTAGTCGCTCTAACTCCATGGTCACCTTAGCCAAATGAAACTGTGACTCCTTGAGAGCCAACTGTGTACTCTCAAGAATCTCAGAAGTCACCTCAAGCTGCTCAGTAAGCTCACTCACCTCATCTTCCTTGGACAACAATGCATCATATGCTGTACTACCCCACTCGATAAGATAATCTTTGTCGGCTACCAACTGCATATAATTCTGTCTCAAAATCCGAATAGCCTCCCATAAAGAGTGGATCTCTATCAAGGAAAGATAACTGCCTTCCTGCTCATCACTAGTAGGAGAACCCCATCCATAAACTGCTAACAACTGATGAGCAGCATCGAAATGCTGGCAAGTGATAGCAATGTCTCGGTCACTAACTCTCAATTGATTAGACACATGATGGCACTGGCTTGACTATCTCTTACAAACATCCTCTGATGCACTATCTAAAGGAGTATCCTCAAAGTTACTAGTCTCTAGAGTATTACCATCCATATCCTGTGAATAAAATCTAAAGCTCATATCAACATATGGAGTATCAAAAACATTAGTACTGCTGTCCAACTCCTCTGTACCCAAGGAAACTAAGTCTTCAAAACTGCCCACTGCATCCTCCTGGATATCATCAATGCCAATATGATCCTGGGACTCATCCATACACATTGCCAAATATGAAATATCATCAACACATTCCAGCAAGTATGGTCGACTAGATATATGAACAAAGCCCAACATCGGTGTATAAAAACTAATACCAACATCAGACAAGATACTAGCACAGGAAAAGACAACACCGTGTAATCTGGTAATCAAATCCATGATAGCACCCAAACAAACACTGCTACCAAAAAGTGTTAAAGATCTCCAGTCAACTGAATCCCAAATGCCAATATAACAATCTCGAGTCCATATCCGTAAACTAGAATCAACTGGTAACTCAAGAAAACTCCTCACCTGAGTAATATGACCAATACCAACTAACTCCACATACCTGTCATGATGAGATAATGAAGCCACAATACTATCTTTCTTCACCTTCAACTAGTTGGACAAATCATGTGAAGTACTACCATCCTCAACCTCATGTGATGAAGCATCTAACTGTGCCTGGTGCTCTTTCTTAGCAAAGTCATGAATGCTCAATGTTTGCTCATCTCTACCAGGTATCTCACCATCCTGCACAACAACATCCTCATAATCATCATCTGAACCCACTAAACTGTAGTCACTGCCTATTATAACTATACCATCCTGAATACCTGTGGCATCACCCTTTGATGACCTATAAACAATTGTCTCAATTTCAGTATCAAGTTGACCGTTACTATCAATCTGTCTAATATCCTTTCCCACCACCTCCTGTGGCAGAGTAGAATCTGAGACATCTACCTGGCTATCAGCTAGTTTCTCAAACTCCTCATGCAAGTTCTTGGGAATTGTGTCAGCTGTCCTGTGAGAAAATCTGCCAAATAGAAATCCAGTCAACTTATTCACCTTAGCTGGGTCAGAAAACATGTCATTCATTATACGGTGGTGCTCAACCAACTATTCAGACATGTCATGGCTTATTTTCATAAGTTTATCTCGAATGTCTAAATAACCATCCTTTCTACTATTTTGACTTTGGATATCAATTGTCCAAGATCGTGTCCTCTGAGACTCTGTACTATACCTGTCCATTCTGGATAAAGTAGAGTGTAACTCCAATAGGATATAACTTCTTCAAACACCAAGAACTAACATGAAAATGATTAGAAGTAGCATGCAACCATATATTTTGACATGCAACTGATTAGAAGCAACATGCAACGACCAAATTATGACATGCAAGATCTGGGTAGTTGTCAAAACTGACATGCAAACTTCTACAACCACCAAATTCACAAAGAACTAAAATGAAAATGATTAGAAGTAGCATGCAACCATAAATTATGACATGCAATTGATTAGAAGCAACATGCAACCACCAAATTATGACATGCAAGATTTGGGTAGTTCTCAAAACTTAAATGCAAGATCTGGGTAGTTGTCAAAATTGACATGCAAGCTTCTACAAACCCTCAGGCTAGCAAGATCATGGCTCTGATACCACTGAAATGTTCCCTTTTCTGATTTGATATGGTATTTAACACCTCTAATAATATCTTTAAGATCAAACAACTAATATCACAAAGATCCACCAAATTTTTCAAGAAACCCCAAATCGGCTATGTCGAAAATAGTGCCAAAAAACTTCACAGCTTCACTTGTTATTAATAAATCTGAAAGTAGAAATTTTTACAGAAATTTGAGCAGCATAACAGCCTATAGAATTTCATTTCCAGATCTGTATAACATGCACACCATAGCTCCCAAATGGAGGACAAAAACAATGCTCATCGGGCTCCCAAAAATAGCACAAAATAGCCCGAAATCACCACAAAAACTTAATAATCTATCACATAAGTATAATCATATCCAAATACATATTTTCAGCTCTATTTTAACATTTAAAAGTCTGATATACAGCAGCAACCCAAACTGATATGAAATACTCAACCGGAAACACCAAACTCTTACAAAAATACACCCAGAAACTCACAAATCTGCACTGTTTAGCACAAAGGCAAACTCTGCATGAGCATGCACATGGAATGGCTTCAAACTCCCATCCTTAGCCTTCTTGGAAACCTGCAAACTCCTGTTCTTGGGTCTCCCTGGAAACCTGCAAACTCTTGTTCTTGGGTCTCCTTCTCCACAGGTTTGGCAGCCTCTGAAGAATAACAAAGAATGAGCAAAATCAAGTTCTGAAATTTTCCCAAAATGCCTCCAAACCCCTTAAAAGAGGGCATAACCGTAACTCACATCCAAGAGAGGTTAATGAAACATATTTTAATAATAATTTTCATTTATTAGTCCAACGGTTTCCAAAGATTAACCCCCTTTTTCCGAAACTTCACTTTCTTGGGCCTGCCTACCTTAGCAAAGATTATTATTTTTTTAATTATTTGAAAAGGGGACATGACAGGAAGGAAGTGGTCCTTTGGTTGGTGGAGGTAAAGAAGGGCTTTTTAGGGATGGACCCCAAGATGGTAGTGGGGAATCTTAAGGATGGAAATATTAACATGTTGAATAGATCTAGAGGGAGGAAGTCTTGAAAGAATAAGGAGAGAAAGATTTATGTTGTTGGGGAGTAGAAGACAATGATAGAGATCTACCCTATCTCTCATGACTTAGCTATGCTTGTTGCCTATCTAGAAAAATAATGTAGGGAGGACCCTCAGAAGAATCTTGAAGAAGGAGAAATCCTGAAGAAGGGATTCAGAGTGTGAAAATGACCCCCTAATGAATATTGAGGCTCAAACTTCTTTAGTTGACCACTCCATTAGTCTAGAAGTGAAGGAAGTGGTCCTCCCGGTGGTAGAGGAAAAGAAGGGATTTCTGGGGATGGACATTGAGATGGTAGTGGGGGATCTTAAGGATGGAAATGCTAACATGTTGAGTACATCTAGAGGGAGGGAATTTGGAGAGAAGATGTGGGGGGAGTATGCTTCACCTATAAGTTGCCTAGCAGTATCCCTCGGATAATTAGTGAGAAAGTGCTTTCCCCATCTATACCATGACTAGATTACCTGTTGATCCCAACCCGACTTATGGGAGACTCTTATGAGGGGTGGAATATATTTAGAATGAAGATATAGGAAACTATTAATTCTAAGGTCAAGAGAACTCTAAAGAAAACTGCCAGGATGAAAGCAACTGCAAGGGACATTGCTTGAGGTACTCAGCTTACCTTTGAGGGTACCTAGAGATGTAGGAAATGAAGATAATTTGTTGGAATATTAGTGGGCTTAGTAGCCCTAGGAAGTAGTATCTTATTAACCTAAAAATTACATGGCATAAAGTGGATGTTATCCTAATTTAGGAAATTAAAATGACAATTAGGAATTCTAAAAGTTGGGTGGCTTACATCTGGCTTGGTGCTAACTATTCTTGTAGGGAGTTGACTCATGCTTCTTGGGGCATCTCTGCTATATGGTACTCCAATAAGGATTCAAATAGAGAGGTTTTCTAAAATTCCCATTTCCTTGCAGTGGAGTTTATTGAGAAACATGATAGGTGGCCCTTAAATAATTTTTATGCACCAAACACGAGGGTTGTAAGGCTTCAAGTCTATGATGAGTCCTCTTGGTTTTTAGATTCTCCTTATATTTTTAACATGATATGTGCTAGTGACTTTAACATGTTCCTTTACCCCTCTAAAAATTGGGAGTATTGGAGGATTAATCTAAGAGCATGTATGATTTGATTGACATCCTTAGGCAATGGCCTCCTTGATATTGACCTCCAACAGTCTTCCTCCACTTGGTCAACTAATAGAATGGGTAAAGATCTTATCCAACTAAGGTTGGACTAGGTCCCAATATCAAGAAGATGGAACATTCTCCCTTTCTCTTCACTACAAGCCCTCCCTGGGATGATATTTGATCACTCCATTATCTTATCTTGTTTAGCTAGCCCAAACACAACTCTCTAGGTCATAAACCCTTGAGATACAAGATTATGTGGCACTCACAACCTCAATTTGGGGACTGCATCAAATAGTAGTGGAATACTAGGGTGGAAGGGATGACAATGTATAAGTTTGCAATAAACCTTGAAATCATTAAAAGAGAGGTGTGTGGTTGGAGTAAATCAACCTTTGGAGGTTTTTTTAGACAAAAAATGACTTTGAGAAGAGGCTTAAGGATTTTCAAAGTGCTAAGACCAATGAGGACATCCCTAAGGAAACTGTCTAGGAAGAAAGAGAGTTGAGAAGTAAGTCAAAGGAATTTTTTAGGAGAGGACATTTTTTGGAAATAAACATCATGAATTTAGTGGCTCATGGAAGGGGATAGGGACACTAATTTATTTCATAGGTCAGCCTCTAAGCAGAAAAAAAGGAACACTATAACTAAATTGTTGGATAATAAAAATAGGGTACTTATTGAATAAGTAGATTTGGGAAACTAGGCTTCCAAATACTTCCATAATATCTACAATCATCCTATGCTTCCTCATAATCAAAGAAAGAGAGGAATTGGTGGTAATGATTAACTTGGTGGTGGATGTGGGAATGAATAATGATTTGATCAAAAGTGTGGAAGTTGAGGAAGTGAAACTAGTTGTTTTCTCCATGGAAGCCTATAAGGCCCAATGCCCTGATGGCTTCCCATCTTCTTTCTTTCAGGATCCCTTGGAAATCATAAAATTTGACTTCACGCATGTCGTTAGAGTTTTCACAAATAAAGGAAGATTCTTGGAAGAGCTTAATTAGACATACATTGTCCTAGTTCTAAGAAGTAGTGAGCCCACTAGGATAGAGGATTATTGGCCCATCAACATCTTCAACACCATGTATAAAATCTATTCTAAGATTTTGGTAAATTGGTTTAGGCTCCTCTTTGATAAGTTTATCAAACCATCTAAAAATGGATTTGTTCCATGTCAACAAATTTTGGGCACTGCTATTACTTCACATGAAGTCCTGTATTCTATGGAGAAGAGTAAGAACCCAAGTATGGAAATGAAATTTGACATCTCTAAGACATGTTACAAATTAGGGCATGATTTTGTTTCTTATATTTTGATAAGTTGGTTGGGTTTTTGGGAGATATTTATCCTACTGATTATGGAGGTTTTCAATTATATCAAATTTGTTGTTGTCCTTAATGGGGCTCTATAGAATTTTTTTAAATTCTACCAGAGGGTTAAGACAAGGGGAGTCCCTTTCCCCCTATGTGTTCATCATTGCACATGAGTTTCTTGGAAGAAACTTTATAGGCATGATGCAACAAGAAAAAATAAAAGGTATCAAACCTACCACTACACTCTCCTCAAAGGTTCTTCAATAGTTTATGGAGGATACTTTTCTATATAGAATTTCTTTAATCAAAGAAGCCAGGTGCTAGAAGGAGCTCCTAGAAAATTATGCTAAATTTTCATAACAACACATTAAGTATCACAAGTGAAAGATATATTTATTCAATACTAAGAGAAACCTACAAGATTGGATTGTAATAGAATTACAATGTCAAATGGCTAACCTCCTTGAAACTTACCTTGGGCTACCCCTCACTATTAAGCATGCCACTTGCCAATTTTGGAACTTGATTATGGATTATATTTAGAGGAAGTGTGTTGGTTGGAAGGTGAAGGTTCTCAGCAGTGTTGGTAAGTTTTCACTCCTCTTGACCTCTTTGCAAAGTATTCTTTCCTATTTTTTATCCATGTTTAAAATCTATAGAAAAATTAGGGACACTACAAATAAAATTTAACGCAATTTCTTGTGGTCATGAACAGAGGAGAAATCTAGGATGAGCCTTGTTGCCTAAGAGAAGGTTTTCAAACCTAAATCATAGTGGGTATTAAACTTGAGGATAATTTTTTTATCTTAATCAGTTGCTTATGGTGAAGGTTGGATGGAGGTTGACTCAAAATGTGATAGGGTGGTGTAGAATCTTGAAGACTAAATACTTGAGAAGGAATCCTTTCATGTATCACCTTGGAAATAATGACCTTCCTCAAGATCAAGAATATGGGCATGGGGCCTATATTGTTAGTAGTCATAAATTCCCAAGGAAGGGTATTACATGGGTGATTGGGGATGGGAACATGATTAGATTTTGGGATGATAATTGGATGGGTAACACTTTGTGTCAAACTTAATTTAGCTTACTAAGGAATACTTGTATAAAATAGTTTGGTATATGGTAGAGAAATTATATAGATAGAAATGGGAATTAAAGAGAAATCTAGATCATATGATCCGAAACTAGAATTTATCCCAAGAATTGCAGAGCATGATGGAAAGAGTCAAGATTCCAATATTCCTTACAAGGATTTAGTGATTTGGCATCCAAATGCCTCTGGGTAATTAAATGTTAAATCTTCCTATAATATTATTATAAGGGTTGAGGAGGGTATGAACTAGAAATATGTATGGAATCTAGGAATAATCCTGGAAGTGAACTTCTTCTAGTGAACAACACTTTATTGGAGCATTCTCACAGTTGGGAACCTCAAGAGAAGAGGTTTTCGATTGGTTAATCAGTGTATGGTGTGTCATAGGGAGGAAGAATATACCACTCAAATTTTTTTCCTTTACGCCTATGATAGGGAGGTGTGGACGGTTATTTTCCATGGATTCAGGATTTAGTGGGTTTTCTAATGGTGATCTTCAGCAATTCATTCTAGTCTTGCAAGCTCCTTCTGTCCACCTCCTCATTAGAATGTTATGGAAGCTATTACCCCCATATGTGTTATCTAAGCTATGTAAGGAAATAAATAAGTGCATTCTTAGGGGCAAGCCCTCTCCTCCCTGGGTTACTCTTTATATTTTTGTTAACCTTTTAGATGAATTCATTTTTGGAAGTCTATTGGGAATGTAAGATACTGGGGGGGTGAATCACGATATAAAAAACCTTTTGAATTCTTCAAACAAATAATCAAATCAAATGCATTCACCTCTAACCCATCTCATATCTAGATCATGAAACATATAACCATAAACTGTAATGCTAAAATAGATCTAACTATTCATCACATCTACAAACATAAAGTAAATGTGAACACATCAAACACAAGATTTGGTTACCCAAAATACCTCCAAGGTGAAGGTAAAACTAGGGTGGGGATGCCACCCATAAATCTTGACTATTGTAGCAATAAAGTGTGTCTATTAAGGCTACAATATTTGATCACTTCTACTAATATACCCTTTGAGGGGTTTATTGGAAATATAAGAGAAGTAACTAAGAGGTAGGGGTGAATTAGTTACCAAAAAAAGAAAACCCAGATCCCTTGAATGTCAATACAAACCAAAATGCAATGTAAACTAAACTCTATTGTAACTCAATAAATACATAGGCAATCGGTTTACAGTAACAAATGATGTAACTCGGTATACATTAAAATAACTTGACAAATGCTTATCGTGAACACATAAAAGAAATAACATGAACATAATTGACACCGAAATTTAACATGGAAACCCAATTTTGAAAAAACCACCAATTGCAACTAGTTACTAATCTTCACTCTTTTGAAGTGAGCCCTATTAGGAGCCAACCCTATTAAAGGTTACAAAACACACTCTTAGGTGTGACCCTATTAGAGGATTTAATCACCCTATTAGGAGTGGCCTTGTTAGAGGTCTTTATACAATTCAATAGAAATGCCACCTTCTTAGAGGATTTACAAATAGCTATTAAGCCAACGCTATTAAGAGATTTAGATCACTGCTACAATGGTTAGAGAGTAACAATGCGATTACTTGATTTGTGATGCAACTAAATTGCTGATTATAGATCTCAATTTTGGCTTGTATACTTGATCCTTCCTGATTGAATGTATCTTTGCATTTCAACAAGGATATTCTACTTATCCTTCTAATTTGCTTCCTCTAATCATCATCAAATATTCAATTATGTTCCACACATTTAATCCTCAACTTGACCTTGTATTTATATCTTATACATTGTCAAGTCAGCTTGAATAAAACTTAGAATAATTAATATTCATCTCCTTAGTCGGCTAGAAACAAAAAATAATTCAATTGAACTCAACATGCCAAAACAAGAAAATGCTTCATTAGCTAACCTTGCTCAGTAGACATTAACTCAAAGCAATTTTCTTGTGTTAACCAAGTGATCTTGGTTAACACTGCATATTCATAAAGTTCCTTTAGTAACCAATTGAGTTTAGTTAACACTAGTTCTATCCAACATTCCCTTCATTAGCCGAGTGAGCTCGGCTACCACTCAACTTCTGTAGACTTTCCTTTGTCACCCAAGTGAAGTCTATAGACATTTTTTGCTGAACTAGGCAAACTTTGGAATGCTTGAAAGACACAGGAAACTATCTTCAATGCCCGAGTGAGCTCAACATACACTAACTAGCAATGACATGACATTTTGTGCAACATCAAAGACAATACACAATTAATCAATTGTTTCTAACAATCTACATCTTTCGCATTAATAAGAACACAACATGTCATAATGCAATGAAATTTTAGAGAAAGAATAAAATAAGGAACATATCCTTAGTTTCATTTTGATTCTCATCCATGAGAAATCCCTCTATTAGTGTGAACTCCTTCTGCCTTGAGTTTCTCCCCCTGTCAGCAAAACTCTGTCTTCAAATTTTCTTCTGATAGAAAACTATGTATTTGATATCAAACCAAGTTCATTCTCCATCTTCAACATCTCTTTCTCTTTATATTTATAAAAAAATTATGGGATATGACAATAAACTTCTCCCTCTTTGAGATCACATGCCAAAGATAATATCTAGTGAATATCAATGTGTCTCATGTACTAATTCATTTACAATGTGCCCTTGTCAATATTGCATCAACTGATTGATCTTCAACATGCTCTAGTTGATGCATCACTAAACTTCATTTAGTGAGTTTTGGATAATGGCTTAGTAAATAAATTTGCAATTTGTTCTTTAGTATTCACATATTCCAATACCTCTTTATCTTGAACTAATTCTCTCAAAAAATGATATTTTATAGCAATGTGTTTTGTTTTAGTATGCATCACAAGATTCTTTGATATATTAATTGCACTGATGTTATCACAGAAGATAACCATTGGATCCTTGATTTCTATCTTCATACCTGCTAACAATTACTTGAACCAAACAACATCTAAACAATTAATTCCTACTGCCACATATTCTGCCTCCATTTTGAGAAAGGCGTAATTGTACTATTTGAATTACACATATGGACTACATTTTGCCAGCACCAATGAAACTCTACAAATTTTGTGCAGAAATAAGAATGTGAATGATAAGTTAGAAAAGAATTCATAGCTAATATAACAAGATTTTTTTAAAATAATTATAATAATTTATATTTTGTAAAATATTAATATCAATATTATGTATTCTTATTATATAATAAGAATATACCTTATATATAAATTTAAATAATAGATATATAACTAAAAAATAGAACCTATGCATGATAAATCAATTTTTTTAAATTATTAAACATTTCTCAAGGAAATAATTTATAGGCTAACCTTTAATAGTGGAAAAGTGGCTCATTATAAGTGCGGTGATTGATAAGTTAAATAATATGACTTGTGCATTGAAAATGTAGCCATTTCATTTTAATGCTTTACAATTTAGGAGTAACATATTTGTTTGTATGCTCTCTTATCAGCCCCAACATGATGCATTTGACCATTGCAATTTTAGAGATTGATTTGGTTCTTTTTCATCTATAAAGTGTATTATCTAAATATCTCCTCGTGGTAAAAGCGGTGATGAGTAAACAAAATACTTAAAATAAAAATAAAAGGCCCTGTCGTGAAGAAATGTACAATAGAAAAGACCCTGACTTGTGTTCTTTGTAGAAATGTTTGCAATTAGCTTATGTCCCGGCTTAAATTTATGACCTCGCAGCAGGGTATCAGTGTGATAATCAAAAGACTACCGGATGATCCCACCAAAGCTGTCATATAGAACAAGGTTCCCAGTTTCTTGCATCTCCATCCTTTGAAAATATTGGGTGGATGTGTTTGTAGACAACACAAGCGTGCCATCTGAGGTCCTTAAGACAAGTTCCCCTTTGGAAGTGAGTGTTAGGGCTGCATTTTCTTGCAGCACCCGGCTCTACTTGAACTCCACACCATTTGCATATCAGACACCCTACCATAAGTGTCTTGGACAACTAAGAACATTGCAAAAAGATAGCCCGTGTCAGAAGGACTCCCATATCAGTAGAATCCACAACCAAACTGCAGATTCATATCATTGTATGAAACATTGCTGCTAAGAAGGATCAGTTGGATGAGTGCATCTTCGTAAACTGAAGGTGTCAGGAAATCTAGTGACTGGATATTGTTCTTCCAAGTTCTGCCTCCATAGGCAGTTGTTGAAGAAAGCACAATGCTCTCTGCAAACAGCGAGCAGGAAATAAGGAGGAATGGCAGAAGGAGAAAATTTAAAAGAGGAGAAGACAGAAAACTGTCCGTTCTTATCATTTTTCTATACAGCAGCAATGCCCAAAAGTGTAAGAGCGCAGAAAAATAAAATGCTCAAACAATAGATGTTTTGAACTTAGAGAGCTTTAATGGCAATTTATAGGGAAAATAGTATTTAGGTTAAATCATAATGCCAAGTTCAAGACACCAAATGATATTGAAGTCAATGCGTGTTTGGTTAATATTGACTAATAAACAAAATAAGATGTGAGAAGTATGGCTCTACAAAGTCTTCGACAGCCGTAAGGAAAGGTACATGGTCCCCAATAAAATAAAATTGCATTTAGTTCACTCGACTAAAAGACAAGTGTAGATCCATTTTCTATTTCTTTATCGGGTAGAATTAACTGTCATGGGCCCAAACGAAGTCTTGGTGAAGAGAGTGTTTAAAGATTTTTCTTAGTGTGAGATGTTTAAGGTTAGTCTATAGTAAATGGTACATAGGTCACATGGTAGATAAAAAGTTATGATATTGTTTTCTATGTCTTTATTTATTTATGTTTCATTAGTGATTGGCAAGAATCTATCATGGTAGATGAAAAGTTATGATATTCTTCTCAATGTCTATTTCACTCAAATTTATTGATTTAGGTTTCATTGCTGGTTGACCAGAATCTATCTCTAATGTAGTCAATGTCACATTGGTACATTCAACAATAATGTTTAAATGGGATGTTAAAGAAATTCAATTGTAAAAAAACTAGCTTATATATATAATATGTCGAGAATAATCCTTTTTGAGGTGCATATTTTTCATCAAATCCAAAAGTTTTTTTGTGTGGGTTATGATTTGATGAAATAGACGTCTCGAGAAGGATTACTCTTGGCATATTACTATATAAGTATATATAAGTAAGTAGTAGTCATCGTGCACCATGGAAGACACTTTTGAAGATTTTGGATGATAATAATATTTTATTTTTATTTTTCTAAATTTATCACTTTTTTAATTTTTAAAAAATAGTTCTAATTTTTTAAAAATAAATCAATTCTTTTAAAACTCTATTATGGATATGGTTGCAGTTAGGCTTAGGGTTCATACTGCAATTATTAGTTCTATTTTTGTAATGTTCGTATCAAAGTATTCTTTGGATATTTTAAACGTATTGTATATGTAGTACTTTAGTTGCATAATTTGAACACATGACTGGTTTTCTTCAATTTAGTATAATGTTAGTAATTTATTCAACATTGAATTATGTATACCTTTAATTTATATGTTGTATGCTTAGATTTAGGAACATGTTTATGGATAGGTTCACAAATAGACTTAGTGAAACAGTTCCTCATTAGAAGTAGGGTTATAGTTAGATTTAGAATTAGGAATATGGCTAGCAAAATAGTTAGACTTGGAGTGAGGGTTAGGGTTAGGAGTTAGGTGAGAATTATTTAAAAAGTAGTAGTTAGTATCATTATGTTTACAACTATAATTAAATTTTATTATGGCTATGGTTATTATTATGATTTTGCATTAGGATTAGGGCTGGTATTAGATTATAGTTATCTAGGTTCATATTAAGCTAATTCCCCCCCCCCCCCCCCCTCTCTCTCTCTCTCTCTCCTTTCTTAGATCTTTCCATCATATTCCTCTCTCTATCCCTATCTCTAAGCTCTCTCTATCAAAAAATAATAGGACCACTTGACTCTTTCTCAAGATATGCCCACCTAACCTCTCTCTCTCTCTCTCTCTCTCTCTCTCTCTCTCTCTCTACACACACACACATACACACACAGCCTAATCTCTCTCCCTCTCTCTTTATCCCTTCCCCTATCTCTCTCTCAACATCTCCCTCCCTCCACTATCCATTACCTCTCTATATATATATACCACCTAATCAACCTCTCTCTACCCCAATCTCTAAGTTATATTTCTACTAAAAATATAATAGGATCTCTATCTATCTATTTATTACACACACACACACACACACACACACATGTATGTATATATGTATGTATATATGTATGTATGTATGTATGTATGTATGTATATATGTATGTATGTATATATGTATGTATATGTATATGTATATGTATATAGATATATATATGTATACATATATACATATCTATACATATACATATACATATATATAAGTGTGTATGTATATATATACATACATATATATGTATGTATATATATACATATATACATACATATATACATATATACATATATACATATACATACATATATATACATATATACATATACATACATACATATATATACATATATATATATATATACATATACATACATATATATAAATATATATATATATATATACATATATATATACATACATATATATACATACATACATACATACATACACACATACATACATACATACATATATAAGATAAACCACAGATAGAAATAAAAATTACATGCAAATATAACCAATAATAGAAAAATAATAGATCACACAGAAATGAAAACAAGGCATGAAGATTTAACACGGTTCACCCAATCCCTAGGATACATCCACCAAACAGCAAGTCGGATCTTATTACAATCCAATGAGTACAACCTGATTACAGTCTGTGATCCCTTATAGCTCAATACTACTCAAGAAGTAATTTCGCATCACAACATCATGAAAAATACCCAACCCTAAACCCTTTTATACAAGTATTAAACCACTTTAGGGTTATAACATGTTGGTCATAAATTAGCCATAACTTTAGTGGAAAATCAATGAATGGTGAATTTACGAATAGTACCAAACCTCGAACCCCACAAAATTATGGAGTATGTACAATACTTTCGTGATCAGTCACCACAATCTAACAATACATACATACATACATACATACATATATATATATATATATGCCCCCTACTCTCTCTCTCTCTCTCTCTCTCTCTCTCTCTCTCTCTCTCTCTCTCTAGCTAGATATGGATGTCTCTCTCCAGTCCCTCCGTTTAACCAACTGTCACTCTATCTTCCCTCAATTAATAACATAATATGCATATTTTTACAGTTAGACTATGGCTATTATTATGGTTACATTAGATATTAACATCATGGCTAAAGTTATAGTTACAATTTGAGTTTAGGTGAAGATGTTTTTGATATAATAAGATACATAACTACATTTCCTTTCATATATATTTTGTTATTGTATTTTCTTAGATTAAATCCCTAATAAAGGTACAAGAGTTGAGAAAACTTTATAGTTAAAATTTTTACCAAATTTTTTTTTAATAAAATGAACATTTAACTACATATTTATTATTATATTATACAATAATTTATGATATAAGAAATTTGAAATCAAAACAATTGTATAATATCTTTTGTTTTAGTGTTAGATCCCATCTATTATTTGAGAAATGAAAATAAGAATCTATGCAATATTAATCATTTAATTGGGAAATGTTTTAAGATATAAACAAAATTATATTTGATTTTATATTTAGTTTTATCTTCAATTTAAGCTATCATATATCTCATTAATGAAATGAGAAACTCTTTATTTATTGGAAAATGAAACTAATGATCCTATTATATTTAAATAAACTTTAAATTGATTTAGAAACTATTTTATTCAGTTTTATATTTGATCTAGTTTTAAAATCTATCACTCATACTTACGCCTCATATATTAGAAAGTAAAATTATAAATTTTTATATGTTGAAAAGGAATTTATCCCCAGTGAATTTGGAAAAATTGACAACCCCCAGTCCTTGGTTCGTAACCAAAGAGGCTAGGTGAAAAGGCTGACATCTATCAAGAAAGAAAAGAAAAGGATTGATCCTATATTTAATTTCAATGGTGGATCATATCTTTCATTATGGAAAGAATAAATAAAAATATAGTAAATTGATAATGATAATTTTTTATCCAAATCTTAAACAATATTAAATTCAATGTTAAAATAATAAATTCAAAAGTATTATTAACAATTCATAAATGAAAGATAAGCAAATGTAATCCATCTTTTTATTTTCTCCAATAATAAGTGTATATTTTAGTAAATTTCTAAATCAAATTTTATTTTTTAAAACTTAGAAAATACTAAATTTTAGTGATGCTAAAAAGTTTAACTAATTAGTTTTTGAATGAATTAACATGTTAACAAAATAGATTTTGGATTTAATTTTTGAAGTTTTAGAAAAGATCAAGATCATTAATATTATGTCTAATTTTTTTTATTTAAAATGATTTTCTAGGCCTATTATTTCGGCCCTTTTAAATATCTCCTATGTTTTTGTGTATTTTAGCTCTGATTGTCTTCTATTTTTTCGGGCCTATAATGTCGGGCCCATTATTATGAAATAGAAAAAGACATTTCATATGTAACTATCTTCCATTCATTTTTCTTAACGTGGAAGATTCCATGGCATATTCTCATGCTTGGAATTGCGCTCCCATTGCATATGCCTCTCGGCATAATAGTATTTCACTAATAATATTCATATAATTATTTACAATTTTTCATAAGAAATTAGTTTTAATATCACTATTGAGTGTTTAATTATTCAATCCTATGATCTTTTAAAGAGAACAAGCTTATATATATATATATATATATATATATATATATATATATATATATATATATCACAATTGGGATTTATGAAAATAGGTGCCTCAAAAATTATTACTATCAACATTATATATATATATATATATATATATATATATATATATATATATATATATATATATATATATATATATATATATATATATATATATATATATATATATATATATATATATATATAAGCTAGTGGCATTTGTGGTGCAAGAGGAAAAATATTTTTTAATTTTTCTATTTTTGATAACGTTACTATCAAATTATTTATTTATTTTTAAATATAGTTGTATAAAGTTACTATAAAATTGGAGTTGCATAAACTTACTATAAAATTATTCTTCAACATTTTATTTTTTAATTCTATTTATGGTGTTTAATTTGTATGACTTTAATTTGTTTCTATTTTAAGGATATTGTTATGTAAAATGTTACATTTAGGAGTAGAGATATGGTTAGGGGTAGTGTTAAGGTTAGGGTTAGGGTTATTGTTAGGTTTAGGGTTACAACTAGAGCTAGAGGTAGGGTAAGGGTTACAGTTATAGTTAAAGTTGGAGTTAGGATTAGGGCTAGGTTTAGAATAGAAGTTAGAGAAAGGGTTAGGGAAGAATTAAGGTTATAGTTAGGGTTAGGGTAAGGGTAAGAACTAGGGTGACAAATATAATTAGGGTTAAGGTTAGGGTTAGGTTTAGGGTTAGAATTAGAGTTAGGATTTGTGTTAGAGCTAGAATTAAAGATAGAGTAAGGGTTAAAGAGATAGAGTTAGGGTTATTGTTAGGGTTAGAATTAGGGTAATGGTTACAATTAGGGTTAGCATTATGGATAGGGTTACAATTACAATTGGTGTTAGTGTTAGTGTTAGTGTTAGTGTTAGTGTTAGTGTTAGTGTTAGTGTTAGTGTTAGTGTTAGTGTTAGTGTTAGTGTCAGTGTTAGAGTTAGAGTTAGAGTTAGAGTTAGGGCTAGAATTGGGGTTAGGGTTAGAGTCCAGGTTAGGGTTAGAAATAGAGTTCAAGTTAGAGTTAGACTCAAAGTTAGAGATAGAGGTAGGGTTATGGTTACATTTAGAGTTAGGATTAGATTTAGGGTTAGATTTGGGGTTAGAGTAAGAGTTAGGGTTAGAATTAGGGTTTGGGTTAGGATTAGAATTAGGGCTAGGATTAGAGCTATAGTTATATATAGTGTTAGGGTTAGGATTAGGATTAGGGGTAGGGATAGGGTTATAGTTAGGGTTAGGGTTAAAGCCAGGGTTAGAGTTAGAGTTAGAGTTAGAGTTAGAGTTAGAGTTAGCTTTAGAGTTAGAGTTAGAGTTAGAGTTAGATTTAGAGTTAGAGTTAGAGTTAGAATTAGAATTAGGGTTAGGGTTAGAATTAGGTTTAGCACTAGGGTTACTATTAGAGTTACGATTAGCATTAGGGTTAGGATTATAATTAGAGTTAGTGTTAGGTTGGTGTTGGTGTGGATGAGGATGTTGGTGTTGGTGTTGGTGTTGGTGTGGTGTTTGTGTTGGTGTTCATGTTCGTGTTGGTGTTCATGTTCATTTTTGTATTCATGTTCATGTTTTTGTTTGTGTTCATGTTTGTGTATGTGTTCATTTTCATGTTCATGTTCATGTTCATGTTCATGTTTGTGTTTGTGTTCATATTCATGTTCATGTTCATGTTCGTGTTCATTTTTGTGTTAGTGTTCGTGTTAGTGTTATTGTTAGTGTTAGTGTTAGTGTTAGTGTTAGTGTTAGTGTTAGTGTTAGTGTTAGTGTTAGTGTTAGTGTTAGTGTTAGTGTTAGTGTTAGTGTTAGTGTTAGTGTTAGTGTTAGTGTTAGTTTTAGTGTTAGTGTTAGTGTTAGAATTGGGGCTAGGGTTAGGGTTAGGGTTAGGTTTAGGGTTAGAGTTAGAATTAGACTTAGAGTTGGGGTTCAAGTTAGAGTTAGAGTTAAACTTAAAGATAAAGTTGGGGTTAGTGTTAGAGTTAGGATTAGGCTTAGGCTTAGGGTTAGAGTTAGAGTTAGAGTTAGAGTTGGTATTAGAACTAGGCATGGGTTTAGGATTAGAATTAGGGTTAGGGTTAAAGTTAGATTTATATATAATGTTAAGGTTAGGATTAGGGGTAGGGTTAGGCATAGAGTTAGGGTTAGGGTTAGTGTTAGTGTTATGGTTACAATTAGAGGTATAGTTATAGTTAGGGTTAGAGTTAGAGTTAGAGTTAGGGTTAGGGTTAAAATTAGGGGTAGGGTTAGGGTTGAAATTAGAGATAGAGTTAGAGTTAGAGTTAGAGTTAGAGTTAGAGTTAGAGTTAGAGTTAGAGTTAGAGTTAGAGTTAGATTTAGAGTTAGAGTTAGAGTTAAAATTAGGGTTAGGGTTAGGGTTAGAATTATCATTAGAGTTAGAACTAGAGTTAGACTTAGGGTTAGAATTAGTTTTAGGGTTAGGATTAGAGTGAGAATTAGAGTTAGAGTTATGATAAGAGTTATAGTCTAGGGTTAGGGTTAGGGCTAGAATTGGGATTAGGGTTAGAATTATGATTAGATTTAGGGTTATATATGGTTAGAGTTAGGGTTATGTGTAGAATTAGAGTTAAAATTAATGTTAGAGTTAGGGTTAGGGTTACAATTAGAGTTAGAGTAAGAGTTAGAGTCTAAGGTAGAATTAAAGTTAGAGTTGGGGCTTTATTATTATTGAAGTTAAAGTTATTTTTGGAGTATAATTTATGTAAGAAAATTATATATTGTTGAATTTTTAATAATGATAATGAATTTTTTATTGCAATAATTAAGAAAACTAATCAATAAATATGCCTATTATTAAGGACATATTTAAATTTATGATTTTCTTTCTTAATTAACATATTTAGCAATCACATCCATAGAAGAAATATTTTTTACAAAAATAAATTTATTTTTTCTTGTTCTCTTCTTCGTGAAATTTACATAGAACAATGGGTAAACAAAACTCCCAACACAACTAATTAGAAGTAAAATTCTAAAATTAGAGACAAGAATGAATTATATACTAAAGAATTTTTTGTAATGGTGTAAATACATGTCACATTCTTTAATGATTAGGATTCCTTTGTGGCATTTATTTGGACAACGATTGTGGAATACTTTTTTCATCATTGTGGAAAACCCATCTGCTTTTGCAGATGTGTCATGTGGGAATTTTTTTCATCTTTCATCTGCATTACTTCTATTTACTCAACATAGTCAATTGGAAATATTATGTTCTCCACAATTTTAATTATAGTTGTGCATGAATCTTTAATTAGATGTAGGCATTTGTCAAACTCAGTCTCAAATAAATTATTTGAGGTCATTCAAGTAGTCAGGCTAGTATCAATAATGTTTGATTCTCTATTTGAGATATTTTTAACTCAAATAGTAACCTACACACTTATAAACAAACATCAACATATAGGGGAAAAGAGATTTTAATAATTATAGCTTGGTGTGGAAGAGGTGAGTTCTGATATGGAGGTGCCCTAGCTTGGTTGTAGGTTTGCATGTGGGGATTATGTAAAAGTGTTTCAATAGTAGAGTAGTTCTTCATTTATTACAGTGGGTGTTGTTTCTATTTGGCATCGATAGGGACTTTTTTAATTTTATAGTAGCTATTTTGGTTTTTTTTTGTGTTCCTGGTTTCAATCTTTGCATGTCAGAGATTTCTATGGCATCAATTGTGGATCTTTCTTGCATGGACAAGGCCCATAATGGGTCCTCTTCAAGCATGCATGCACAACAAGCATATACATTTTATATGAGTATTGGCCCTAATATGAAGAACGTTAATGGGTGTCTTCCTAAAACCTAGGATCGCCTAGTTTTGGTCAATCCTCCTAATTTGGTTGAAGAAGATGTCTCATTAGAGTAGACATGCTCTAGTCTATAAATTTCTTGGTATTCATATTCCATAGTCCACTCTTTAGGGTTGGATCCAACATTCCTAGTAGACTGAAGGAGATATGGACATTATGCTTGCGACAAATAGCTATTTTATGGTTATTTTCTCAAATAATATAGATCACAATAGAATCTTTGAAGGTGGCCCATACTTTTATAATTAGGTTAAATTATTTATTAAACCATGGCATGAAGGTTTTAATTTGGCTAAAGAGATGTCTTCTCAAGTTCTTGTTTGGGTTCATCTACGTCGCCTCCCCTTGGAGTTTTGGCAAGAAGATATTTTACAAAAAATTTATAGTCTTGTAGGAAAGCCTATGGCAGTTGCTACACAAACCCTTGATAAAAAGATGATTTCTTTTTCCTGGATTTATGTTGAGATAGATCTAAATAATCCCCTACTAGATTCAATGGAAATTTTTTTGGGATCTTCATCCTGGATTCAACAGTTAGATTATGAATCTCTACATTTTTTATGTTGGTTTTGTCATGAGTGTCACCATCTCCTATGATATTTCCCTAAATTTTTTAAGGATGCTCATTCCCCCTTTTTGCCACCTCCTTCTCTAAGTAAAGAGGACATAGGGAAAGCTCTCATGATGGTTGAACCTTAGGGAAAGGATAAGGAAGGATCTATACATATTAAAACTAAGGCTAAAGGATGAGGTCAAAAGAGGCCATTCTAGGATAGAAAAATAGATGGAAGCTTTAATAGGTTTGAGGTGCTAGAGAAATTAGCTTTGGAAGAAGGGGCCCCGTATGTAGTCACTTCTAATAGTGTTGGGGTTAGTATGGAGGTTGTACCAACTCTTGAACTAGAACTAGTTCAAGCTATTCAGGGACAACAAGTGGCTTAGGTGAATTTAAATAACTCCATAGAGGATGATATTTTTTTTTGCAAATTTAGCTAGAGAATTTTTAGTTTCATCTCAAAATAAGGGTCCATCTCATAGATTGAGAGTGTAAAAATGACCCATTAAGAAAGGTCCTACTGATAGCTCCTCAAAAGGTAGAAGATAAACCTTGAAAAATTAAAAATGACTAGAGATCTGTTGGTGGAATCTAGGTTTGTTAAACCTATTGATTCTCACTTTTCTCAAACCCCTCAATGATCATTCTCTCTTGGAATGTGAGGGGTTTGAATAACACCTGTTGTCAAAAAGCTATTCATGATTTGATTGAAATTCATTCTCTGGATGTCTTTTGTGTGCAAGAGACTAAGGTTTCTATTGAGGTTATGCATCAGCATGCTCCACGCATTTGGTATGCTGGTCACTATCAAAGTATTGGTTCACAAGGGAATTCTAGAGGTTTGGCTCTATTTTGGGATGCTCATAAGATTTCTCCCCTTTGGTGGATTTCTAGTCATTACTGAATCTCTATGGTGGCTATTGCCTTGGACTCTAGCGAGACTATTCTTGTGACAAATGTTTATGCCCTTATTGACATTCATGGGAAGTTCATCGCTGGGATCACATTAGGTATGTGCATTCTTCTGCTCCTTATTTTCCTTAGATTTTAGGAGGCAATTTTAATTCTATTTTAAGTCTTAAGGAGAAAAGAGGAGGTTGGCCTAGGCTTGGTCCTACTTCTGATCATTATCAATCCTAGGTGGATGTTCTTTTAGGTATTGATGTTAAGCCTTCAAATGGGGTTTTTACTTGGAACAATAGACAGAGTGGTTAGGAAGCTATCTTAGAACATTTGGATAGGTTTCTTGTTTCATGTTATTGGGTTGGTGGTGGCCTAATTATGAGTTCAAAAATTCTTGATTAGAGAGGTTATGATCAATTAAGTTCTCTTCATCTCCTGTTGCAGTCTCTAAGAACCCTTCTTTTAGATTCTAGCTTATGTGGCTCTAAAACTCATCCCTTTATGATTTGGTGGCTAAGTGGTGGGGAGAGGGTGGCCTAGCTTATGACACAACTATGTTTGTCTTTGAGAAAAAACATAAATATGTCAAATATCATCTTAAGAGATGGAATACTTCTTGCTTTGGGAACCTTCAATCTAGAAAGAAGAATGCTCTAGATCATCTTGCAATGATTACTCACCAAATCAGGGACACTAGGCTTACAAAGGTCTTAGTAGGGTAGAATCCTAGGCTATGTGGGATGTGGAAGAATGAGAACTTCGGGAAGAGATTTACTGGAAAAAAAGGCTCACATTGATTGGTTGAAGGAAGGGGATAGAAATACTACTTTTTTTCACCATTCTATTCAGGCTCATTGTAATAAAGCATATATTTCTTCATTTGTTACTACTAAAGAACTTTAGATTTATTCTTAGTTTTCTATGACCAAGGAAGCCCTTCATTTTTATTCTAACCTTTTTACTAAGGATTATCAACCTACAGCTGAGGAGGAGAACTTAATTGTTTCATGCATTCCTTCTCTTATCATCAATGCTATGAATTATTCTCTTCTTCATCCAATTTTGATATCTAAACTTGAAGAGATTATGTTTGGGATGAAGAAAGGTAAAGCTATAGACCGAGATAGCTTTGCTATGGAATTCTTTCAAGAATTTTGGGAAATTATTAATATGAATCTCTTAGAGGTTGTTAAGGAATCCCTTCAGAATAAGAAAATTCTTCATGCATTAAACTATACTTTACTGACTCTTATCCCTGAGAGAGAAGGTGCTAACAATATTGAATCCTTTCATCCCATTACTCTTTGTAATGTTGTGTACAAGATTATCACCAAATTGATTGTTGATAGACTTAAGATATGCCTTCTAGTTGTTATTTCAGAGGAACAAGGTAGTTTTGTGGCTGGTAAGAAAATTCTCAATGGAGTTGTTATTAGTTCTAAAGTTATTCATTCTATGCATACATCAAAAGAGCAAGCTATGTTCATTAAGTTGGATATGGCTAAGACTTATGACAAATTCCAATGGAGTTTCCTCCAAAAGATCCTCTTGACCTTTGGTTTCCACCAACAGTGGGTGAACTGGATTATGGTTTATGTTACTTCAGCTTCTTTTTCTTTTCTGGTGAATGGTATTTACTTCAGAGCTCTTTGGTGCCTCTAGAGGACTTCGCCAAGGGGATCCTATTTCACCTTATCTTTTATCATTCTAGCTGAGGGTTTGGGTTGCTTTCATAAGCTTTTGCTCACTAGGGTTTGATTCATGGGTGGAAATGGGTTGCTGGCTTGCCTTCTATTTCACATCTTCAATTTGCAGATGATAATTCATTTATGAGGTAAGCCCATCTTTAGGAAGCTACTTCTTTTAGGCATGCTTTGGATGTGTATCTTGTAGCTTCAAGATAGAAAGCTAATGAGAACAAATCCTCCATTTTTTCTTCAATACTCCCCAGGCTATTTATAGGTGTAATGCTACTATTTTGTGATTTCAAATTGGTTCTCTTCCCTTTGTTTATTTGGGTATTCATCTTACTGTTGCTAAACATCCTAGATCTTCCTATAAAGTTTTTCTTGATAAGCTACAACAAAAAGTTAATAATTGGACTTATCGATGGCTATCAACTACTACTCACTTGAATCTATTAAAATCAATTATTCAAGCCCTTCCTATTTACAAGTATTTTTTTCAGGCTACTTCACTATATTTTCTTTAGGAATTTGATGCTCTATCACATAAATTCCTTCAAAGTGGGAACCTTTCAACTTCTAAATGGAGTCTAGTTAAATGAAAAATAGTATATAGATCTCAAAAGGAGGTGGCCTTGACTTACGATTAGCTATTTTAAATAGATAAGTTCTTGTTGCAAAACTTTATTGGCATTGGTGTACTAACCAACATCAACTTTGGGCTCATATTATCACCCATAAGTATTTTCTAGATATTGACATGGTTGAAGTTCACCAATTTCCTCTGGAAGGGAGAGGATCCATAATTTGGAATGCACTAAAGTTTGGAGCTTAGTTGGTTAAAGATGGTCTCTTTTGGATTTGTCATCCGAGATCACAAGCTTAATTTTAGCTTGACTTTTGGGATGGGCACCCTCCTATTCTTACCAGTCATTCTCATCTACATGTCCTCTATCAAAATTTTAGTGTTTTTGGTTGGACCACAATTGATTTTTATAAGATAGGGTGTGTTAGAAATTTGGCTCCTTCCTTTTGTTGGAAACACCCTTCTGAATGACCTCCAGGAGGATATGAGGAGGACATGAAGGAGTTGTTTCAGATTTTATAGTCTCATGAGTGTACTACTTTGGTTGGTAATGATGTTCTTGCTTGGGATGTTAAATATTTATCTTGAAAAATTTTAATGTCTGCAGAATATGTTGAGCTTCTTCGACAGACATTGGGGGACATTCAAATGCCTTGGTGGAAGCAAGTTTGGTACAAGTTTTCTTGGCCCAAATGTAATTTTTTAATGTGGTTTGTTGTCCATAGCTAATATCTTATGTGGGATAATTTGTGCAAGCATGGCTTCCAATTACCCTCAATGTGTGTTCTGTGCCAGACTAGTGAAGAAAATATCTCTCATCTCTCTTTCCAATGCTCTTTCACTAGACATATTTGGCACTCTTGGTGGAATGTTTGGAACCAATTTTGTTGGCATGTTTCCTCACTAGCAGATTTATTTACACACAGGGGTAAGGCTCTTGTCAAGACTTCATTTCTTCAAGTTGCTTGGACTCTTGGACCATCCTTTATTATTTAGCATATCTAGTTGGAAAGGAACCGTCGTATCTTTAAGGATGAGTTTTTAGAGGTTCCTCACTTATGGTGGAAAATTCTCCATTCTTTGGGGGAAACTATTTCTACAAAATGTGACACTTCTAAAGCCATAGAACTAGGGGAGGATATTTTCAATAATCATCTAAATATTCCCCCCTCACATGAAAATCTATTAAGAAAGATGTGTAGACATCCCATGTGAAAGATAAATAGGGTGGGGAAGTGGAGTGCCCCTCCATAGGGTATTCTTAAAATCAACATGGAAAGGTCTTCCAACGGAAATCCAAGCCCAGATTGCATTGGTGGTGTTGGTAGAGATAGTATGGGGGATGTCTAGTTTGTGTTTTCTATTTATAAAAGTCATCACAGTAACAAGTTGATGGAGGCCATAGTTATTTTATATGCTGTGAAGAATACTTGTGACCTTGGTTGGAGAAGGCTTATCTATGAATCTGATTCATGAATGGTGATATGCCTATTGAATCAACAACATTCTAAAGTTGTTATTTGGAATTTAGCTTTTATTGTAGACTAGATTCATAATTTATGTACTTCTTCGAAGTCTTTTATTTTCACTCATATTCCCAGGGAATGTAATATTGTTGTTAATTGTTTGGCAAAGTGGGCTACTGACCATTTTTGTAATTGGAATATTGTTGATAAGACTTGACTTCTGATGGGCTTGTCCCATCAACTTGATCACTTGGTTGATCTTGACAAGGTTGTCTAATGCCATTTCTCTATTTGTACTTGTTTCTCTTTCAACTTGAATAAATTTTCACCCCTCATTTATTTCAAAAACATCAACATATAGAAATAATCAGAATTAAAAAGTATTAATAATTAACATAAATTATCTGAAATGAATTATGTACAAAATAAGATAAATAAAAATCAAAGCTATTTCAAATGAAATATTTAGATTGTAATGTTTGGAATATGCTGGCATTACCTTCCACTTTTCAAACATTATAAACATAAATATCAATAAAAATCTATATATATTTTGAAAAATATTTAAATAAAATACATACATATTATAATTAAATGATGATAAAATATAAAATAAATGTATGATTTTTCTATTTTAAATTAATTATGAACTTTAGTAAATATAGGTTTTATTGATATGGTGACCATGCCATCTACATTAATGATAAAATTTAATTATGAAACATGAAAATATAAATATTTTGAAACATGCAAATATAAAACTATTATCAAACATACAAATCTCAAACATGCAAACCAAAAGCATTTTAAAATATGCAAATCTAAAACTAAATTGAAACATGCACATTAAAAATGTGCAAATGAAAAGTATTATCAAATATATAAATAGAATAGATTTTGAATGCAGTTCATATTTTAAATCTTAATCAAACATGCAAGGCTAAACTACTACATGCAAATCTAAAAAAAATTGAATGCAATTCTAAATCTAAGATGCAACTAATTGAAATTGAAATTCAAATCAAAGTAAAATATTATAACTAATTTTCAAACTAAATCTAAATACATAACTAAATCTAAATCTAAATGCAAAACTAAAAAAAATATTTAAAAAAAGAAAATTGAAATCTCACCCGCAAAAAAATTACTCAAAAACTTTAATCTACTCCTCTTCAAAAACTCCAATCTACTCCAACAATTACCACCTCTTTGTCCTTGTGAAAACACAAAATGAAAATGAAATGAGGAGCAATGTTTTTATAATCACTTCCTCTCTTGACATTCCATGAATTTGTTTCAAATTCCTCCACTCCCCACAAAAAACAAGCATGGTGCATGCAAAAATATATTTAATAGAAAGAATATGTTTCATATTGAAAATTTTAAAGAAATTATTTTAGACCTAGTTTTGCGTGTCCTATTTTATTGGGTCATATTTTTCAGGCCTATTTTTTGGACCCTATTTTTTGGGGCCTATTATTTCAGCCTCCATCTGGCTTCCTATTATTTTGGCCAGCCATTATTTTGGGAATACTTTTTTATTTTATAATTTAATAATTGTATACTTAATTTAAAAGTTTATAACTACTCCTAGTTCTTTTCTATTGATGGAGAATCTTTTTGGTATATTCTCATGCTAAGATTTCCATTTGTCTTCCCATTGTATAAACATCTCTCAGTGAAATGACTAAGTTCAATTGTAAAATAAGATTTAATCAATAAAACTAGGACAACTATTTACATCATTGTTAAAAAAATTATCCATAATACTATTATTGATTGTTTGACCTGTGAAGAGTGGAATCTTTAAATAAAGTGTTCCACATTTATAAAGAGAGATAATTTCTTATGAATTCATATGAGGAAAAAAAACATTAATAGATTTTATCTAAATTAAAGCACTTGAAGCAAATGATATTGCATCCCACTAAATAAATTTTGTAGAATTTTAAAATCGTAGATATTTAGTGTTATGAATTTTCCACAATTAGTTAGAATTTAAGGTGGTAATTTTGGTTTAAATTGTGTATGAGTTTTTTAATATCAACATTTTGTATCAAAATCTATGATCCATCATCACAATGCCACTAAGCAAGAGATGCATAAAAAAAGTGATAAGAGTTGCAAAAAAGATGAATCAGAGATATATTAGAAAGGAAAGGAGCACATGGTTCTAGAGAGAACTACTAAAATTTGATAAAAATAAATAGAATGAAAGAAGGAATGGAAGGAAAAAGGAAACAAAAAATACAGAATAATAAATAAAGGAAACCATGATGAAAACTCAAGAAATTATTAAAAAGGGTAAAAATGAAAGAAATATAAAATATAAAAGCACAAGAAAAACCAAAATAATAATATCATAAAAAATTTAAAAAATCTAAAACACCTACAAAAATAAGAATTTGGAGAGAGAGAGAGAGAGAGAGAGAGAGAGAGAGAGAGAGAGAGAGAGAGAGAGAGAGAGAGAGAGAGAGAGAGAGAGAGAGAGAGAGAACTTGTTTAAATGATTAGAGGGGATAATATTTTGAGGGAAAAATTGAAGCTCTATGTATTGAAGAATTACATGGTTGGCAATATTTAGAAGATATTGATCCTAAAATTCAAAAATATTGTTAAGCATACTTTTTGTTGTTTCTGTGGAACAATATATGGAATTTTTTGTATGTGTGCATGTGTATTTCAAAAGTGTAGGTGAGGTGACTACAAAGACCCACTAACTCTTGAAATAGTTTGTAATGTTGACATTTGTTGGGTAATGTTGAATATTGCTTTCTAAAGTGTGGTATTTGACAATGATTACCAAGAATGTTTAGAGTTTTAGGGACATTTTGGGTTGTTGAATAATTTCATGACTATTACTATGTATTGCCATGTCCTAACTATTGGAAATATAAGTTAGGCAAGGTTACTAAAAGAGGAGGGGTGAATCAAGAACCAATTAAAACTTTATCTTATTTCACTAATTAATCATTCATATGTTATTCTAATCTAACTGCATGCATGAAAGAATGAAAACATTAAACCATTCATAACACTTTTACATAAGGTATGGTAATCTAAAACCCTTCCAAATAGAAAGTAAAAATGGGACGGGAATGATACCCACAAGCTTTAGTACTCCAATATAAAGTTAACTTGTTAAGGCTTACAATTGACCACTTCTGGTGATCTGCCCTATTTGGAGCAATAAGGATTGTGACGTCCACCTTGTTAAAGGATTTACAAACATACAATGAAGTATGTACTCAGTTAAGAGATTTAGAAAAAGATTGAACATTAAGTTTACCCTATTAGAGGGTTTAACTAATACACCTATTAGGATGAACCAATGGCTGATCTATGATCTGCAACTTTGATTTGTTGAATAATATTCCTTGTATTATAATAAATACCTTGCTATGATAGATAAATATGTGTTGTCCCTTATACTAGTTGTAGCCTTCTTTAATTCACATTTATGCACTTCATAATCTTCTTCAATGATATCTTTGGATATGATACAATGCATTACATATATACCAATCCAAATAACAACTTACTTGAGTCGGCTACAAAACCAATTTCATCATAATTCACAAAGTTAGCCCAACTATTGTAACTTGGGTTTGGAAGACAAACTTGGTGATGTTCTGATACATGGAAAACATTTTGAATGCTCTGAAAATATTGGCACTCGGTTGAACTTGAAGCTCAATCCATACTAATCACTTCCAAGTAGCTTGAACTGAGTCAACACTATGTGACTCAGTGAACACAAAGAAACTTGGTAGTTGTTGAATCACTTGGTTGACACTACATGACTTGGTCAACACTAGATTCATATTGTTAACACTGTGAGCTCAGTAGATACAATATAACTTTCTTAAAGATCTACTTCATTTATGCTAAATAGCTCAGTAGGCTCTGTTATGCTTGATATTCACTGTACATAGTCTCTGAAGCTTGGTAAACATTGTGTGGCTTGGAAAACACTGTAAACTAACTTAGGTGCTCAATAGACACTGCATTCTGATTACTTGGATCAAGAGCAACTAAATAACTTGGTTAACACTACACGATGAATGATAAGCTCCATAGAACCTGGAGAACTCGATAAAAATGTAATCATTTGACTAAGTGTTGAGTCACTGATCAAAAAATTGACCTTAATGTCAACAATCTCCCCCTTTGGAATGCGCAGGATGAATGATAAGCTCCATAGAACCTGGAGAACTTGGCAACAATGTAATCATTTGACTAAGTGTTGAGTCATTGATCAAAAAATTGACCTTAATGTCAACAATCTCCCCCTTTGGAATTAGTGGTAGAAATAGTTATCAAACCAAAAATTTGAACATTCAAAACTATAAGCCAAAAACTTCCTTTATCATCATTGAGTCTTCAACTCGATTTTGACTTCTTGTTGTTGCAGCTCGATAGCATACTCTGTTTTTCTAATTTTTCAAAAATGCTTTTGTAAAGATATTTTTTTCTTATCTATACAAGTATCTACATAATACTATACTACCCCCCCATACATATATCTCTCCTATATACATACATCTGGAGTATAGTAATCTTTTCTCCCTTTTTCAATATCTTCTCCCTCTTTATGAAATAATACAATATACAATTTCTTCTCCCCCTTTTTGACATAAATGCCAAAGGTGTATAATACCTAGATAGGTTAATACCAAAATGTGATTCATAATGTACCTTTAGAATTAGTACCATAGTCTTTTCCAAATTCTCTTGTAATACCTTACTTGCATGCAAGGCAATTTGAACTTCTGTTGATAATTCCATCATGTGGTCAGCTATGGAGAAGTTTTTTTTCATGAATGAGAGTCTTTCCATGTGTAATGTATTTCTATAGTGCATCCATGTTTGGAAGAATCATGCCCTAAATTTATGCAAGTGTGGCCCTAGTTTTGGCTTCTTCCTTCAATAATCGTGCCTATAGATTTGTCAGATATGTCATCTTTCTAAAGCATGCAGAACTATAACTTGGATTAAGTGATAAATGTTGTGTACTTTCCTTCATATATTCATCTATCTTGGACAATTTATCCTTGATCTCCTTTGTGAAGATAGATGTGTCACTCAATTTAACAAATAATGAAATAACATTACTTATAGATGTTTCCAGTGAAATAAGAATAGTGGATAACTCTACTTGATCTATTGCAATTTTTTGTGAAACTTGCTCTACTACTCTATTCTAAAATTTTCTTTCAGCTCTTTGCAGCATTTTTTCTTGTCCATTCTGATGTTCATTGAATTTTAGGACAATTTTAGTTAGCTGATCAAGAATAGGTTGTGTACTATCAACCTCAATACTCAAAGCATCAACAAATATGTTCTTTATGTCCTCAAGGAATTGATTTTTCTTCTTCTTTTCTTCTCTAAGATTTTTTTGTTTAGCCCTCTTCTTTAATGGTTCTCCTAGGGTATCCACTTGATCAGGAGTGAGGAGAGTGATATTCCAATTTGGAATAACAATGTCCTCATCCAGATCAATTTATTCCTCTTGTTTACCCTTTTCTTTTAGAATGGTAGACACAATTTCCTTACACGTGTTAAGAACTCTAGTGCTCGATTGAAACTAATTCTCAACTATCATTGCACTAGCTATTTAGATATTTGGAATAGAAACAATTGCAGAAATAGATAGAATAGCAATAAATATAAAAATGACACTGACAATAGAAATACCTTGTTGTGACTTGATTAAGCCTGATGATGGAGGAACTTGTTGCTCGGTAGATGAAGTGTTGAACACTTCAATCAATGTAACACTTGGTAGAATAGATCTAGAGCTTGGTTGGGTGCTTAGTGTATTAGTTTTATCCACAACCAACTCAGTAGAAGCTTTCTCTAAGCCTAATTGCACTAAAATTATACTCGAAGAGTAAGGAAATGAGGTCATGACTGCTACTATAATTTTCTCTGCATCTATTTCCTCAATGCTTTGTATCTCTGGAAGGATTCCTCTAGTAGCTTCCTGTTCTTCCTCATCATCATCAATATTGACATCATCTATCTCATCATCTTTTATTTGTACTTCTTCTTCCTCATCTTCACCATCTTTGTCATCGATGTGCACAAATAAGTCACTAAGTTTGTGCAGTTGATAGATGTTTTTCCTTGTAGTAGTAGTTGTCTTCACCACAGATTCAATATCCTTAAGCAATATCATACATGTGTTTAACTTGAGAGTGAACTTTTTCTCAGATAGGTTTAAGGATTCCTTTACTTCCTTCTCATTGAGAATTGGCATGATTTGCTTCAAAGTTTGTTCAAAGATTTCTTTGGCAGTCTTCTTTGCATTTTCCCATCTAGGTTTTACTAACTTCATAAGTTCATTAGGAATTTTCTGTGAAATTTTATCTAGTGAGTACTTCCATTTGTCCAATTTTTTCATGAGTGTATCTTCTATATGTTTTTTCTCTTCTTCATTCCTTGTCTCATGCTTGAGAAACTTTAAAAATGACATGCTAGTTCCTTCTTCCATTTTCTTCAATATTTCTTGGAGTGTAGGTGCATATCTTTTGAAGATAATTTGGTTGGCTTCATCTTTTCCCAACTTCAACTTCCTTTTGGATTTGGCTGCCCTTCTTGTGAATACATCAGGGGAGGATTTGGTAGGTCTAGTTATAATTACCTTCCCCTTATTCTTGGGAGCCTTTTCCTTCTTAGATTTAGATTCCTCTGATTCATTCTCTTCATCATCATCTTCTACATCATCTCCTTTTCCTTTTGTTAGCATGAGAGGATAACTTGCTTGCTTTGTGTTTTTTATTAACTTTTTTATCCTCTTCCTTCCTTTGTTCACTACATGAGGTAACTTGATCTCAAGCTCAATTATTTCCTTTACTTCATCATATTTTCCAAAATAGGTGGCTTTAGAATGCACAAGCTCATTTGGAAGAGCTTCAATGATAACCTTAGTTTCATAAATGTTAAACTCATATTCTAGAGGCTTGACCCATGCCACTCTAGGTCTAACTGGATGAATCTATACTTTTTCACAGTATACCATGAAATATATATCTTGCTCATAATCTTTCACAAGCTTCCTGTGTATCCTAAACCTATTTTGCATCTTTTCTTTGATATTTCAAAATAATTATTGATTATGTTGTCAAAATTCTCACCCATTTCTACTATATATTCATTAATTTGATATAAATCTAGAACATCCTTCTTCCATACTAAAAAACCTTTGGAAGGGAAAAACTTTTGAACAAAGAAGAATAGACATGTCAAAAGGGAACCGAACTTACATGGACTATTTTTTGACACTCTTATGCTCTCCATGTTATTTTTGAATTGGTTCAACAACACATCGAAAAGGTTGAAGGATAGATTATTCTTTACCAACTTGTATGCAAGATCAACAACTTCACATGATACACTGCTCAACTGACTAGAGCTATAAATTTTGTGAACAATCACATGTATGCCAAACTTTAGCTCCATGTCTACTACACCACTCAGCTTCATTCCTCTTCCATCCCACTCGGCAAGATTTTTCATAACCAATTCAACCTATCCTAGCATTTTGGTGGTATTTTCTTTATTTAGCATTGACAGTCTAGTGATTTTGTGAATCATTTTCTTTGTAATCTAAATGAGTTGGTCCAACCATAATTTTCCATTGTGAACACGAATTTGGCTAATTCTAATCCATTTGACTTGAAAATCCTTGGCATATGTGAAATATGTGCCAACTCCTTAGTTTCCAATTGTTGATGTTCAGGCTTCAATGCACGATGTACACATAATTAATTGAATTTATAATCCATCTCTAGGATTCCAAGTTCCTGAATAGAACAATGGTAGAATGAATAGATGTCATGCACAAGTAATACCTTGGGTAGAATTTGAGACTATGGACCACATGGGTCAAGTGCCTCTACAACCACTAGACTCAACTTGAAAGTAGGTGTATTTCTATCAAATCCAAAAACTAACATTTCTAAACCTTTCTTGATTTTGCTGCTGGACGATGCCATTGCTTGGTAAGTTCTTGAAAATGTGAGAAATCTTCAACAATAAATACTCAAATTACTCAGGGGCTCTAAATTCTCTCTTCACAAATAGCTCTGGAAATTTTCTTCCTTTTAACAAATTTCCTCTTTTCAATTTGCATTAATACTTTCGTATGCATACTCTCTCAATGATAGACCTTCCTCCACTCGGTTTGGCTTTTAATGCTCGAGAGACACTCATAGCTCTGTAGAGTCACCAACAACTTGACATTTGCATCTAGTGTTTAGTTGTATCCTAACCTCACTTGGTACAGTCTTGCAATCCAACCTAGCTTGGTAAGGTCTTGAATTCCCACCATCACTTGGTGATCCTTGTGTATCTTGAATGTTGATTGGATCATTCTACTTACTAGCTGGAATTGATGTTTAGATGACTTCTTTTGAATCATAGTTCCAATTATCTCCATAGGTAACTAAGTTGAAATTATTGTGCCACCCAACTCATTGACTTAGATGTCATTCACTTCATGATTTTGGTAGCCATTGCTGCTTCATTTCTTTTCTAATATTGTTAGCTTTGGATTTCTTTTCATCTTCAATTCTTCCTATGTTCATACAGTTCTTAGCAAGATGTCCAAGTTCTATACAAATAAAACATCTCTTTGTAGTATCTCTTTTCCTCATGTGATGTTTCACATAGTTTGCTCCAATGTGCTCAAACTCACCATAGTAGTGACGTCTACACTATGTGTTGTAATCCCATCCAAATATTGCTTTCAAAATTTGTTTTGTTGGGTTCCACTTCTTGATTTTGCACTTTGAAGATTTGTGTCCTTGGTTCTTGCAATTGTGACACTTTCCTTCAAACTTAGGTTTCTCTGTGTATTCACTCACTCTATGACCATGCTTGTTGTATTTGTAACACTTTCCCTTGAATTTTGCTTTACCATTTCTCTATCATTTTTTTGATGTATGACCTATCTTACCACAATGGTTGCAAGTAGGCCTTTTATTCTTTTGAGCTCCTTGTTGAGATGATTGACCTTCTTCTATATATCCTAATCCATCTTTTCCTTTGTGTCTATACTTACCTTTCTCATTCAATTGATTCATTCTTTCCTAAGATTTCATCATTCTTTCATTGGTAAATTTTTCAATGCTAAGATCATTCTATAGTCTTTCATTTTCAAATTGTAGATTCATGAGTTCTTCATTTGCACCAATGAGTTGATCAATAAAGTATGCTTCCTGAAGGGATAGTTGATAAATTTTATTATCCTTCTCTTCTATCACTTCTTTGGCTTTGTCTTTTTATTCCATGACTTCACATAATCTGACTAATTGGATTTCTTACTCTATTTTTTGCTTTTTGACTTCTTCTTGAAGATTGGAATTCTTATCCAATAGGTCTTTGGTTTCTTCATCAACTTCATCTGAATTTCTTTCTTAGCATAAGTCTTCAATTATACTTTAACTGTAGAGATTGTCATTCATTTTTTTCAATGATTGAGAGAGTCTCCCCTTTTCTTTCTTGAGTTGTCCAATGGCTAACTCCAAATCCAACTTTTCATTTTTAATAGCCTTATCTAGCCTGTACACCCCCATTGCCTATGATCTTATCCCAAGTGGTTAAACTTCTAATGTGAGAACCGATAGCTCTGATACCAATTGTTAGAAATATAAGGTAGACAAGGTTAGGGAGAGGGGAGGGGTGAATCAAAAACCAATTAATAATTTGTCTTACTTCACCAATTAATCATTCATATTTTTTTTAATCTAATTGCATGCATGAAAGAATGAAAGCATTAAAGGGAGTTATCTCAAACCTTCTTCAACATTCATTGTTTGAGATTCCATAGAGAGTGTTCCTGACCTCTCTCCCATATGCACTGCTTCTACTTCTGTTGAGCCTTCTTCAACATTTTCTTCACCTTGTTTAATTCGATCATAACGTTTCGCAGTCTTCTAAATATTTCTTTGTCCTGCTTCATCAGATCTCTCCCATGCATATTTGTTTTGCCTTCCTTTTTTTGTTTCCCATTATAAAATAAAAAAATAAAAAATTATCCCTTACTTCAAGATAAATTTTGAGCAATAATCAAATAAAAAATTCACTGTACAGATTTGTTTGTCACTGTCACAATTTTTAAAGAGTATGTCAGAACTTGATTTCAACTTTTTTTCTTTTTCATATGTTTGGGTGAACATAAAAGATAGCACATGTTCGCATGAACATTTCATGTTAACTTTTTGTCAGGCAGGAAAGTTAAGTGCGCATGTTCGTGCGAACAAGTGTTTGCGTGAACATGCATAATATGTTTGTGTGAACATAATGTTCACGCGAATACTCAAAAGCAAGAATTTTGCAACCCTTTTTCATATTTTATTTTATTTTTTCTCTTTTGACACCTTAATTGCAGGAGAATGATCTCCTATTGTAAAATAAATAATATTAAAATATGTTACTTAGAGAAAGCTTTCTAATGACTATAATTATAATACATATTTTAGTCATTAAGACTTTCAAATATGAATTTAACTCATTATAGGTTCATTACCGATTGAGCATCAACTGACTTCGATACCTCAGGAAAATTAGTAAATTAGGTCAATTTTTTTTTGAAAAATATGTAGGAACTAACTTATTGAGATACTTTTCTATTAAAAAAAAAAAGGTTTCTGATAAATTGAGTTCAAATTATCTATGTCAAACGGAATGTATGTCTGAATTATGATTCATGTCACTTCAAAACTTCATAAACTATCCAATATTCAACCAAAATGAATCAAACCAAATGTGTCCTCTATATATTGATGTTACAAATCTAACACCAAAAGAATTATGTCATTATCATTTATAGAAAAAGAGTTATGTGTGTCAAACAGACTGTCACTCTTTAAAACTATTGAATTTTATTATGTACCACTTTTCAAAGGAGATGAAAAAATTGACCTAAATAAAAAAAATTTAAGATTAAAATATATGGTTACAAAGTAGGAACAAATTAATCAAAATCATTAGTTTATGTCATCTTGAAATTATTTATAGTTTTTGAGATATAGTCAGTTGAACGTGACGTTTGTTGCAAAAATATTGATTTCGATGTCAAAATTGGTCAAAAAGTGGAACCCATTATTGTGGGATCACCCTAAAACATTCATAACACTTTTACACAAGATATGGTGACCCAAAAAAGTTCCAAATAGAAAGTAAAACTAGGGTGGGGATGATACCCAAAAGCTTTAGTACTACAGTATAAAGTTAACCTATTAAGGCTTACAATTGACCACTTCTAGTGATCTACCCTGTTAAGAGAAATAAAGACTGTGAGGTCCACCTTGTTAAAGGATTTACAAACATACAATGAAGTATGCACTTAGTTAAGAGATTTAAAAAATGATTGTTAAGTCTACCCTGTTAAAGGATTTAACTAATGCACTTGTTAGGATGAACTAGCAGCTAATCTCTGATTTGTAACTATGATTTGCTAAATGAGATTCCTTGTATTACAATGATCACCTAGTTGTGATAGATATATCTTTGATGCCCCTTATACTGGTTGTAGCCTTCTTTAATTTGCATTTAAGAACTTCATAATCTTCTTCAATGATATCTCTGGATATGATACAATGCATTGCATATATACCAATACAAATAAAAACTTACTAGAGTCAGCTACAATGCCAATTTCATCATTATTCACAAAGTCAACGCAACTACTATAACTTGGGTTCAAAAGAGGAACTCGATGATGTTCTTATATATAAAAAATAGTGTCAACCCTCAAAAAATTTGGCACTTAGTTGAACTTGAAACTCAGTCCATACTAATCACTTCCATGTAGCTTGAACTTGGTCAGCACTGTGTGATTCAGTGAATACTAAGAAACTTGGTAGCTGTTGAATCACCTAGTTGACACTGCATGATTAGGTCAACACTAGAGTCACATAATTAACATTGTGAGCTTAGTAGATAAAATAGAACCTGGTCAACATACCAGAGCTTGCTTAATGCTAAGATCTACTGAATAGCTTGGTAGCCTTTGCAATGCTTTGTTTCCATTGTGCATAGCCTTTGAAGCTTGGTAAACATTGTGTGTCTTGGAAAACATTATAAACTGACTCAGGTGATCGGTAGACACTATATTCTGACTACTTGACTTGGAAGCAACTGAACCACTTGGTTAACACTATAGGATTAATGATAAGCTTAGTAGAAACTATAGAGCTCAGTAGCAATATAACATTTGAATAAGCGTTGAGTCACTGATAGACAAATTGACCTTAATGTCAAAAACATAATTGAATTAACATAATACATAAGAAACAAGTAAATGAAGATTAATTTTGTGTGTAACAATATCTCTTTGGGTATGTACAATATAGTGAAATATCAAAAAAATAGTATACATTACAACATAAAGAAGTAAATAAAGCATAAACAATGATCAAGTGAAATAAAATCCATTCTCAATTCAATGCACATTGGTTGACTCATCAAATTTAATTAAATATTAGGCCATTAAATAGAGGATGTGATGTACATGACAAAGAGTCTTTTATTCCTAATGTAATACTAAAATGGGATGCCTAGCTAAAACACATACTCCAATTGGACAAGGTGGTATTTGATGGAGACTCCTCAAGTGTACAGATGTGATACCTGTCACTATTCAGATTTGCACTCAATAGTTATTACTTGGCGGATGGTATTTTCAGCACATCAGTGATTCATATGGCTATACTTATGAAAATGAGTGGATGGGTAGATGCTTGATAAGTCAATGCATGTGTATTTCTTCACTATCCAAATCCCATATTTTACTCATCTAAACCAATATTTACAAAATGATATATTGATATATTTGTATATGACTATGATCTTAGGTTTTCTTTTTGGTTCTTCCATGGGGGTCTTTGAACCTATTTATTAATAAAAAATATGGTGGTAACCCCACTTTGGCTTTTAAGAAAAACTATATTATATTGAGGTGTATGAGAAATGAACAATGATAAAATCATAGTATTATGAATGTGTGTATTAACATAATGAATATATCTAATTACTTATATGGTATTGTTCCTTGGTATAATTTTATTTTTAAAAAATATTAGATGGAACATTTTCTAATAGCTAAAACGAATTTATAAAATAAATAAAACAAAAAATTAATACACTTAAAGGAGAGTTTATAATTAGATGAACCTATATCTTTTGTGACTAGTAAAAATAATTTCTAAATTTGTTTAGTCATCTCCAACATTTAGTATCCAACATGATTTCCTTTAAATATAAATAAAAACACTACACACATCATCTAATAATTTCCATATATAGGCTAAAGATGAAAGCTATTGTCGGTGTGACCCCTCAAATGGTAACTAAGGACTTCAACTCTAGTACACAATATTTTCATTCAAAACATGATATTTTCTAAATATGAATCAACTTACTACCCTCTAAATCTTAGGATTCCTAAATTAAGGCTAAAATAGAAAATTTGAAGAGGTGTCTTGACTTCCTTGATAGTTAACTAACAAGACTTCAACTTAATTACAGTTCTAACTAAACTAATACACTTAGTCTAATTCCTATTTATAGGAGATTGACGCTTATTCCAAAATAGAAAAGTACACAACCTATCTATAAACTTGCAGGAGAGAAAGAAGGAAAATAACAAATCAAGGTAGGAAGAAGAGATAATGGCTTAAGGTGAGAATAATAAAGTCTAATCAACCGCTTTCCATAATAATAAATGCAGAGAATGTAGTAAGTCTTCATAGCTCCCCCATACTCACTATCGTGTCCCTTGGAACCATTATGACTTTTCTCCACTGTGGCTACATCTCAACATTCTTTTCTCCTTGAATGCTATTGGTTGTTCATATTTGAATTCTTCCAATCATCTTTAGCTTCATTGCGAATAGGTTAGTTATAATGAAGAGATAATTGTAAATAAGCATTTTCAAATTAAATTCAAATATAAGAAAACACATTTTGATAATTATATGAAATATTGCATCATATATATGATATTGGCAAAAGATGACATACTATTCACCCATAGGTTAATCATTAGTTTAGGTAAACATAGGTTCACAAATGTCTTGATGAAAATGAAATAGAGTATTAAAAAAGTGTTTAAAAACTATCAAATAGAGGCAATAATTAGCCTCATCACTTCTTATAGTTATAAAAATATCCTTCAAATGTTTGTGTGTGCATGGTCTTGGTTCTACATTCATGTGCTTGATGACCTTGCTTTTTGCACTTATGGCAGTGAACCATGTGTTAAGTTTGTTATTCTATTTTGTAGTCTTGCTTCTACACACATAAGCAATATGTCCTTTCTTGCCACAATTATGAAAAGTAGGTTTGGAGATATTACCTTTGTTGTTCCTTTCTTTTGCACTTTTGGATGACTCTCCTTCTTTAGTGCTTGTATATCCCAGTCCAGATGTATCATTATTAGATCTAGGAGATCTCAATAATTGCTCAAAGTATTTTATGGCTTCATTTGGCTTGTTTAAACTTTTAGTAGATTCCTTTTCCTTCTTTAGGTCACTCTGAAATTGCTCATTTTGCAATTTTAATGTACTTATCTCAATTTCCTTAACATTCAATTCATAGTTGGTATTCATCATTTGACTTAAAGTATCTAGTTGCATGTTGGAGATCTTGGTTAGCTCTGTTGACTTTTCTTCTAGTTTATTGCTTATAATCCTTTTGGCTTCTTCAATCATGGATTTTTCTTCCATAGCTTTCTTCTTCTATACAGTCACCTCACATAGCAGTTTGGCTTGTGATTCTTGCTTTAGCTTGAGATTTTTGATTTCCTCAGCTTGGAATATGTTCTTTTCCATCAAATCTACAATTGTTGCATCAAATTCATTTGATTCTCCAGCTACAAATAGCTTGGTAGTGTCAATCTCTTTGTATTGTGTGTCATTCTCAACAATAGCAATTTCTTTCCTTCTCTTCAAAGACTTCTTTAGTTCTTCTCTTGCTTCATCTAGTTGATGTAGAATGAGTTGTACCACAATTCTCTAATCCTCAATAATATTTCCCAACTTGTAGACTTCCATTTCAAGATCTTTTCTCAAAGTTGCAAAGCTTCACTTTCAGAGAACAAGGCTTTGATACCAATTCTTGGAATTACAATAGGAAAGGTAAATTATTATTTTTTGTGGGAGGGGGGGGGGAGGAGGGGGTGAATTAGTAGTTTACACTAGGACTCATAAAACTGTCACCACACATCCATCTCATGCATTCAATGAATAAACTGAAATAAGATTTAAAGCATGTGCATCTAAAACATGTAAACATATAAGCAATCAGACACATACACACATATGACACTAGATATGATTACCCAGAAATCCTCCAATAAGAAGGTAAAACTGGGGTGGGGATAGCACCCACAAATATTCACTACTGTAGCAACAAAGTGTATCTAATGAAGGTTACAAAGTTTTGACCATGAAACACGATCTACCCTGTGAAAGGTTTTCCCTGTTAAAGGCTTACAAAGACTATTAAGTCTCACCTTGTTAGAGGATTTTAACATCCTATTAGTAGTGTGCCTAGTTAAAGGACTTTAACTCACAACTAAGTAAGCACCTTGTAAAAGGATTTTATACAACTTGTTAAGACTAATTTGTTAAGAGATTTTGACTAAAATCACCTGTTAAAATGTGTTAGCTTTGATCTTGTGGCTAGCACTTGATTACCTAATAACAGATAACCTCTAAACTGATGTGTCTTTGATCTTTCTTGATTAGATGTCTCTTTGTTGTATTCTTTTCTTTCCTCCGCTCTACTCTAACTGATTTTATAATGCAATCTCACTTCTAAATCACCATGAATGCTCTGTTTCTTCATGCAAACTATTCTCTTTGCTCCTTCAACATTCATAGAAAGTTTAGGGTTTGTCCTCCTTAAGGATAAGTTGATGACTTAGGGTTAGGCATGAATCTGCAATTGAGATTCACCCATTTTTCCACTTAATCCTTTCCATTTTCTAATTAGCTACATGTAATTGCATAGGGAACCAAACTAGAGATTCATCCTTATCTCTAAAATATCAACATTCAATCTTAATTTGGCTCAAAAATGGTTTACATAGTTGTTTGTGCCTTTATAAATAAATATGTCAAAACTATTTCAATTGGCATCTAAAGTTTCTAATGCTTGGCATGCACTAATCTTTATACTATGACTTGGCATCTAAATCATCATCATCTAATTCTTACTCAGCACTTGCATCACTCATCATACATTATCTGATCGACACTTGAGTGACCCAACACATGAGTGGCTTAGCACTCACTATGACTCGGCATGGTCCACTATATACATGTTGTTCTTGGCATGTACTACTTGTTCAACATGAACTAAGTAAGTAACTTAAGTGTATTGACACTCACTTGTCAAAAAAAATTCGAGATCAACAATCTCCCCCTTTGATTAGCTTCTTCAATCCATTCTCAATAATTCAGGTCTTTCTACCATCCTTCTATTGATTTTTTATCATTTTGAAACTATCTAACATTTTGTGCTTTTTGACCTTTGTATTAGGTATTTTGACATTGCTTGCAGGTCACAATTCTAAAGGAGATAAACACGTTACTGACCAATAAAATTATTTTTCTCCAATCAAACTCACAATATTTCATACCTGCAAGAATAACAAAAACACCATAAAAAATGAATCTTTCATGAGAATGCTCTATGAGAGATCCCCTCACTTCCCACTATTTACCAATTTTCATTTTTATTTTTCAATAGTTTTTTATCACATTCCCATGGGAGTTGACCTCATTCCCCCTCTAGCGAGAACTCATATTGACCCTATAGGATTGCAGTTTGGTTGCTACTTTGTTTTCTTAAAGTGTGCATTGTAGGTGGTTATAGTATCTATTTTCTTCATCCAAATAGTTAAAAGTAAGACTTAGTTTTGTGCATAGAATTAATCATTTAATCATGTCGTGAATGCTTTAAAGAGAATTTACCATTGATTTGATCACAACACTCAATTTTGGGCATATAAAATCAACCAAGCACAATCTTGAATTAGTGAAATCTAAATTAGAGAAACTCCTAAGTGCCAAATTTATAAGAGCTATACATTACATTCAATGGATATCCAACATTACAAATCTATTCAAGTTTCCATAGACTTCTAAGATTTGAATAAAGCTTTCCTTAAGGATGGCTTTCCACTTCAAAACATTGATATGATATTGTACATGACTGTAGGTTATCAAATGTATTCCTTGATGGATGTGTTCTTGGGATATAATGAAACAAAAATATCTCTCGAAGATCAAGAAAAAGTCTTCTTTCACTTGCACATGGGGTAATTTTTGCTGGAATGTCATGTCATTTGGGCTTAAGAATACTAGTTCTACCTATCAAAGAGATATGACAAACATATTCCACATGATATGATGCAAAAAACCATGGAGGAATGTGTTTTGGAAATGAAGAGAGTAACTAAGAGGAGAGGGGTGAATGAGTTACCACAAAATCAATTCTCTATTCCTAGATGTCAAATAAAACTTTTCATTAATAATGCAATTCTTTATCCATCTTGGTTAAAACTAAGTTGTTGTTCTAAACTAATTAACAAAGTATTCTTATGATTATTAATCTATTTTAACATTTAGTAATGTAGTTGCATAAACACAAAGCATAAACAAAATAACATGAACACATATGACACAAAGATTTAATGTGGAAACCCAATTTGGGAAAACTACCATGCAACTAGTTACAATATTTTTCACTCTTTTGATCTGGGGCCTCACCCAACCCATCATAACATAGATGATATAACTGCATTTTGATACTTCTTACTCAATTTTTTGATACACTTTTGAGGCTATATGGTTATGTTATTTTAATATCTAAATTTTGGTAATCCATAATTATGTTGTGTATTAGGACCTAATTGATATTTTTTAATGATTCAATTTCATGTTCTTAATATTGCATTTGTTTTTATAGAAGCTGAATTGTTGAAATGCTTGAAATGATAATTGGTTATGTTTAAGTGGGAATTAATGTTGATATGCAAGTTATGAGATTTTAATGTTGCAGTAGTGCATATGATATTGTCAGTAGGAAAGAAGAAGTAAATTGAAATGATTGAATATGCAAAACCTAACGTTGAATGTGATTATGTAATTATGAGTTATTGCATTTATTATATACTGCTTATATGATTTTATTGGACTATTAATTCTTTAGTTTTAGTGTGCAGGAGATTAACTATGGATTAATTGAGGAATCAAGGCTCGAACCCATGTGAACACAAGATAGCCAAGGTGAATCTTTAGAAGATTCAAATATTCATTGTGATGTGTTTATGTGAGTTTGCATGTGTGTAGTAAATTTAAATCCATGAATACATTAGGGACATGTCAAATGTGTTTTAATGTGTCACTTCACACTTGTAATTGTTTATGTGTTTTTGGCATGTCACCTAGGGCTTTGGTCATGAGGCCACTTGACCTTAAACTAATTTTCATTTAAAAACCCACTTGGGAGAAGGATAGGATGGGTCACCATCATGTGAATTAAGAATTCAAACTTGATAAGGATTTTAGAGGGTCAAAATGTGACCCCAAAGTGCCATTTCTATGAAAATAAGCCACCCATATAATATCATAACATATTAGGGGCCTAAATTTAACCATTTTAGTGCCTAGCTAGCTTAAGGGTCCAACCAATTCAAAATTTTAGTTGTCCCATGAGTTTACCCCACTTTTCCACTTAGTCAAAGTAGCAATTTTGGTAGGGACAAGGTTGTAAGAGATAGTGGCTTGATGTTTTTTCCAAAAATGTGATAGTGGAAGAGCCTTTTTTAGTGGACTTGGAAAAACTAGTGGGGTGTCCACCCACTCTCTAACTTTAGAGACACTTAGGGTTTGGAGACTTGGAGGGAAGGAAAGGGGAGCTCTTCTTCAAGTTTCATGGCCATTTGAAAAGGATCAAGGTTGGTGCTACTTGCCCATGTAGTATTTTTCTTCAAACTTACATAATGGTATTCCATTAATGCACATGAAGGAGTGTGAGTTCATATTGTATCTAAATTTGCATGGTGTTGTATTGTGATGTAGCATTTATGCAAATGTTGGAATGGTGATTCATGTTGTGGGAAGATTGTGATATTGTTGTGTTGAGATGAAAATACATTATTGCATTTGATTTTCTCTTTGATTCTCCATTTTTTTCTATATGGTTTTTATGGGTGTGAGGACTTCACTCACCCTTTGGGAAGGGAAGAGAAGTCCGGGGTGAAGGGCTTAGTTGGGCTTGATAATATAGTTGAGAACCTTGGAGTATGGGCTCTATTGTATATCATAATCATTCATATATTGCTTTCGGGGTGATAAGGGAAGTATGGTGGAGAGAGGAATTTTAAGGAGTATGGGCTCCTAGAACGTTGTAGTTGATGGTAGTGTGTTTGAGAATTTATTGTGAAGAGAAGGATGATTGTAAAAGCCCCGAAAGCACATGAAATTTGTTTATTGCAGATATTGTTTGCTATGGAAAGTCTCCTATTTGAAAAGCAGACCATCAGCCTATGTTCACGGTTCCATTATGAACCATTGTGAAAATACCTTAGGTTGGGATTGTTCAAGTGTTGCATCATGATGTTTATGCATTTTCAAGATTGTATGTTGTACCTCATTTTAGCCTTGCTTTCCCTAGCTCGAGGATGGTCTCTTTGGAGGCCTATGGTTGGGAGGAGAGTGTCCATGGTTCTTGTTGTTTTTGTCTTGTGTATTGTAGGCTTTGTGCTTATTGGATCCAAGGAAGAAGCTAGGATTTTCCCATTGCATTGTTGAAGAAGAAAAATATATTTGATTGTGTAATGTATTTGAAAGGAGAAATTTTCCTTCATGTCATTGTGTATTGTGTTGTGATGACAAGATCTCCATTTTTGTTTTAATTAATGTGTGGTAAAGGAGGATCTACATTCCAGTGTATAATAGTGTGAATATGGAATTGTGAGAAGAATGAAGAAGTTGAAAAGTGGGTGCATAGATAGTTGCATTGTAAGATTCAATGCTATGCGTATAATTTGCATTGTAATAGAAGGATTGTTTCATCATCATGGCTATAAATGAAGGAAAGAAAGAGTCTCATGTAAAAGGGATAGCCATTACTATGATGACAAAGTAGTGATTATGTAAATGAAGTATTTCTCCTTATATCAATTTATGAATCAAAACCATATATATGCTTTCATTGATTTCTTATGTCTAAGAGATTCATTAATATAGCTATATTTGTTGAAGCTTAAGTGGTGTATATGTGTTCTGTGTATGTATTCATTTGAATCAACAACCAATACAACTAAGAGTTTCATTCAAGAAATTTCACTATGTTTCCATTCAAGGAGAAACCTCATTTAAACTCTATTATTGTTAAGGAAGATGAACCAAACAATTATATTGTTCTTCTTTTATTTTATCACTTAGGTTAATTTGATGTCTCCTTCTAATGATCTATATAATTCCATAAATCTATCATTTATAATATACTATCAATTAACATTATACCTCTTCTACACCAAGAACTATCATAAAAAAATTGAGTAGAGAGAATGAATCAATAGATATAAAAGTATAAATGTATTATGAGAAAAAATATGTTGTAGATGCACATTTTATCTCTCTAGAGTTTGTATGAGAAAAATAAAATATGACTCCTAGAAATATAGTCAATAAAATAATTAGACATCATGCTTCATAAGAAATAACAATAAAGTAATGCTCCTAGCCAAAAAGCCCATATATATAAAATAAATAAGATAAAGTAAAGTACCTAGTAAAACTCACGTGATCATAGAAGGAGCAACGCATACTCAACACAAGAGAATAATATATATTAAACATAACCTTACCATTAAAGTTATTTCCTAGGGGAAGTGGTCCCTTGATCGATGACCACTCCCTATATGTGATCGTACTTGTAGAGGGGTCGAGGGTCAGTGACTGGGGAATCATCTACCATGCAACATATATGCACCACTATTCAAGGAAATTATTAAAGACTTTAACTATTTAACACTGGCTAAAGGTGCATATAAGTTGCCCCATAGCCACTACCCAGCCCGAATAGATATACCTTTTGGCATTCCTAAGCACTAGATGATTTGATCTAGCTTGTACTAACTCAACCTAGGCTTGTTGAGAATTAGGAAAATTTGACATTACTCAAAGTGTTTAGTGCACCACCATCTATAGACCTCTAACATTCCCAAGCCACACAAAGCCTACTCTCTACCGCATGACAAATTGGGCAAGGTTGATTACCCCTAAGGGCCACGCTAGTCATTTGTGTCACACAACAGGTCCATCTTGCCAGGACATCCCAATTGGTGATTCATACTCAACAGTTCCATCCGAGCAATCCAATTCATCAAGGATCAACCAAGACAAGAAGTCTTTTGAGGCTTGAGTACTCATATGTGACCTCAGATCTATAGATCCACACTATAACAATACCCAAAGAGATTTGATCATCAAGCATTCACAAAAAGCTTGGAGCTACATTTGTGCCTTAGCTTCCTTGCCAACAAGGTGCTCATCCAGCATGACCCTAAATTTTGGTTTTTGGAGTCTTGGAATGTTAAATTTGGCACCTATTGAAGTGTCATCTAGGCCATTTTTGTTGTATGTTATGACAAATTCAAAACCATCAAATTCAATTTCATGCCTACATCAGTTGTTAGACCTATTAAATTTGAACTTCAATTCACTATCACTATTTTTTATAATCACAATAAACTATGGCATGAGTGCTATGGACATCTTTCTTTCTGCTATCTTAATCAACTTAGCTCAAACATATGATCAAAGGTTTACCTAAACAATTAAAAAATTTAAGGGGTAATGTTCATCTTGTTTAATATATATGCATGTATAGAAGATAAGTGTTAAAAAGGGAAGTCTTGGAGAGCATTAATTGTGCGGGATTTGGTTCACAATGTTCTAGCAAACCCATTTCTAGTGACATTGATCAGATTGGGTCACTATGTTCTTAGTTTCATTGATGATTTTTCATGATATGCATTGGTTTAATTTCTTAATCACAAGAATTAAGTGTTTGATGAGTTTCTAGTATTCAAGAGTCACGTTTAGAAGGAATCAAGTAAATCCATCAAGGTTCTTCATATGGATAGTAAGAGTAGATATGCAAACTCAAGAATTATAGACTTTTGTGAACTTGAGGGTATTGATCTTTAGATACTAGTAGAATTTAGTCCATAATCAACAACCATTGCAACAATGAGGATTATAACTCTTAAGTTAATGAAAAGCTATATGATTCAACCCAAGTCTCTTCATGCATCACTAGAGGTAGAATCTATAATTAGTGCCAATCACATCCATAATAGATCTCCTTAAATAGTGTTTTAGATGGCATGACTCCTTTTGAGGCATGGTGTGGATGAAAACTAATTGTGAAACACTTTAGGTATTTGGTTGTCCAACATGAGCTACACATATCTTCTAAGAAATGCAAGGCACCACCACTAAGGCCTTGTAAATTCATTAGATATAAAGAAAATGTTAAGGCATATATGCTTATGAATCCCAAGACTCATGAGATATTCATAGAGGAATGTTCACCTAGCTTATCCTCTAGTCCTCTCCATAATTCATACATTGTCAAAATTGATAGTGACGACAGTGATAGTGATTTTGATGGTTCCTTTACCTCAACCTCGATACACGTGATTACACCTTTGTTTGGTAAACTTAAGGTTCAAGAATAGTCCATCACATTCCAGTAAACCATTTTTGTTTCGATAGACACTTTATTCAGTAGCTTCATTTGGAGGGTATGCTTTAGATAGTCAAAGAACAAGGTCACTACATCAATACATTCCACATGCATGCATTGCTATAGTGATAGGTTCATGTGATTTAGTATAGTTGGGTACACCTTGTATTCTAGTTCCAATTTCAAGGGATGATTGCTTGATAGATGTTAGAGGTTTATTTGTGGAGTCCTACATATCACATTTGGTAGACATCATTGATGATATACATCTTCTCTTTGATGAAAATGATCCTTCTTCATTTATTATGATAAAACACTTCTCTTGTCCATTCTCTACATGATCAATCTTTTGAGGGTAATGTTATTGTGGAACCTTACATACAACAGTTGTAGGAGGTATCTTTATCATTCGGGGAAAATTTTGGTTCTTTGGGGAATGTTATATATTCATCCTTGCTAGATCCTAATTTTTTCCTTTTAGCAGTGTTGGAAGGGGCAGCCTTCAATATTGACACATGGACAATTGAACAATTTTCAAAGAGACCATTAATCTTGAGGTTTCTTCCTACTCATGGGGGAGGCATATGATATGTACCAATGTCATTTTTTATTCCTAAGGGAATGAACATCATTTACCATTCATGGAACATCTTCTACATTCATCTTGGACCAGCTATCATTGATGGCCATTTTAAATTGAGGGAGTGGGGGCTACCTTGTCTCCTTTCTTCTTCTTCTACTTGTCTCTTATGGGGGAGAATTTTTTCTCTTATTTCTTTTTTCCTTCTCATACTTCTCTATATGTCTATACATGATGTATGTTGTAATGAGGGGTCTTGATTACTTCGTCCATCCATGCATCTTTTTTTTTTTCATCTCTCTTTTTATGGACACATTTTTCCCATGAGGTTTTCCCTCTTTCTCCACTTTATGAGAGTGTATATTTTTGCATTTTGTACATGGATATCTAACATGTGCTAGCAGCCAAGACCCATCAAGAATTTTTATCTACCTTTTTTAAGGTTAAGTTCATTCCTTTAAGTTGCACTTAGGGAGGGGTGTTGGCATAATTAAGTATTTACTAATTACACTTAATTTTACTGAGGATAAAGCATTTGCATATTAGTTTTGATGTAGACACCTAGGAGTTTGTCCTTATTTGAGAAGATTTTGTCTCATATCTCTTGCTATGAGACTCACCTTTGTATTCTTATCACATTATGGTCCTCTCATTTTTACACATATTGTACATACTTTGTTACATAATTGGGGATGATTTACCTTTAGTAGACATGTGATTCTACCTTGTCTAGTTGATATCTTATCTCTATCATTACTCCTATCTATCATGTATTGCCTATATATTTCGGCACATCTATGATGTAATAGTTTAGTAGCTAGTCCATTATCCATTATTGATTTATCATCATTGAATCTAGTCATTTGAGGATCATATATTTTATCTCTCTTATGCTATCTAATGAGCTTTTGAATCTTGGCACTTTCATTGATTGCATTGAGAAAAGTCTTACTGGTTGTTTGATGTCACTTCATGATCAAGTGTACACACAAAATCAGATTAAATCTAATATTTCTTGAATTGTAAGTCTATAACTTAATTCTAATATGGTTGGAGTTTAAACTTAAGTGTTTTAATCTTTGTTATGCTTCATATTTTTAAAAGAAAGTCTTTTACATATTTTTAAAGGCTTTTCTCTAGTTCTTTGTAGGAGCATTGTTCCCTATATATGTAATTTCCTTATGCCTTGTAGTAATATAATTTTCTTTTTATTTACCTATTTTCACCATATTTTTATCTTTTACATGTTATTTGCCTTGTGTTAATTATTTCTTTCTTATTTTCTTAAGTTTGTATGTTGTACCTAATTTTATTATGAATGCTATATAATTGAATACATCTTTCTTGTAGCATCTCATTAGTTCTAATCTGCATACAAATTTTTTACGAAATAAGAATAGAGTTGAGTGTTGTCTATGTTTTAAGATTTTTATCAATATATAGTGCAGTCCTAGGAAGAGAGTAACCACAATTTAATTGAGTGCATTGTCCCCTTTCCTTTTCATTGTTTAAATTTCATACTTCCTTCTCCTTTTCTCTCAAAGTTGTAGTTAGATGCACCCTAATTCTAAAGAAATTGGCCTTCTCCATAGATTCAACCTCAAAGTGCAAATCCCACACTTGGAGGTTGTCTCAGTGTTATACAAGGTTTCTTGGAGATAATATGTCATACATCGGTTCAAAATTTTCTGTCAACAAAAAAAAAATATACTTATGTATTTTAGATCAAATTTTAACTATGCATGCACCACATAATTCTTTGTCCATCTCTATATGTATTTTGAGATTTATACTTTCTATATTAGTCAAATACTTATTTTATATCTAGATCCCAATCATCTCACTGATGAAAACATTCTACCAGTTACTTATAAGGAATAGAGGAATAAACACCCTAAGAGTATGAAATTGAATTGAACCTCTTGAGAAAAGTTTTATCTACTCATACTTATCCCTTGTTGGCTTTATAATCTAAATGCAATACAAGTAGGAGATAGGCCTCATTTCTTACCATACATGTATAAGCTAATTAACCCTATTTCCCTACATTACATTAACCACAAAAATATCCAACCAATCATCATTGAGAACTTTAAATTTTAAACACTTTGGATTAAAACCCTTGGACTACATCAAACACACGAAACTCATAGAGACTTCTCAGAGTAGTGATTGAAATTATAAGCCAATATGGACAAAACATATAAAGTAGTCATGACTCAAGAAAAAAATTTAAAAATCAAATTGACACATATAATGCTACTTTGGTTAAAGTACAAGCCTTGATCAAGTTTAAAGATGATTTACATTTTGATTTAGTAAAAGTGATTTAGGTAGAATTTATCCATCTTTCTTTCTTATTATCTCTTGACACCAACTTATATTTAGAAATTTAGAAATTTTATATTAATATTTCTAAATAAAATAAACTAAAAATTTCCTAATTAGAATGCACTATTTTAACAAAATTTCATTGAAAGAGTCTAATTAGTTCCTGCCGCATGACAGGATACTATAGCATTCAGGTGCATGTTATGTGCAAATTAATATCTACGAATGGTAAAAAATTATTAAATTCTAGCACACTATTTTCTAATGTTGTTTATTTTTTTCACAATTTTCTACAATATAAATTTACAATATTGTCAATTTTTTATTGGCTCATACTTTGAACAGTAGGGTTTTCACTTTTTTTTGACGTAGGAACAAGCAAGTATTTTTGTTTTCTTTATTATATATTTAAAGCTATGTTGTTTTAATAGTGGACATAGTATAATAATTGCCACTTTCTTTGCTGATAGCTTGGACTCTTTAATTTTTGCAATTTGAACTATCTTCTCATCTACATTGGCTTGTTGAAACATGGTTAAGAAAACCAAAACAAAATATTTGGTTATGTGGATTGCATTCATAACATGACATGATTAGTAGTAGATTACACCATTTCTATTTTTTGATTGGGAAAGATGTGGCAGCGGCTATCCAACAATGAAATTGGTTGTGGCTGGATGTCCATGCCTCATGTGCAGCATCTTATACTTACTTATAATAGTTGTAGTCACTTCTGTCCACTTCTGTCATTTTTAATTAATAAAACAATATAGTGCTTAAATGTTGGATTTATAATTGTTTTATTAACCAAAGCTATATCGCCTTATACCTAGATTTTTTTATACTTCCTTTTTTTCAATCAAATCAACTATAGGAATGGACGACATTTGATTTGTGTAGTATGTATAATAATTTTTTTATTGATTTAAAAAATAAAAGATAAAAAAATTATAATTATTATACTATTTATATGTTTTGGAAAATATATGTAAGTAGAAATAGAAAAAAATATTTATTTTTTATCAGTAAATTTTGAAATTAATTATTTCAATTAGAATGACTTAAAAAATAGTTTATTTAATTAGTAAAGAAAATGTTATTATTTTAATTATAATGAATAGGGGAAAATAAAAAATTGATTTAATTTATGTAATATTTTTTCAATTTTTCAAATAATTTATTAAATAAAAGATTATATTACTTAGAGAGAGAAAATTAGACTATATATAATTGAAGTTTTATAAAAATATTGTGGTTAAGATTATTTTGACAAGCTTTTACTCTTTTATTCAAGACACTTTTTACTTTTTCACTTTTCTAATATGCATTATTTTAGGTTCGTAAAAGGAGGAATGCTACTATTGAAATAATTATGAGCATGTGACAAATATTGAAGGCTAGAATATTCGTCTAAATGGATCCAATCATTTGATTCTCTAAAAGATGTGTTGTTCTAACGTCTTCTATGTGCTTTTTTGCTTAATACAAAAAATATTCTTTAACATTTTTGAAAATCCAATATCACTTACAAATTGCAATGGGCAAAAAATTAATAAGTATGTTGTTTAATGAAATTACAAACTTAATATAAGTCAATTATTAACTTATGTTAGTTAAAGTTGATAACAACTGAAATAAACTTAAAGAAATTTTATCAAATAATTTTTTTCAATCCTAATCATATTAACAGATTTTTTTATTATAAAAATAGCATAACAACGTAGTAAGAAGTTAAAAACAATTTTGACAGGAACTATACACTTTGCATCCTTGTTGTTATACTCTTCGAATATAAGATAAGTCAGCCTACATTATTGAGTAATAATGATATATAGAATACTTGGGAGTACTTCATATTAGAAAAACGTTGCCAACCTTCTCAAACACCTAGAATAATTTCCAAATTTTTTTTCCACGCGATAAAACTTGGAGGTGCCCTCACCCTCATGACCATTTGAAGCGAGTCGCTCGTTTGACAATGGGGAATATTTGTGTAGAATTTAGCAATGGTTATTTCTTTTCTTCCCAGCATCCTTCATTTTGGCTTGTACACAACATTAATTCTACGTGGAATAAAACTTCTAGTGCATTGAATTCAAGGCAACTTTGTTCAACTAAAGACCATACGAGTTTCGTACTGGTAGGCGAAGACTCTGTGGAGCCATCGAAATCGGATCTTATCTTTGTTAGTAAGAGAGACTTTCAGCTTAGCGTTATGGATAATCCTAATCCCTTCTTTCATAACTCATTGCCATTAAAGCTCTGTAATTTTCTAGACCTTCGGTGGAAACCTGTTCATGCTCTCTAATGATGTTGTTTTTGTACATTTTCTTTTCTTCCATCTGTGAAATAGAATTTGTGGGATGTACTACCTGCTAGCAGAATTACCTCACATTTTCTCAGCAGTTTGGGAATGTTTTTTTCGCGTTTTGAATACATACTCATTAGGTCAGTTGCAGCTATAATGAGTGGCAGAAATCTGCTTTTTAGTGTGTTGTGATTGATTGATAAACATCTTTTCATCTGGCTCTGCTGTCCTTGTTTTAACCAGAACCCCAAGCTCAATTTTATCCCTTATCTTTTCTCTGGTATATTTGAAATCTGTTATTCCGGGAAATCTCAACTTTGCTCACTGTCCTTGAGTATTTCTATGCCCCATAACTGGGTCCATGAGGAAACTTATAGTGTAAAAGAGGAGGCAGTTGGTTTGTGCAGGATAATTTAACGAGGAAACCAGGAATACGTAGGATGATTTATTAAACAAAGCTACAACAGAGTTACAAAGAAAACAACTATCTAATCTAAAACAACATTTATTATACCACCGAATATTCAAAGAATGACTGCATTTTTGTTTTTATAGAATTGAAAAATATATAGACATTCCAACCTAAAAAATGAGAGTCAATAGTTTATAAGATTTCTAAATGAAATAAAGAAGATAAATATTAGAAATTACATCTATTTTCGTAGGCATAACTCCCACATAAACTACACCAAAATGATTACATGAACACATTAGTTGCTCATATCATAGGCAGGCATATCGAATCAAATTATCCATGTAGGACAGAGTTAGAATAATAGGAGTGAAGACTATTATGAGCGTGGGCTGATAACATTTAATCTGATCACAGGCAGGCTGTAGCCATATTGACGTTTCTAAATAAGCCTATTGTACTTTTGATAGATGTTGGCGTATAATGTAGACTTAATATGAAGGCCAATTCAAACATTAAAGCTTTTTGGACCAAAAGTGAAAATCGTCGTAGGTTGTTGCTAAGAAAAACTTGCAGAGAAAATGAGAAAATGCACAAATTATCTAGGTCCAGATAAAATGGACGGCTCAGGTGAGAAGATACACTGATTGTAGGAAGCAGTTGTTGAATCTTGTAACGCGCAAGGAACATCATTAAACGTGTCTATTAATCCCTCGGCCTCCAACGCCTTCACCACAATGGACATCGCTGGTCGTCTTGTAAAATCATCTTGTACAGTACACCACATCCCCAGTTTTAACAATTTAATTGCTTCTTTGTTGGAGGGATTAATTTCTATCAACTGTCGGCAACCTTATGGTTGGTTAACCGTCCACCGTCCAACCCACACTCAGCACCGTCCACATTAAAAGCAGACAAACAGCCGCATACAGCCACCCAAGGTCATTTCAGAATCAGTCTTCAACTACCAGTAGTTGCATATATTAATTGATATATATTACTATTATATGTCATGCAATACATGTGTTTGATATTCTAGAGAGTTCTCAGACCTCTATAAATAGAGGCATTATGTAAGGATTTGAGTATCAGATGTTTATCTGATCATGGCGGATCAGTAGAGCCCATTTTGGGTTTCTCATTGTGAACCATGAGTGGATGGAATGCTGTAGCATTCTAAGGACTTGTAGCATTCTATGGATTTGTAATAGATTTCAGATATGTTAATGAGTATGAAGTGCTGTAGCACAACTTGATGTCTTTGTGTTTTGCTTATTGATTTGAATATTTATCATTGCATTCATGTTTGTCTTTGATCCACTCTATCCACCTCCTTCAAGTGGTATCAGAGCTAATGGAATATGATCCTAGAGATCATGGAGAGGTCGATGATCTTGAAGTGTTTTTTGGCAAATGAAAAGTTTCAGCCATTGAGTATTTGTCATTAAGGTTGTGGCATCGTAGCCGAACAAGCAATGGCATTTGAAGTTATCTTCTACAAGAATAAAGAGAAGAACAAATCAAGAGATTGCTATGAGAAACAAAGAAGCTGCGAAAAGAAAGAAGCCAAAGTTGAAGTGTGCGTTAGAAACATGTGGAGCATCTTTGTGCAAGCGGGAGTGCCAAAGAATGCATACACATGACATGGAAGATATTGATCATGAAAATTTTTATTATGTTTGTGTTTAAGTACGTGTGTTTGATGTTATAGAATAGTTATTGAACTTAGTTGTGGTTGCAGTAAGTGAAAGTAGGTTGGATTGGTGGTGAGCTAGTTGTCATGATTCAAAGTAATTCTAAGGTCTATGTGTGTGCTGATTGGATAAAAATGTTGAGATTGAAAGTGAAAATTTGTCTGTCAAATTATGAAAGATACAATGTTCTTGATAGTTGTCATGTAACAGAAGTTGGTTGCATTGATATCCCCAACTAAGTGATTAAAATTGAATTAGTGATGATTTTTTAATGGGCTATGTGAATGTATGGGGTGCATTATCGGTTGTGCCCGACACCCTAGAGTTTGACTGAATGTATTGATGAACCATGTATCTAAAAAGGATTCCTATAGAACTGGCGAGTACAGCGGCTGGGTACCCATGTATCTCGGTAGATGGATTTCTTTTTATATGGACTCAATAATCAGTTTGATGCAGGTCAAGAAAGAGAAAGGCTCAAAGTGATGATAGTTTCCCTATAGTGATGATTCATGGTTAGTAGAACCAATGAATGCTTGGTTTGTAAACCATTTGAACGCAAACTTTATGGTGATCTTGAAACCATTTGTGTAATGTTTGAGAAGTTCGTGGTGAGCTTGAAACCACTTCAAAATTGCATTGGTTAGGGGTAAGCCGTAAAACCCAAAGTGATTATGATGAGGGAAAACAATATAAATGCAGTAGCATTAGTGACAGAAATTAAGGGGGAGTGTTGGAGGGATTAATTTCTATCAACTGTCGGCAACCTTATGGTTGGTTAACCGTCCACCATCCAACCCACACTCAGCACCGTCCACATTAAAAGCAGACAAACAGCCGCATACAGCCGCCCAAGGTCATTTCAGAATCAGTCTTCAACTACCAGTAGTTGCATATATTAATTGATATATATTACTATTATATGTCATGCAATACATGTGTTTGATATTCTAGAGAGTTCTCAGACCTCTATAAATAGAGGCATTATGTAAGGATTTGAGTATCAAATGTTTATCTGATCATGGTGGATCAGTAGAGCCCATTTTGGGTTTCTCATTGTGAATCATGAGTGGATGGAATGCTGTAGCATTCTAAGGACTTGTAGCATTCTATGGATTTGTAATAGATTTCAGGTATGTTAATGAGTATGAAGTGATGTAGCACAACTTGATGTCTTTGTGTTTTGCTTATTGATTTGAATGTTTATCATTGCATTCATGTTTGTCTTTGATCCACTCTATCCACCTCCTTCATTCTTTTATGCAAGTTTTCTCATCTTCAAGTCCCAGAAACACCAAATTTATTAACCTCCCTTCCTCTGTCTTAACTTGTAACAGTGAGAATAAGCCATCGTCCGAGAGCTCTCTGCTTCGTTTTCTACTAACAATTTCTATCACCATAACTCCAAAGCTAAATACATCTGCCTTCTCTGTGAAATGCATGTTCAACAACTCAGGTGCCATATACCCTGGTGTCCCTCTCATCGTCGTTACCACCTCACTTTGGTCTCTGTTAACCAGCTTTGCCAAGCCAAAATCTGACACCATCGCATTGAAATTTCGGTCCAGGAGAATATTTTGAGGCTTGATATCAAAATGAATTATACGTTCTTGAAATTCTTCATGCAAATATGTTAACCCTTTTGCAACATCAAGAACTATTTTGGATCTAGTCTTCCAATCCAGAAAATATTGATGGTTGTTGTTGGAAAATATCCATTTATCGAGAGATCCATTGGGTAAATGCTCATACACAAGCATTCGATGGGATTTTTGTGCACAGAAGGCCTTCAGTCTTACCAAGTTAAGATCAATTTTCCCTAGCATTTCCACTTCTGTACTGAAACCCTTTTCTCCATGTCCTGCTCTTTCAAGGCGCTTCACCGCTATCTTTGACCCGTCTGATAGATCACCCTCATAAACTGAACCAAATCCTCCGCTGCCCAAATGAATGCTGAAGCCATTTGTAGCGTCCTACAATTCCTGAAAAGAGAACCGTAACGGTAGGTCTGCCCGCCAATCAACGTGATCATCATCATCATCCTCTTCTTTCTGCTCTACTCTATTTCGAGACTTGTTTATCCATCCCCACAATAAGATAAACAGAGCTATTGCTCCACCCACAGAAGTACAGATGATGACAATAACCCGCGAGCGCTTAATGTGCTTGGACCTAGACCTAGGCTGGATTTTAATGAAAGCAGTGGAATTGTAAAATCTATCGACTGGGCTGTTACTTTTCATAGAATATACACTGGGCTCAAGATAGCAATAACCACTAGAAAAATTTGGCCCGTACCTGAAAAAGGCAGCTTTGCAAGAGCAGCCTTCGAGGCAAAGTGTTTTACATTCATCTCTTGACACCAACCCTGGCTTTGAAGAATTGTCATAAGCATAAGTAAAATAGGAAACGTGCTCCAGTTCGAAAAACTGATGACCTTTGTGCATGCTGCTCTGAGAGCACAGCAGAGGAACACGCGGAACACATCTGAAACTGGGTTGTGTGACATCATTCGGTACAAAAGCATTGCCTTCTGTTGGACGGCTGCACTTGCCATTCGTACAAATTCCATAGTCTCCGGATGTTCTTGGATAATTGCACTCAGCCCCTGTTCTCATGAAGGATTGCAGAAAGTCAGAGGAAGATCTTCCTGCTGTTTGTATGACCGAGCAGACCTTTATATGACCATCTGAATCTGATTTAATGTGAAGGGAGCCTTTTGGGGCTGGTATAACTATAGATGGCGAATGCCCTCCTTGAGAATATATGTTGAGAGACTCATTCTCGAACTGGATATAAGAAAACACTAAACCTAAAAGTAGGTTGGGATATCTAAAATACATTCTAGCTGGTGCAGTGGATGTAAACGAAGCAAAGCCATTGTGAAGCAAGGTAGAATAGAACCTGCCTCGGCTCGTGTTCTTTGGAGAAATATTTGCCATTAGCTTCTGTCCCACCTTTAACTTCTGATCTCGCAGCAGGGTATCAGTGTGATAATCAAAAGACTGCCAGATGATCCCACCAGAGGTATTATAGAGAACAAGGTTCCCATATTCTTGCGTCTCCATCCTTTGAAAAGCTTGGGTGGATGTGTTTGTAGACCACACGAGCGTGTCATCTGAGTTCCTTAATACAAGTTTACCTTTGGAGGTGAGTGTTAGGGCAGCGTTTTCTTGCACCATCTGGTCTCTGTTTGAACTCCACACAATTTGGATATCGGACACCGTACGGTAAGGGTCGTCATGGACAACGAAGAATGTTCCAAATAGATAGCCCGTGTCACGAGGGACGCCATAGCAGAAGAATCCACATCCAAACTGCAGATTCATATTACTATATGAGATATTCCTAGTCAGAAGGATCGGACGGACGAGTGCATCTTCGTAAACTGAAGGTGTCCGGAAATCTAGGGACTGGATATTGTTCTTCCAAGTTCTGCCACCATAAGCAGTTGTGGGAGTAAGAGCAAGGCTCTCTGCAAATAGCGAGCACGATACAAGGAAGATTGGCTGAAGTAGGAAATTTAAAAGAGAGGACAAAAAACCGTCCGTTCTCATTTTTTTAAACGGCAGCAATGTCCAAAAGAGAGAGCGCAGGAAAATAACAATGGACGTTTTGAACTTGGAGAGCTTTATGGCTACTTATAGTCAACGTATGAGTTAAAGCATATTTGCCAAGCTCAAGACACCAAATGCTATTGAAGTCAGGGTGTGGTAGGTTAATATTAACTAAGAAACAAAATAAGATGTGAAAAATACGGCTGTACAAAGTCTTCGGAAACTGTAAGGAAAGGTAACTGATCTCCAACATTATCAACTTGCATTTATTTCGTTCTTTTAAGTCAAGTGCATGTCGGATTTTTACGGCCTAGGCGTTTACTATATAAAACAAGGGCTGTATTATTACTAGCAATCGCACTTTAGTGTGCAATAGGTACGCCGTATTTTGGTGTAAAATTTGTTCTTAACTAATAAAAACGAGACATTTTATTTGTTCTTCTCAGTCTCCATCTCCACACATCTTTCTACCCCCTTACTCTCTCATTCTCTTCCCTCTACAACGCTCCCTCTATATTTTCCCTTTCTCACCCTCTCTCTATCTCTCTCCATCTCTCCATCTTCATCTTTCTTTGTCTCTCATTCTCATTCTTTCCTCGTGTCTCCTTTACAAATATTTTCTATATAGTATTTAATTAAATTAATATGAAGACATTAGATTCATCAATCTATATTATTTAGAGTAGGCTTTGGATTTAACTATTCAATTTTTATTTAAGTCAAATAATGTTTCAAATCATACTCAATGAACCACCATCGAGAAATTGTATCATATCTATCTATACTTCTTTCTTCCAATCTATCTCTCTCCCTTCTTTGTATCCCCTTACCTTTCCCCACCCTATCTCCCTAAATACATATCTTTTCTATCTCCCTGCTTTGTGTCTATCTCCTTACCTCTCCCCACCCCCTCTTCCTACATATGTAGGCTTTCTTTCTCCCTCCTTTGTCTCTATCTCCTTATCTCTTCTCACCCCTTCCCCTTTCCTACATATGTATCCTTTCTATCTCCCTCCCTTATCTCCATCTCCTTACCCCCCTTCACCCCCTCTCTTTACATATGTACCCAATCTCTATGTATATCTATCTATCCCCCTCTTCACCTTTTTATCACTTGTCTCTTAAGACCTTTTTAATCTCTCATTCTCGCCCTCTCTACCTCTATCTTTTTATCTCTCCCTCTCCTTGTCCCTCTCCCTCTCCCTCTCCATCTATATGTTATTAATTTTATGTCACATATTCACTCTAATTATATCTCACTATCTATCACCACCCTCCTCTTTATACATATCTTATTAACATTATATGTCCCATATTTATATCTACTATACATAACACATTATTTCTCTATCTCTCTCTTTCTCTTCTCATACATATTTATCATGCATATTTATCCATCTTTCCATATATCTCTATATTTCACTCTTTCTCTCTCCTCCCCTCTATCTTTTGTATGTCTCTACCTCCATCTCTAGATCTCCTCTTCTTATCATCTGTACTTGTTTGTCTCTATCTTCTTTCTATATGTTTTTCTCTTTATCGATTTCTATAACTATCCCTCACTAGATTATGGAAAGTGAGGGGTCTTTAGTAACTTTCTATATCCTATTGTATTAATAAATGAATAATGTTAGAAATAGAAATTTGTAACTATAATTTTTTTTCCCAATATTATCTCAAATGAAGCTTCTATTGTTTCTGGCCTTTGTCCACTCCAACCTTGATCTTCTTCCTCATAAATGAATTGTCTTTGTCAATGTCTTTGTTGCCAAATTATAAGCACAATTTCACTTACACATATTTGCAAGAGCACTTGCGTATGAATGGAATACATAATGCATAGGTCTGAGTAATAGAGAATCATAAGTCTAAGATAATAATAGGAAAAAACGTGACAAAAAGAGAGTAGTGTCCTTACAAAGAACTCTAAAACACATCAAATGTCTATATTTTTAGATAAAATTTACAGATAAAACAAAACAATCAAACCAAAACTTTAATTATTTGAAGTTTGAAATTTTGAAGTAAAAGATACAGTCACTGATATAATTTGTCGAGGATCTGTGTAACTCTCTCTGAGCAATGGGAGTTTTATACATTCTGTCTTGACAGGGTGTTGAGACCCAGCCGAAGTGTGAATTTGCCTTTATTGCTGTTGCTGCGTCTTATTTCTAAACATTTCCAAATGCCCCTGATCTGTTGATTCTGCCATTACTCCAAATTTAGAGCTGAAAAAAACTTATCGCCGCAAGTGTATAAAGCAAGAGAAAGACCCATAGATTTGTAAGTGAAAAGAGTTTAAGTGAAGTGAAAGAGTATGTTGGAAGTAAAAATTTCACTTGCCACGTACCTCAATATCTACAGATATGGTATATTTTCATGGTTTGATGAGGGCTTTTTTTATGTATTGGTCTTACACAAAAAATTAAATTGTATGAAATATAGTGGGCCTAATCTTCTGTAGCACATCACATATTTGCGACTGCATACATGGAGCGGCAGGAAGACATCCATGGAGGAGGGAACATGGTTCAAGGGATAAGCATTGAGAACAATGATGTGGATTTACTTTTCAAAAAGCATTGAAATCGTCTGCCCCATCTAAAGGCACAAATGACTCTGATGGTCATCTACCGCTATGAAACGATTTCAATAGTTGATATATGAAATTAGCTCTGTGAAGTAGGGGTATTAGGTCCTCAACCACTAAGATGATGTTTTTCATTTCTTCAAATGGTAACACTTCCCATCTTTCCCTGACACACCAGAATCGAGAGCTTCCGGATGATCTTCTAGCAGTATAGACATCACAACCAGCCATCAATCTCCACAGTGATCAGCTTGAAAAATGTAATAATGATGTGTTCAAAGTGTTAATAAAATAGACCTATAAATGTAGAGAATGGAGGCCGAAACTTACCAATCTAACGGCCATCTCATGTACTCTATCTTAGCTAGCAATCTCAACTACCATATGTCATCATTGGAGAAGGCCTGAGGAAGAAGATGTCCCACTCTCCACACAGGTTTCCCGCCGAAGATAGATTCCTCTATTTCTTGTTGAATGAGGACCGTGCATTTCGAACTTGAGCAATATAGAGATCGCTACATCGTGTGCATCCATTAGAAACTGATTTGTGTTGGATGCTTGTATTGAAGCTTGTGGATACTCATATGATTGACATCTAATATGGGGAAAGTGGATATAATTGTGCAAATCTCCTAGGGATTTCATTTCAACACGCAATGGAAACTTAGCAAGTGACAAAATCAAATGTCAATTGAGTCAATATAGTTGGCAGGAAATACGGAATGTGATTATCTCATGCCTGTCCAGTCACCCAGTGGCTGCTTTAATTCCTGCACTCCCAATTTCTTATGTGGTTGAATGGCTCAGATCTTTTCGATGGTGGTCATTGTCTCTCCACAATTTGTGACCATCGGATGGAGAATTTGGATCCTCACATTCAAATAAGGAACGCCTACGGCATAATTAGTTCACTAATGGAATTATGAAGTTACACACTAGTTATAAAATCTAAAAATTTCAAGATATACTAACATTTGCAAAAGGTATATTAATTTGAATGTTTTTTGGGAATTGGCAAATACAATTTTAAAAAATTTGTATTGGTTAATGATGAAAAAGGCAATGAAAATTTTCAGTTTTCTTTGACAAAAATACCAATAATTTTCCCAACAACTGCATTGATTGCAATATTATCTTTTCCACATTTGTGACAAGTGGATAAACTTATTTTAAAAAATTATTTTTCTAACATTTCTATTAATGAATGCATTAATTACAGTTTTATCTTTTTCAACTATTATTGAATGAGCCTTTTGTCCTCTATTTGTCGGCATCATTCTCACTGTCTCTATTATAGGTGGTCCTTCTCAATTTTTTATTGAGGTTCTCTAATCTCAGATTGTGCATTCTCTTGTTTATGAGTGACATAAGTAGAAGGAGGCTCAGCAGAGTAACTGTGCTTGTATTTCCTTTTGTTATTTTAGTGAAGGTCAGTCATAGCATTTTCCCTGTAATTTAGATTGTTTAGCATTGGGAAAAACTCAAGACATGTGATCCCACTTGGAGTGGTTTTAGATATATGCTAGTTCCTCCAACTTAAACCTGGGCATGTGGCATTTCAAATCCATGGAAGAGGCAATATTCCTGAGACCTTTAATCTTGTCAATATGAAGAGTATAAGGCACATTCTTTGGGTATTTTATATGAGCTTCCACAAAACTCGGTGGTCACTCCTTTGAGTTAGGATAACCCGTAATGGTTGCATTGAAAGGAGGCAAATTTTTTCTGTCCTGAGCTACAGATTTCACACGTAGAGCTGATCGAAAAAATTGCAACAATTAAAATTAATTATTTAAAAGTATATATTCTAACCAAACTTCTGTTATATAAAATTAAATTTGGTTTTTTACAAGATTTTTCTTTTGTTTTGATTTATTAGAATTTTTGCATTAGATCCTATCTGGAAATCCTTTTGAATTGGAATTTTCTTATGTGTATTGTATGTTTCATTTTTTGAAATTTTTGGGATATTTGCATTTTATTTATTTTCTAAAATGCATTTGATCTTTACGGTGAATTGATTATGAATTTGTCACAATTTGGTTGGCGTGGTAGAGGTTCAATTGCTCTTGGTTATGTCCATTATAGTAATAAATCTGGTGGACAGATGTATATATGCAGTTACCTAAGAGACCTACACATTGATTGTTTCAAACATTAAATATGGGTAATGGGATTTATAACATGTGACATGCTTTCCAGACAATTAATAATAGGGGATATTAATCTATAGACATTTGTAGTGAAATCAATTTTTTTTTAGATGACCTTTACTTCCAAAATGAAGTACAATGGAACCTTCTTTTCAAATGGTCTTTTATTTTTTGAAACAAAAAATATGTTTATTCCATATTTCTTCCTTCCCAAGATATTAGAATGGTGCCATTGGCTATGAAAGTAAAATGTCAATTTCAAATTTCAATCTATTTACATTCTTTTTTCTCTTAAATGCTACAATGTTTGCACAGGAAGGCAAAAAGTCACTATGATGATTATAAATACAATTGTGAAAAATACTATATAATTTCTATAAAAAAACATTCAAAACAATTAAGCTATTTAATTAATAAAAATATTTTAAAATAAAGATAATGTTAAATAGTACAAATCTATAATTGATAATTCAATATTATTTCAGTCACTGTTATAGAATATAAGAACTGACAATAATAATATTCATGTATAAAAAGTAAAACATTAAATCAAAATAGATATAAATGAAAATAGATTTCAAACAAATAATAAAATATTCCAATTTCTTAATTTAATAATTTACAAAAATAGATGTAGAAAATTATTGCAAGAACATTAAAATATAATAAATGTATAGGTGAAATGGATAAATATTAAACAACGATTTTTCAATTTTGATATAGCAAGTTTTTTAAAATAAGAGTAAAATTTTATAATTAAGAAACTATAATGTCCCATTTTTGGAGAAGTTAATTATTTATAAAGTTATCAATAAAAAATATATATATATTACAAGGTAACTTTATATTTAATTAACTTAATTAAGTGATATATTTTATTAAGTCATTAAATAAAACAATCTTCTAGAGGTTGCTGGAAGAAGCAGAGAAAAAATTAAAAAAGGAGGCCGACCTATTGAGAAAAAAAGAATAAATAGGCATTGAGGGCTCATTGCCTATCATCGAGACTTATTATTGATATTTGCTAATGTGCGTTGTGGAGCCTAGGGTTTCTGCAAGTAGTCACAATTGGCCATGGAGAATGAAAACTCTCAATTGCTACGCAATTTTGGGGGTGTGAAAGATCACCTAAATTATTGCAGCTATGGGAAGGATATTTCAGTCCTCTCACTTGTGCTTAATTGCTGGTTTGGAGTTCCAAGTGGAGTTGCATTTTCATCATATCATGTCTAGCAATCAGTCTCCAGTATCTGATCAATCTAGGTTCTTCATTTCAGTTTGTAGTTGTAACAAGTTCTCGATTGTATACAGCCAGTTAGGGTTTGTCTGTAATGTGCCATGTCATAATGTTTTGGTGCTGAAAATTGCCATATCATTTGTACAAACATTTGGTTTTCATTGAATGAATACATTGGCACTATTATTTCCTTATTTCAGCAATATACTTTAGTAGTGTATTAAATTTAGGGTTTTGTTTAGTGGCCTATTGGAAAGGGTCATTACAGTGGTATCAGAGCAGGTTTCTTGCCAGCCTAATAGGGTTTATCTAGCCAATTTACACAGGGAACCAACATAGCTAATAATATGGCTAAGAGACGTTCTCAAAGCCCATCCAGAAGTGTGCGAGATGATGAGACTTTACAGCATCAGGAGAGGCTTCTACAGTCAATAGAGGCAAGTACATAGACAATGATGGTTATGATGCAACATTTGATTGGGGAAAACAGGAGAAACAATCATGATACTGACTAGGATGATAGGAGCATAGCAGGATCACAATGTAGGGTTTTGTTTAGTGGCCTATTAAGATAAGTATTGTGTAACAGGTATGCAATTATCTATTTTCATTCTATAGTTTCTCATTCCTTTTATAAATGTTTCTAAGTTTTCTAAATCAAAGTAAGAACTATGAAGTAAGAAATGATTTCAGCTTTTTAGTAGAAATCTCATTCATTTGAATCTTGGTAAAATTAGTCTTCAATGTATAAGAATGTAATGTACTAAAATTATAGGACTATTAGAATATAAAATCGATACAAAATTTTGTAATATAATAATATTATTATGAAGATATAGACTTGTTGAAAGAACATTAAAATATAATAAATATATAGGTGAAATGGATAAACATTAAACAACCACTTTTCAATTCTGATATAGCAAGGTTTTTAAAATAAGAGAAAATTTTTATAATTAAGAAACTAATTTAGATTTTAATCTAAATTAGATTATTAATCACAATCAATAGGAGATGTATGATACAGGTAATAATAATCATGAGCAAACATAGGATATAGGAATGAGATTGGGACTGACAATGGATATGGATACTGCATGTTAATAATTCATTTTTGAATTGATTCTTCTCTTTCATCTTTGTATCTAGTATTTAATTTAATTGAACAAACCATGTTTTAATTGCGTAGCTTGCAAATATTATATACATACAAATATTAGCAGCTAATTGGAATTCTTTTTCATTATTGGTAGGGATTATCTGCAAATCTAAATGTCAGCACATGTTGTAGTAGAATCAATTTCAGTACAACATTTATAGGTAATAGTGCATTATATATTTGTCTGTGGATAAAATGGAAAATTGCAAACATGTTACACATTATGGCCAAAGAAACTAGCCAATATAAAACATTTCAAAAATTATGAATGTAGAAAGCTATGAAACCCAAATAAAACTTCCAGAATTTGACATCAACATTGTTTTAGAAAAAGGATTGCATGGACTAAATTCATTTAAATACATAGTTGGAGATTGTTTATTTGACTCCTTCCAATACGTGCTTGACAACAAATTCAACTGCACAAAGGAAGCATTGAATACTTTATAGGTTGTTTGCAAAGAGATGAGAATGACACTATTGACTCATTCAACCTTGATTTGAATGTGCAAACATTATATGAACTACATAAAGTTACAGATGTTACAACATATTTGCATAGAACGCAATTGTCTACAAATCCAACAATAGGCAATACCAAAATTAGACTATGGGGCGATGTCTTTTGCATTCACTAGTTATCAAAATGGTTGAACATACAAGTGTTTGTTTGGTCACTAACCAAATGCAAGAAGTACTTGCACTTCAATAGTACATTACATACAAAACCATACTCATTACTTTGCGATGACAGTAATCCACTCCAATGGACACTTTGAGCCTTTTCTGCATTGCAAATTCAATTATACCAATGACCAAGCAAAAGAATAGTTCAAGAATACATCAAGAGATAAACAACCAACACAACTTTTCCAAATACAATTACTAGTGATTGAAAAGAACAATACTAGTGAAAGAATATCACTTTGTACTATAAAAAATTGATTAGAGACAATAATAAAATTGATGAAAACAAATTCTTCAATTCATTCGAAAATGAAACCAAAATTGACACAAAGTACAAAAAGGAAACATTTGCCTCGATAGAGGAAAAAAACATTACCACCAATACAATTGTTTAAAAAAAATAAAAATCAAGATACGCCAAAATACTCATGTAGTATTTTTCAAATGTTGTGTTTCAAAAAAGACATTAGAGCATTTTAGAATGAACAAAATCTAACCTACCATAAACTAGTCCAAGTACCTATCAATACACTAACAAATTGCATTTGTCAAAAATACAATATTGCATTAAAACAATTGACTCTTCCTACATATGCTACACCGCACAATATCAGAATGAATAATGCAATGCAATATCCTAAAATGTTAACAAAATTGAAGGAGCATCTTGTTTCACTAGGAATTACTTTTGCACAAATATGGGAGCTTGGATACAAAAGATCTTAATTTGGCCTAACTGGTTCAATCATTAATGTCCATGTTGACATAAACATTGTTCAAAGAGCTTTTCCTGTATCTACTACTAATACAATAACAATTGTAGTTTCCTTGAAAACCTAATTGAAGCCTAACTTACATAAAATTAAAACAAGTTGACCCTAATCCTAAATTGTTAAAAATTACATTTGAGATACATGCACATACATTCAAACACATGTACATACATGAAGTATGACCCTTGTTTTAAATGATATATGTGTAACCCAACTTGAAACCTAAACCTCAAAACAATTTTTTTTTATTTTTTTAAAGGGGTAAAAATTTATTCAAATAAAACCAGATTACAGAAGGCCTCAAGCCCAACCAACCAAAACACCAACCCAAAACCAATTACATTCTGTCCTTTTCCACTAATTGCTCGAAAGTTCTAGCAAGATCAACAGGAAGATCATCCCTAATAGAAATATCCCAACCAACACCTTTCTCTGATGCCCATTTTTCCAAGACATCAACCACTCCATTCCATTCCCTAGGAATATGACAGAAAGAGATCCCATCCACAAAGCTACTCAAGTGGAAAATCTCTCTAACAATAGAGGCAATTTTCCAGCTAGATTCATCCACTCTCCGATTATTTATCATATCCACAACAATCTGAGAGTCAAACTCACACACCATTCTCCTCAAACCAAGAGAACAAGCCCGTTCCATAGCCACCTTAATGGCCAAAGCCTCCATCACATTATTGGATTGAACTCCTTTGTGAATATAGAATATGAAAATAACATTGCCATCCGCATCTCTCCAAATCCCCCCCACTCCAGCCAGTCCAGGATTCCCACAGGAGGAACCATTAGTGTTAATCTTTAGGACTACATCAGGAGGAAGACTCCATCTCCCCACTCTACAAACCTTCCTCTTTTGTGGCTGAGATCTCTTACTGCTACTAGTTCCAAATCCTTTATCCACTAATCCTAAATTCCTGACAATACAAGAATCACCAAGATCCACCGGCTCTAACATATCACATTTAGCAGAGACAGTCTCTTGAAGCCTGGTTAGGATCAACTCCCATAGTTTAGTGGCTCCCAAGCTGGAATTACAGAAGATCCGATGGTTACACTCCAACCAAAGATTCTACAGAATAAAAGAAGGTCCAATAGCCTAGGCCACCTGAAGGAATTAAGTTCTCATAGGGTGTCTGCCAAGGCTGTCCCAAAATTCAATAAGAGATTTGGCATGAATACAGCTATGGCACCACACCTCCCACCACTTATGCCAGATCTCTCTAGGGAGAGGACATAAGAAGAAAACATGAGAAACATCTTCCCCATCCAAGATACATAAGGGACAGAAAGAGGGTCCCTGAAACCCTCTTAGCTGGAGATTATCCCAAGTAAGACACTTATTTTACGCAACCAACCATAGAAAAAAATTACATTTTGGCCAAGAAAATTTATTCCAGACCTTCCTCCACCAGGGAACCACCTGAACTACATTACATTGGCTACCCAGCCGAGCATATCCCTGGACCACACTGAACTTACCTTTTGGGCAAGGACCCCAAGCCAGGATGTCTTTGTCTTTAGAAGAGCTACAAAGCCTAGTAGAGAGAAGATGCGCCAGTTCAGCTCAAATCTCTGAGGAGCCCCCTATGGGCCAAATCTATGGATCCTTCCAACTAGCCACCTCCATCAATCCACACCTCCAAACAATCTTGAAGTGAGCTACCATGGTCCAACCTGCAGAAAAAAAACTTGAAATAGAGGCAAAAGGTGGGGAAAACTAGAGAGAATAGGAAGGTGTCCATCCTACGAGTCCTGCCAGAATAACACACTTGACCCCTCATTACAGATCCAGAAAAGGCCATCCTTGATAAGAGGAGCACCCCTTTTAACAGTTTTCTAAATAAAGGACCCCTTACCATCAAGCTCAAGTCTAGGAATATCCTGGACCTCCACTCCTTAGAAATACTTATGGGTCAGAATCTTGGCCCAATCCCAATCTTGATTCTTGCACCATCTCCAGTATAACTTTGCAGCAAGAGCTTTGACACCAAGAGCCATAAATTTAAGGCCTAGACCCCTAGAAAACTTAGGCAAACAAATCGTGTCCCAGTTGACTAAGCTCCATTTAGAGGATTGGAAATTTCCTAACCAAAGGAATTGTTGTGACAAAGCATCAAAAGCTTTCAAAACTCCCACAGGAGGTGTTTGCACTAAACACCTATAAATAGGAAGAGCCTGAATCACAGTCTTGAGCAGGGTAACCCTCCCAGTAGATGAGAGCCACCTATGAGTCTAGTAACTCACTCTGCTAATAATATCAATCAAGAATTTCAAACCTCGAAACATTATCATTTAAGAGTAATATAAATAATTTATTAGGTACCCTTTAATTGAATTCTCTAATAATACCCCCCAAAATATAATAAAATCTTACAATAACAAATTAACTCTAACCATAACCAAACTCTCAACTTTAAAGTTATCTTATACTTATATGCAAATTAATCTAGGTCTAAATGTGTTACAGATTATCTAGGTCCATGATGTGTGATGTATGTTTAATTACATGTGTATAATTTTTAATGTTAAAAATAAAAAAGTATGTACAACAAGCAATTTAGCTCTTCATACATTTTTACAGATATGGCTTCACACGATATGCTTGATGCGGCTTCTGGTGCGACACCTGATGTAGTTCCTACTGTGGCTCCTACTACGGCACAGGTTGATGTGGTTCCTATTGCAGCACCTGATGCAGTTCTCGATATGGCTCCTCATGCAGCTCATGGTGGGGCTCGTGCTATAGCTTTTGGTGGGGCTCCTCGTATACCTCAACGTAGGGCTCATCGTGCAGCTCATGTTCCAGCTCTTGGTGCAACTCATTTTCTAGGTTAGGCTGCACCTACAACTCCTACTGGAGGTCCTGCTGCACCAGCTCCATGCATCGATATTGATGCATTATTTTCATTTTCAGAGCATGAGGTTGCTAGACTGCAGCACTCTATATTGACCTCTAATGATGGTCTTTATAGAGACATATGTATTACGATATGTAGGAGTTTACAAGATTTGACAGCTAGGTTTAGAGGTCACCATTCGATAATGTCAAGAGGGTAGCCCCCAAAGACATCATCTAGAGAGAGCTATTTCTAGCTTATGAGGGGACATAGGGTAGGGTGAGAGGCTACAGAGTCACACAATGCAGAGACCCTATTATTGCTAGCATGATCTATCCACGATTTTTAGCTGCATATGGTTGTTATCCTAATAATGACCAAATACCCCTTTATTTTGCACAGCAGTTGTATGCTAAGTTCCGTATAGGGCTCAACGTCAACTACTTGGATATTCCTGATTATTATGGATAGGGGTGTGGTCGGATCACAGATCGTGACCAGTACTGCAATGTAGATCATCTGCCACCTGCAGATCTTAGACAGTTTGTTGGACTGAGGATGCCTCTTGTGATTCCTACACATGCGCCTATTGCAGATAGAGTCATCATTTCTTCCCAGAGGGAAGGAATTGACACTATTGGGCACATTGCATCTACGACAGCTAGTATCACATCAGATTCTATTGGTCGTTATCTTCATAGTTGACATCCTCGTCCACTTGGTCGACCATCTTCACAGGCATCTAGTAGCACTTCAGGTGCCTCCTTTGATGATGCATATAGAGTTATTGGGCTACCACTGCTAGGTGATATTCATGGTCTTTCAGGATAGCAGACACATATGGATATGGAACTATATTTTTTTGGAGGATATGTTGCACTTTATTAGCTATATTTTGATACATAGAGGATTCCAGTACATGCGGTGATGGATGTTGTTAGACAGCATCAGAGCCCCAACACAGTTACACAGACACAAGTTGCCACACCAGTGACAGATGATACACTTGTGCGTAGCTCACAACATTTGGTACCAGACTCATGACACTCTACAGATGACTCGAGCATACGAGTTGGAGATGTCCATATCATTGCTTAGGGCCTTGATGATTTTGGTGAGTAGTTGCGAGGCCTATCTGAGATTGATACTAGTTCAACCCTGGGTCTTTCATCATACATGGACCTATTATTCGGACCTGGTAGCACTGATTCTACACCAGATGTACCTAGCCAGTTACATAGTCCACTTCACTCAGATTTACTAGCAGTTGGACATGGAGTTTTAGGCTCAGGTGCATCAGTAGATGATATGATGGAGTCTGCTGATCATCCTCCACCTCCGAAGACCCATGTACATATTTAATTTATTTTTAATTTTAAATATATATGAAATTAAAAAATATGTTCATTTATTGAAAAATTTAGTTTAGATATATATGTAGATATTTAATTTAATCTTTAACTCGTAATAAATCATGTAGGCATAGGTCGCTGAGCACATGGTTACACATACTGTTGGTTCAGGGCATCATATACATGAGAGAGATGATTCTATTGAGGCACCTGGTAGTGCTCAAGTACTTGAGTTTTAAATAGTTTGTTTAAAGTTATTTAAATATTTTGAAAATTAGATATATATCTATGTATATGCAAATTTGTATTTAATTTAAATGTATATGTACATGATGCACGTATGTATATATATATGTTTTAAAGATAGAACTCTAACACATGTATGTATATATGTATATATATTTGTAGGGCTTGGTTGATGCACCTCGGCAAGAGGATGTACAGGAGACTCGATCAAAGGGTCGTTCTGTCCGTATGCATCTTGAGGGGTCCTTCTAGTAGTAGATCAGATTTATATATTTTTTGATGCATATATATTGGAGGTCCAGTTTACAGTACACATGTGTATTTCAGTTCCTTGATGAAATCCATGTACTTTCACTATTTATTTGATTATTAAGTATTTCAGTGTTAGATACCATCACATGTATGTATATATGACTTTTTATATTTCGCTACATACGTATTTTTATTCGAGATTTACAGTTTGCATTTCAGATACATAGAGATATATTAGATTTGTAGATGTTTATTCTTGAGACGTGTATATGTGAATTTAAATTATTAGATTCATCCATGGTACAATTAATTTAAATTATTCAATTATATAATTTTTTAATAAACTAAATTTGATAATTAAGAACTTATGATCATACAATTAAAAACACATTTAATTCAAGATAAAATTCAATAGTTTGAAAAAAAGTTGATATTTAAGAATTGTAACATAGATAATGAAATTGTGTAAGTTGGAAATTGTAACATAGATAATGAAAGTGTTGAAGTATAAAAAATGCATAGAGGGTATGCAAGACAACCAAGCAATGTTTGAAGTATGTGATGCAATCCCTAATTTGTGTCCCAAGGAACTAATTGGTTTTGGAGTTCCTGAGAAACCTATTGGCCAGCGTTCAAAGGAAATCAATGTGTTCATGCAAGGGCCACCTTTCTTCTACTATGAGAATGATGCTCTTGCATTGAAGGATATTTGCAAGACAATATCCGAACAATTTAATAGTGTTGAACCAGAGTTGGTGGACTCAATGTTCTTTTCAGCTTCCAGAAGAGCAAGAGGGTATGTGCATAACCTTCCAATAGAAGAGCAATTTCAAGAAGAACCTCTCCCCCCATGACTATTTAGGAAGAACTTCTGCAAATAAAAAAGTATTGGCCTTCATGGGATCAGATGACAAAAAAAAATTCAATAGACTCAAGCTATGTGGCACTGTCCTTATTGATCAACTGAGAGTTATGATTCAAAATGCATGAGGGCAACTGCAAGATAGTGCGCAGAAATATATACTTCAAAAGTGTGAAGAGTGGAATTTGGTATGGGTGGGGCCAGGTGACCTCGTCCCTCTAGAGCTCCATGAGATAGAGCTTATATTAAAATTTGATAGAGATCACACTCATAGAACTTCTTGTCCAACTGACTGCTTGTGTTGTTTGGGTAATTCATTCCAAACAAATATAGATGCATATCATTTATCAGTCTTGAAAGCATTATATCCTGATGGCGTCAGAGTACTTTCTCTATTTTCTAGTATTGGTGGAGCAGAAGTTGCTCTTCATCGATTTGGAATACATTTAAGTTGTGTTGTATCTATTTTAAATTATGAGTTTCCTCGCATTGTGATGGAAGTGAGAGAAATAATGCACTCAAAAGCCTCAGCTAGTAATTTTTCCTGATCAATGTGTAGGCTCATTTTTTTTGTAAATAACTCAACATTAATAGACTACCTGAAAAATAGAAAATGATTTTAACTAGAATAGAATGTTCTCTACTGATTTTAAATTGTCAAATCAAAGGATTACATACCCTAACTAAGAATAGTAATTTTTTTTGTTTTCAAATTAATTTTATAAAGGTCTACAATCATAAAATACTTTTTTTTAATGAGAGTTCAATTTTTAGTTGTCCAACGAATTTTTTTGAACCGACTCTAAAGTGGTTTGTCGTGGAAGCTTATCGTAATAATAGTGTTTCTGATCTTCTTTAATGGATGGTTTTTAATTAGAACTTTTGGAGGACCTCCATGGGCTTAGAAAGTATGCGTTTTGTTTTACAATGATACAAAGTCAGCATATTTATTGTTTGCAACTACTTGAATTTCCTTGGAACTTTTTAAGGTGGAGTATTATTAAATTCATCCATGGTACAATTAATTTAAATTATTAAATTATATAATTTTTTAATAAATTAATGAAAATTAAGAACTTATGATCATACGATTAATCTAAATACATTTAATTCAAGATGAAATTCAATAGTTTGAAAAGAAGTTGATATTTAAGAATTGTGACATAGATAATGAAATTATGTAAGTTCGAACTAACTTTGAGCCTATTTATATCGAGTTGTTAAATTATTAAATTCATCCATAGTACAATTAATATTATAGTTTTTAAATAAACTAATGATAACTGAAACTCAAATATTCAGATTAGAAACACAATTTCACCAAAGTTGATATTCACAATTTCACCATAGTACAATTGAAAACACATTTCACCAAAGTTGATATTCAAATTATTATAAAATATATCTCAAAGGTCTAATCAACCATGATGTACACTTATAACATCCAATATTTTTTCATGATCTTCACTGTCTACTCTCCACTTGCGACGTACACGCTTAACTTAGACTGGATGCAGACAAAGCCCTGTAGCAACGACTAGGTGGCTATATTGTAAAACTTTGTTGTCAGGTTGATAATCAACAAAGTGTATTCCATGTTGGACTATTTTCTCATGCTTCAAATATGTTCCCTCTATCACAATAGAACCTATACCACAAATTTAAGTGTTTTAAAATTTGGCAGATATGAAGTTACCTAAATATATCTATTTATTTAAATATATATGTGCATGTACATGTATATGTGTAATTTACCTATGGGGACAACATTCCATCACTTTCTTCAGGGTCATATAACTTTTTCCTCTCTGCAGTACATCGCAATAAATAATAACTGACACATTCATGATTTCCAGGTTCAACAATCACTGTAAAGACATCTCCTACATAACAAGTATACATGAATGCATGTGTACAATATATATATATATATATATATATATATATATATATATATATATATATATATATATATATATATATATAAGATAGTTGAAATCGATAATTAAATAAAAAGTTGAGATTAATTTTTATGATACTCACCCACTTTTACCAATCCAGAGATATGATTATAATCATCAGAAATCAATGGAATATCATCAAAATTTTCATCTTCTTTATCAAATGTATCGGTAACATCAAGTGGTACCGAAATCCATGCACCTATATATCCATGTGTCTGATTGATGTATTCTTCATAGTTTTCATCAATGCAACTATCACAAAAACATGAGTATTCTCCTATCTTCAATGTCCAATTGCAATTATCTGTACTCATGACTGAATGTAAGGAACGTGTCTTTTCTATCCTCTTGCAACCATGCATGTTTTTTCTATTGACACCTGAAAGTTTGTTAAATTGAAAATATATAAAAATTAAATTTGAACTTCAAAGAATTCAAAAATAAAACTTAACAATAAAATTTTATAATTTAATTATGCATAAAAGTTAAATAGACGTACACATCCATACCTGTTATCTCCCAGAAGACTCTATATGGTGTCTGTCAACTCATTGTTGATGATGTCCTGACCTCATCTAATGCAAAATGAGTCTTACATCATGTGCATCAATTACACGAAATCCCTAATAATTCATTTGATACTTTCACAAAGCACGTTTGATGCAAGCTCCAACACCATCATGTTCACCTTTTCCATGGCCACTCTCAAAGAAATTCCATATGTTTTTTATATTCTCATTGTGATGATATCTACACAATGCATAAAATGGTCTAGATGATTTAAACTGCGCGGCACATCCATCAAACCAAATATAATGTTTATCAACATTTATGTTTCTTTCTTTCAAATAAGAAAAGAATTTATTGAAGCAATGTTCTACATAGTGAATGTCATGTTCTTTATCATCACTTATATAAAAATGATATTCCTTTATAATTACTCATGCTTGAACTGTACTCTGAACACCATCCAAATCTAACTGTGCATGTCTATAAAAAACATGTACCATAATAGTGACCTACTTATTAAAGTAATAATCTGATTGAATTGCTTTCTGATGAACAATTGAATAGTTTTCTACAAAATCAACAACTGATACTATTGTTCTAAGTGGAAAATTATCTCTCAAAGTTTGAAACAGTTGTGCTTGCCACTTTGCAAAAAATGCATGACAAATATAAGGTTGAATTAATTTCTTAAATCTATCCATAAATGTTAGAACAGGCAACTCCTCTTCAACATATTCCAAACTTTTTATTTCTTTCCCCAACTTTGTTTCATTCTTCACATACTTGTAACTTTTGCAATTCAATATTTTTGTTACATCAATATTTTCAATTTTCAAAGGAAGTAGAGCTAATTCACCACATGTTTCACATAATCCTTCGATGCAATTTATTTGACCAGCTGGATCATCTATGTTGTCACACAAAATGGATGATATAAACTCACTTCTCCTTGTATATGAGCAATGTTAGTATGCTAAGAGAAACTAAATTTAAATAAAGCTTCTACAAACTAAACAAAATTCATAAACTTCAAGATAGACTAAGATGAACTCTCAATTGAGAATATGAGCCATTAATAGACTCTCTCAATGAGAAGCTCTCTTGTTGAGTGGCTTTGTCTAAATAGATAGGATGTATGCTCAATATGCTTCCATAGGCTTCAATGGATGATTGTGAATTTTTGGTGTGGATAGATGGCTTTAGTATGGATTTGGCTCTCAAAATAGCATTATAACTTTACTTCATGGATTGTGTTATTTTGCAAAGGGGAAGGATCCAATTTATAGGCAAGAGGCTTGAGGGATTGAGGGCTAAGATGCAAGGATGGAAAAAAGCTTATGGAGGGCTTAGATTGCATGAGAGGAGAGCACATGGATTGTGCTTCCTTATAGCCAATCAAGGAGTGACACATGTCACATGGTGAGAGGATGGAGGAAAGGGGAAGGATGAGTCAACAAAGGAGGCTCAAGGGATAAAATCTTCATAAAGACCCTCATAATGACTTGTAAGAGCAATAAAAGGGCTTGTAAGAGTCATTTATGACCTAGTGGACTTCATAAAGTTTTATGGTTGAGATATTTTGAGGGTGATGAGAGCAAATTCGACTTGGACTTGATTAGGAAGGTTTTAAGCTTGCTTAGGCTTGTGCAAATGATTAGAGGATGGATTAGGATGGTTTAGGATTAGCTTAGGGATAGGCAAGTGGATGGCATTTAATGAGGGTGGGTGAAGGAGGAGATATTTGTTAACTTTGGATTGGGTTAGTAAGTCTTAACCCATGTTTAGGGAATGTGACAAGGTTAGGAGGGGATTAGGATTAGGTTTAAAGACATCTTCTAGAAGAGTCTAGATTTTGGAGGAGGATAAAGACTTTCTAGAATAGTCTAGAATTTCCTAGGATGAGGATGAAGACTTTCTAGAAGAGTCTAGAACTTCTTAGGATGAGGATAAATTAGATTTTTAGGAAATAAATAAAGTTTTATTTATTTCAAGGGTTTGGGTTGAGGAGATATTTATTAAAACTTTTTTAATAAACATGAGGATTAATATTTAATTTTAATTAAATATTTTGAGTTGGGATTAGGGGTAGGAAATGATGGGATTAGCCTTTAATCAAAATTAAAGAAGGATTAGAAGATTTTGGAAGAGGTTATTGGTCATAAGGAAATTGGCCAACTTTTGGGAAAAAAATAAATTTTTTATTTATTTTAGGATTTTTGGTCAATTTATTAATTAAATAATTAATAAATAAGGAAATAATGTTTAAATAAGATTTAAACATTTTTGGGAGGGATTCCTTAATTAAATATTTTTAATTAAGATAAAAGGATTTAATGGCATAAAAATTAATTAATTAATTAATTAAATAATTAATTAATTAATAAATGATGATGTCATCGGGAATTTTTCAGAAAATAAAAATACTTTATTTTCTAAAGGATTTTTAGGTGTCTACACTCCTACTAGGAGGAGGAGCATGAAAACCATATGTGTCTTCTACAAACTTTTGAAATACCTGATAGTGGAGATCAAACTCAATATGATGATGACAACAACATGTTTCAAACGCTTTGTTTGACCTCACAAATTATGGCTTCAATTTTTCAAACAATGTTTGCCCAACTTTTACATTAGGATGTTGACTACAAAATGACACAAATAACTCATGTTGTGTTGTGTCCAACTAATGTTTTGTATGATGTTCATATTGACCAGGCACAATCCTATGTCTGATAACATCTCTACTATTTGATGAAGGACGAGTGTTATCAATCCAAAATGATATGATTAATTTTTTTAATAACTCTTCAATCTTATCAGAACGAGGTCCTCTACACAATTAATCTTCTCTTAACATATTCTCTCATTGTTTTCCTACTAAAACCCATTTCAGACGAAATTCAAGATATTTGTCTATTTTGGGTCATATTCTTACTTACAACAGACATCAACATCACTTTTCTCACCACAAACTTATCTTTAGTTCGAGAGTGTTTTCCTATGTTTCTCAAACCTTGTTTAACATTTTCAATCAAATCAATTTGCATGTTAGAAAATCTTCTCTTCTTTGATGTTGTATTTACACCTAACAATTTCAATGCCTCTTGCAACCTTTTTTGTGTAAGCAAAAGTGAAAGCAACTAAGCTTGTTCAAGTGTTTTAGTATTATCAAATTGAGTCATAATTTCTCTTATCTTATTCTTCATTGACCTTCTCTTAGACAAACTTAATGGTTGAACACTAGCTGCAAGTTTTCTCAATTTATGTACATCCGTTTTAAGTAAATGATCTAAATTCTTAGGAGAAATGCCATACGTTACAGATTGGACAATATTTAAGAGTTCATCCATACTAGTTCCTACACCTGATCTCGACCCTTCTCTGATTTCTGTTATTGGAATTTCTACAAGGACCGATCTTGAGCCTTCTCCAACATCCATTATTTGAGATTCAACAGGGAAAGACTTTGACCCTTCTCTGACTTTTGTTATTTGAACCTCTATAGGGACTGATCTTGAACCTTCTTCAACATTCATTGTTTGAGATTCCATAGGGAGTGTTCTTGACCTCTCTCCCATAGGCACTACTTCTACTTTTGTTGAGCCTTCTTCAACATTTCCTTCACCTTGTTTAATTCGATAATAACGTGTTGTAGTCTTCTGAATATTTCTTTGTTCTGCTTCATCAGATCTTTTCATTGCATATTTGTTTTGCCTTCCTCTCTTGTTTCCCATTATAAAATCAAAAAAAAATAAATTTATCCCTTGCCTCAAGATAAATTTTGCGCAATAACCAGATAAAAAAATCACTGTATGAATTTGTCTGTCACTGTTAGTACTTTTAAATTATTTGACAGAAATCAATAGAATGTAGTCATCTACAACAAGGCATAAATATTCTTCATTATATGACTAAAATCTATGAGTTGCATTCTTTACAAGTAGCAAAGCACTAAATCCTTCTTAAGCCATTATTGAATCACAAACAAATAACATGGTATGAATACTAGAATGTTTGTCCTAAAAAATAAATTTTTCTTTCTTATAAAATATATAATTGTTTTGTCTCTTTAATTTTTTCGTTCTGATTGTAGGACTAGAAAAATGGGTTAAATGCATAACATACTATGAGAAATCACAAAACTCAATCAACATACATTAGCACCCACTAGTCTACCATGAAAGCCAAACTAATCAAAAGAAGCAAATACAAGGTTAGAAACCCCCTCTTTTATTTGTAGCTCCCATTTCCTTCTTTCTTCTGCAAATGATGTAGCTCCAAAGTTTCCTAAAATGCAAATTTTAAGTGTTTTGAGTGATTTAGAGTGTTTCCTAAGGTCTTGGGATGCTATGCAAGGTGTGGAAGTGCATATTAGGGTTTTGGAACCTAGAATGAAACACCTAATTACCAAGTGCACCCTAAAACTACCAAGTGCGCCCTGAAACTACCAAGTGTGCCCATGAAGTGTGCAGTTAGTAAAACAGGGTTGCAGTTGATAAAAGAGGTCAAAACTTGATAATTAAGATATGGGTATGCAAGATATGAGTGTTTTTGATATTTTTAAGTGTTTAGGGATGTTATGCAATGTGAGGAAATGTTAAATGACCTAGGGTTTTGATATGCAAAGTACAAATGTCCTAGGGATGTTATGCAAGTGCAAATGCAAGGTGTCATTTTGAAGGTATGCAAGATGAAGATTATGATGTGCAAAATGAAGGTTAGGGTTATGTTTTGGACTTGGTAAGGATGTTAAAGGTAGGTGTATGCAAAGTGGACTATGCAAGGGATGGTTTCCTAGGGTTGATAATGATGTTTAGGCTATGCAAAATGAGGATAGGTGATCAAGAAGACAAGTTGGTTGATGGACAATTTGATAGGGTTTGATAGTGAAAATGATGCTAGGGTTTGAAAAATGCAAGATGAGGGGGATATACCACTAGGGTAAGTCAAAAATGACATTTAGGAATATGATTATGCTAATGATAGCTCGGTATACATAAGGGTTTTTGAACTTAGGTGAAATCTTTACAAGGTATTAACCTAAGAGTTTAACGTTATGACAATAGACTTTGGATCTTGACAAAAAAAAATGACAAAAAAAGATAAGATCGAAATGACAAAGCCAAATCTACCTTGACATAGGTAGCAGTTGGGACGCTAGGCTAAAACTAAGGCAATTCTAAGAGCTATGTTTTCCAGATTTTTTGTTGAAAAATGGGTCCAACTTTACTAGTGCCTCTATAGAGAGATACGTAAAGGCCCAAATGCTAAAACCTTAGCCTTAAAATTTTGAGTCACCTATGGAGGTACACCAAAAAATTAACATAATTCAACTTACGATTTAGGAGATCTAAGTACCCAAAGTTAGCCTAAGCGACTACTAGGTTTCTTTCCCAAATTGGTGTCGTTGTTGGTGAATGCATTGATAGGCTCCATGAAAGGACTAAGATTGTTTTGCCCTAGTCATTTGCATTGTTTTTTATTTCAATAAAAATAGCTTTTCACATTTCTAACAAAATAAAAGTTTATCGTTTAAATGCATTATTCATCTTCTTCTATTTTAAAATATATTATTTAATATATATTTAACCAAAAAAAAGGTATCTATGTAAATATGTATATGTATCATTATTACTATTTAATATAATTATACCTAATCTATTTAATCTATTATTAATTTTTACTTGAAAATAACAAATAAAATATATTACTTTTAAAATACATCTAAAATAAAACATGTCTTATAATATATTTTTTCTTATTCAAACATAAATATTTTCTTATTATGTTGATATTCACTCAAAAGGAGATTTAAATTTGAAATATTAGTAATATAACAATGTTGTAAAAGCTTCAAAAATAATTGAAATTCTTAAATATAAATTTATTCAATTAAATAGGTTGCATTAATTCTTATGTTTATAATAATTTAATGAAAAAATAATTTACAATTAAAATGTATACATATTAATTATATTATAATGAATGTAAATATTTACAATAGTTATATATAGATCACTACTCCAAATGATTATTAAAAGATAATATAGATAAAAAAATGTCATCTAACAAACTTAAACTTGTAATATTAAATGATTCATAATAACATATTTTTTAATTTAAATATTTAATTATTTGATATGTTATAATTGACATAAAGAAAAAATAATAATGTGTTTGTGTGTGTGTGTGTGTGTGTGTGTGTGTGTGTGTGTGTGTGAGAGAGAGAGAGAGAGAGAGAGAGAGAGAGAGAGAGAGAGATGTGGTTTGGTAGGGTGGGGGGTAGAAAGGAGATAGAAAGAGAGAATATGCAAAGGGAAGAGAAAGAGAGAGTAAGGGATTGAGAAGAAGATTGATATGGAGATGAAAGGAAGAGATAAACAAAGATAGTGAGAATGAAATATATAACTAAGAGAAGGTAGAGAGGGAGATATAGGGATAGAGATGGATAAAGGGAGAGATGGAGAATAAATATGGATATAGAGGAGAGGTGTATGTGGAGAAGAAAAGGGATAGGTGATGAGAGAAGTGAAAGGGGTAGACAGAGATGGAGGGATGAATATAAAAATGAGACACAAGTAAATAGTGTTTGTGTGTGTAAGGGAGAGGGAAAGAGCAGTGAGGGATAGACACATTCAAGGAGATAATTCGAAATGAATGCTCAAAATGATGTGTAGGACATCCGAAATGATGGTTAAAGTAGTCAAGATGAGGGTTGGGTATGCAAAGATGCAAGATGGAAGATGCAAAGTGATAATTTTTGAGGTGAAATGCAAACGATGCAAGGTTAAATGCTAATGATTGGAATGTGAATATGGGGGAAACTAAAAAGGTGCTATATAAAGTCTATATGATGCAAGTATGAGGCTCAAACTATGAAGAATGCAAGTGGATGCTATGCAAAAGTGAAATCTATGTTTTGCCAAGCACGTTTAGGAGCACAAGTTGCCATGTTTTCCAAGGTTTGAATGTATTGAACCAAAGTTTGTGATGTTTTGACAATGTTTTGACAATGTTTGATATCTTGACAAGGGTTTGCAAGTTTCCAAGGTGTAAATTTGAATGTTGGCTTTTATCTTGATTATGTTTTACACACACGCAAGACACATTAAGACAAGAATAGTTGTTGTTAAAAGTGAATAGTCACACCACAACCTAGGCTTTAGGACTGTATCGACTGATTTCCTACTTGAACCAAAGTTTAGCCGCACTTATCTATAGCGGACAACTTAGGACCTTGGCACCACAAGCTCACCCTTACAGTGCACTCACTTCTCGGGGCTACCAAGATCTACTTCGCAAGGGGCATGACTTCCCAAGGGATAATTGTCTCTACTAAGGACTGCGACAATGTAGGATGTCTTCACGGGCATGGGTGACCCCTTGAGCCAGTGGATAGAAAGGATTTTGGCCACTAAAACATGGTTTTTAGTAAGGGCATTCCATTCAGCAAGTGAGTGATAAAATTCCTCAGAAGGTCTCCTAGCCCCGAGAAGTGGGGTTTGATGCACCACAAGGATACTGGAGGAGAGCTATCACTCAGCAATAGCGCCGACACAACTTTCACCATAATCAAGTTTTATATAGTGACTAGAACGTTAACCTAGCTTTTGGACCGTTACTGCTCTGAGGTCATCCCCTGGCATACCCAATATCGAGTATCCTTGTCCAAGGCAGGCCTCCTATAGAAATTACATGGATTTCTCTTACACCCAAGATCCATGAATGGCGAGGGGAGAGGATACATCCAATGCAACTCTTAGGGATTTAAACACTGTAAACACGCTAGGCAAAAAATAAAAAGTTCATCTTAAGCACCAAATGAAGTGTTATTTAACCTAATAAATCCACACACATGGTTTTTACAAACACACAATAGTCTTCAACAATGTCTTGCAAAGCAAATATTAGTAGTTTGTTATGATCATGTCTTTATCCCACAATTGCCACATATTGCAAGGAGACCATTAGTAACACAAAATCATCTAATCTATGTTCTAGAAGGAAATGAAAACCTTAGATTATTTCTTTATACAAATTGAGAATTCATAAAGAGTTATGGCACATTTATTTTTATTGAATGAATTTGATTTGAAAATAAAATTAAATATTTCTCATTAATTCAAGTTATAAATTAAAAAATTCAATTAAATGTAACTGCCAAGATAATTAAAGTGAGATAAGTAAAACTAACATGTAACCACACTTTAAAAGTATCTAGTTTGAATCTATTTAACTTCAATGTATCATTTAAACAACTTCACTAATGAAAGAAAGAAAGAAATAATTTAGATGTTCAATTTTTTTTTAACAAATTCAATATTTAAAAAAATGAAAAAATCAATAAGAATATACATTTCTTAAAACCATGAATGTGTTACTAATTTTTAATTTAACTTCAATGCATCCGTTAAACAACTTCATTAATGAAAGAAAGAAATAAATAATTTAGATATACAATTTTTTTTATCAAATTGTGAACGAAGATAGGAAATATTGATGAAAGCGTGAACGAAGATAGGAAGAACATTAATTTGCAAATATTGAGAAATCTCTCACCTGCCTTCGATTTATCTATGGACAAAATTCGTGGCAAAGACAGGCCTGCAATGCACTATCAGGTTGATGCCAAATACAGAGATTGATGGCACAAAATAACGTCTATGATGGAAATTTGGAGTCAATGATTGAAATGTGAGACATGGTGGTTTTTTTTTTGCTAATAGAATGATGTTTCATGCATGTAGATGCAGGTCCCATTTTTGATAATTTTTTGGATTTTTCGACTGTTCACACGAACACGAAAAATTTAGGCATGTTCACGTGAACATGGTCACTTAATTTTTTGACCACCATGAAATTGCAATGGGCATGTTCGCCTAAACATGTGTTCTCATGAACATGCTTAATATGTTCACGCAAACACCATGTTTGGGCAAACGCCCAAAATTAAGAAAATTTCAACCCATTTTTCATTATTTTTTTAATTTTTTGCTCTTTTGACTCCCATAATTGCAGGAGAATGGTCTCCTAATGTAAAATAAAAAATGTCAAAATGTGCTACTCGGAGCAAGCTTTCCAATGACTATAATTTTAATACATATTTTAGTCATTAAAAATTTCAAATATGAGTTTAACTCATTATAGGTTCATTACCGATTGAACATCAACCGACTTCGACACCTCGGGAAAATTAGTAAATTAGGTCAATTTTTTAAAAAAAATATGTAGGCACTAGCTTATTGAGATACCTTACTATTCAAATAAAAAATTTAGATTTATGATAAATTGACTTCAAATTATCTGTGTCAAACGGAATGTGTGTCTAAATTAAGATTCGTGTCACTTCAAAACTTCATAAACTATACAATATTCAACAAAAATAAATCAAACCAAATGCAGACACTGGATATTGATGTTACAAATCCAATGCCAAAAGAATTACTTCATTATCATTTCTAGAAAAAAAAAGTTATGTGTCAAACGGACTGTCACTCTTTAAAATATTAAATTTTATTATGTACCACTTTTCGGAGGAGATAAAAAAAATTGACATAAATATTTTTTTTTTAGATTGAAAAATATAGTTACAAAGTAGGAACAAAGTATTCAAAATCATTAGTTTATGTCATCTTGAAATTATTTATAGTTTTGGAGATATAGACACTTGAACGTGATGTTTGTTGCAAAAATATTGATTTTAGTGTCAAAATTGGTCAAAAGTGGAACCCATTATTGTGGGATCACCCGTGACCCACAATGTGGATAAGAATTTGAAAGGTCTAACTAAAAGGAAGAAAGCTATTAGTGGAAGAAGTCAAGCATAAACCAAATCTAGAGAATATACTAAAGTCAGATATAGATTATGTTGACTTAAAAAAAAATGCATATCTCCTGATTACACAGAACACCTTAAAAAGAATGTCTTTTCAATAATATGACAACTAGGACCACCTACTTTCTTCCTCACATTTACCAGTGTCGAATAGAACTAGTCTGAACTGCAAATAACATTGCAAGAACTACATGCAAATCACTATTCAACAAACAAACAAGACTTTGTTATAGAAAATAACAAAAATGTCTATGAACTAATCAAAATAGACCCAATAACCTATGCATGATACTATAGACATAAGATAAATGCATTAAAAACATTGATCTTTATAGATTAGTCTTTATTTGAAAATGTACTACACTATTTTTTAGTAACTAAATTTCAAAATCATGGAAATGAATATGACCACTTCTTCATATGGGTTCAGAATGTACCCGTATATCGAAGGCATAACAATACAAACATTACAAAATTTATTGACAAACACATTACATGTGACACAAAAGATTTAGACCTAAATACAACAGTATTGCATATACACCACCATACAAAACGATGCAAAAAATCCACAAATGCACATTGCAAATATAATTTCTCATTTCCACCAATTAGGAGTACAACAATACTTGAACCCTTAGAAGATGCAAATGAAAATTTACATTCAATTGCTAAAAAAATCTATACCAAAATTGAAAAAATAACTTACAACAACACATTTACATTCATAAATTTTTTAGAGGAAATAGGTGTCAACAAAAATGACTACATAATGGCCTTGAGATCTACAATCAATAAACCTACCCTTTATCTTCAAAGGGAACCTTCACAAATATGGAACAATAGCTTCTCTAAAAAAATACTAGAACTTTGGAGAGAAAATACAGATGCACAATAAGTCTTTAATTCATATGCTGCAACAATGTATTGCAGCTCCTATATGGAAAAAGTGGATAAGTCAATGACAAATGCATTCAAGAGAATCCATAAAGACCACCAACAAGACAATATAGATACCATAAAAATGATATCAAAACTAGGAAATGCTTTACTAAACCTTCACCAAATGTCATCTCAACAAGCAACACATCTTGCTCTTTCATTGCCACTGAATTATAGTTCCAGAAAATGCATCTTCATTGATACAAGACCTAAAAATGATCGAACATTTATATTGAAATCAATGAAAGCATTAAAAAAAGAGGACAATGAATCAAAAAATGTGATGTAAAAATCAATAATGGACTATTATTTACAACGCCCACAAACAATTTCAAACATTTTCCTTGCAGAATTTGTTTTCAAACATAAAAAAAGATGACACTAAGCTTCACCATAAAACCAAGCCAAAAGTAATTTGTTTCATAAACTTCAACAAACACATTGAAATAGAAAGCTATTGTGGAGAGCAGTTAATATTGTATAAGCCATTCATCATAAGTGAAAATATGCTAAAAGAAAACTGTAACACTTGGAGAAATGCATATTTGCAAAATGAAACAATTATCCAAATCAATCGTGCAAAATTTTGCTACACCACAAATTCTATTTGGGGTGACATTGACAAAGCTATCACTGCAATCGATGACAATTATGTCAACATTGAAGACACTAGATTTATAGAAAGAAAACCTGCATAAGAAGAAAAATATGACATACAACAAGATATTCAAGCTACACTTCATAAAAGCACTGATAATCTAGTCCCAAGAGCATTTGAAATTGCAAGACATCCATAGATCATGAACAATAATGAATGCTATAGACTACGAAGAACTTTAAATAGAGAGCAACAAGCAATCATTAAAAATATTGTCATGAAAAATTTAAAGGAACCTAACGGTCCAATATAGTTGTTTCTAACAGGAGGTGCAAGAATAGGAAAGACATTTACTGCAACAACTCTTTATCAAGCTCTCATCTGGTTGTACAACAATACAATTCATAGTGATCTTGACAAACTAAAAGGCCTAATGACTGCATATACAGGAAAAGCAACATACAACATTGGTGGAACAACACTACATTCAACCTTTCACATACCTTTCAACAAATCAGAATTTGTCCTACTCAGCACATAGACATTAGATACAATGTCAAAGACCTATAGCCAACTGCATCTACTTCTCATAGACAAGATCTCTTTGGTAGGGTCCACATTTTTGCGATACCTTGATAAATGATTATGTGATATTATGCAATTGCCTACTAAATACTTTGGCAATTTTCTAGTGATCTCTACCGAGCTCTTCCAATACTAGACTCAGATGTATTTAACAATGAACCATCTCCAACAGAATTAATGCCTTACAATTTCTGGAGAGACAAAGTAAAGTACTATTCCTAAACACAACAATGCGACAAAATGATACTCAATTCATTGTCACTCTTAATAGGACACATTTGGGATCACATAGAGATGATGATATACAATACCTCAATCATGCTTGCCTATGCCCAACACCACTTGACCCAACATTCCTATATCTCTTTTTTAGAAGACAAGATGTTGAAATACATAACAGGAATATGCTATCCATACTTCTTAAAATCAAACATCTTTGTCAAAATTATTAGAGGAAACTATAACACAGAAGATGACCTTGTCAATGAATCAGATAGAATATTCAAAACATACACAAGTGAACAAGACATTGACATAATTTAGATTCAACTTAAGGATCCAAAAATAGGCCACCACCAACGAAATAAACTAGCTTGATACTATACAATAGAAATTCAAAGAGATTGGGTTCCCATACATAGAATAACAAGGCCAATTCAAAAAATACTTAATAGCGGACAAGTACAGATTAAAAAATAGTTTCCAATACAAGTAGCATGTGCTCGAACAATACACTGATCTCAAGGGCTCACACTGCAAGCCTTGCTTTTGACCCAACTGGCATTACACAACATGATTTAACATACACAACACTTTCAAGAACAAAAATAATTCAAGCATGATTTTTACTTAAACCTCTACAATCAAAGCATTTGAAGATCAAACAAAATATTCATTCTAAAATGTTTCGCCTTCAAACACATGCAAAATTGGAACTTGAAGATCAACTAACTTTTTCAATGCCAAATTCACATCTACTTCTTTGCACGTGAAACACCTGTAGTTTAAGAGTACATACAAATGATATTGTCAATGACTATGACACCATGGACTCTAATATTTTGTGCCTCCAAGAGGTCCACTTGACTCCATCCCATACAAATCTGCTTCACAAATACAACAACCATACAGTGTATCATATACATGGCATAACAACTTTTACAAAAGACAATCTGTTAGTGTTGAATACAAGAGAACATAAAACATAAAATACCAAAGTCATAACGCTAACATTGTGTCATGATGCCATTAAATTCATTCTTCCAAACATTTACATACAACCCAATACTCCTATAGATGAAATCTTAACCATAATGACTAGCATCTTCTGCTACCCAATTCAATAAACTGCTCTTTTCATTATAGGACATTTCAATCTAAACATGTCTAAGGACAATAAAATCACAAGAAAACTCATACAACATATGAAGTGATACAAGAGAAAATTTGTTCTCAACAAAACACATATTGCACATAGGTCACTAATTGACCATATATGGACTAATTCAATCAAAAATATATGTTCCACCTATAAAACAAAAGCATATTGGTCAGATCACCTTTCAACTTTTATAAACATTCATTCTATAACATGATATTACAAAATCAACAATTATGTTTTTCCAACAAGGCTCAATCTTCTTATTCTAAATACATTCAATTTGATTATGTTTTCACCAGCAATGATGGAAAGAACCAAAGTAGCAGATGAAACAGATACAAATGAAAGAAAAGAATAAAAAAGGTAATAGCATCAATTGCTTCAATTTACTGTATTATCTACAAAATGACCAAGCTTAACATTGTGTTCTTTCTTTTTTGACAAACCAATCATAATGGAGACAACAAACCCAACAATTGAGGCAGATACAAACAAGCAAAAAAAACCAAAAAGGTATGACCATAAATTGTTATTTGCATATTTTATAGTCTTTCAAATCATGCAACTTAACATCATCTTTCTTGTTTTCTAATAGACCAAAATTAACTTTTGAAAAACTAGTAACAATTGAAGATCTAAATATTAGAAAAGTTGGTAGCACTTTTGAAGGCATTGTACTTGTCACCTACAAAGTTATCCTTGACAAAAGCATAGGAATGTGTGAAGTCTTATGAGCTGATTTGACAGATTGTAAGGGCAAAATGACAATAACACTAACTATTGTTAGTCATCTACTACACAAGTTTGAGAATAAGATAATACCAGGAACTGCAATAGCAATAAAAGAATTCGAAGTTGCACCAAAAATAGATTTTTACCATGGAGATTCTGATTACATCTTACTTTTAAAAAGTTCTAGTGAAATTGAAACTATTCCACCACTTCAAAATGAATATAACTTCATCCTAGGTACAACCATAAAACAACTTACATCTTGTACAAAAGAATATGCTTATGGAATAGTAGGTGCCCTTGCTATGGTAGCAAACACAAAAGGAACATAACACATTCTTGATATCAAAGATGGCCATATAGATATCGATAAAGCATTGGTAAGCTTCTTCATTTTGCATCCATTTTATTTTATACTTTTTAAAACAATTTTGTTGCATTTCACAAAATAATCACTATTAATTTTCCAATATAGTTGTACATGCATCTATCTTTCTCTCAAATCTTCTATCAAATGGAAAAATAGTTACAAAAAGGTGAAATTCCAATCTTCCTTTTTAAAAACATTGTAAAAAAACAAGATCAGAAGCATGCTCTCTGTACAACTCCATCAACATATATTTCCAGCATAAATGACAAAAGAACATTAGAAAGACTCCATGCACTCCTACACACCACATTTGAGGTAACCATTTTGAATACCTAGCACTTATCATTTTTTACAATAAGATTCAACATTTTGCTAATATTCTTGACCCTTTTTACAGGTTGTTGGGCTCTTGACACCTGCAAATGCATATTAAAATCCATTTCATGCATTATGCCCTAAATGTGACTACAGACTTGACAACTACACCACACTAAATGACAACAAAGCATACTGTGCCAAATGTAAAGAGGAAATCAACTACATATATTCCTTGCATGTTAAAGCAGTCATCACCAACAACAACAATCAAACTGTCCACTGCTTTATAGAGAAGAATATTGCTAAACAAATTTGGGCTTCCTTACAAAACATGACATATGAAGCATATGTCATTGGCAAACCAGCCACGATATCTATGTTTAGAGACTTCTAGCTGAGAGGAAAATCTGAATCAAAGTAGTTAGATAACTCATGTTCTTTCACTTGAAGATTAGGCCACACAACGTCTTCACTGAGGTATACACATTGACAATGCTTTTCGTTTCTTTTGATTTCATATTATATCACTTTTTCTATATAATACTAACTTGACTCATATAATCACATCATTGTACAGGGCTCCAACTACATCAAACACTTTTCTCATACTACAACTGTTACAAAGTTTTGGTTTCAAATACCAATCATAGTACTCAATCAAATCTGCTATAAAACATATATGTGGTCTTCGTTATTTTGAACAATCACTAGTACACATATGTTGTCCATTTTATTTTGAACAGTCACTAGTAACATTCAAGAAAGAGCACTTCAACACATATTAAATGTTTTTCATACATACTTCTTAAGTTATATGTAAAAATTATACCATACATAATTTAATGTTAATTTCAATATGGCACAGTTCACTTGAGCTGAGCTCTTTGCTTGATCTCCATGTTTTAGTCTTAATCCATTTCCTACAACTAAAATGTTGTGTTGCTAATTAGTGTTTACTGTAAGAGTATATATTCTAATCATCACATTTATATTAACAATTTAAAGCATAAAAATTACACTGCTTCTTTTGGCAGTGTTAAGTTTGCAGTTTTTTATAACTTTTATGATGATTTTAATTGTGACAATGTTAATTATTTTAGCTTGACTTTTAAGTGACATGTAACTTAACTATTGTTGCTTTCTTGAATTGGGAAATGTAAATCTGCATATTCATTGCCTAGCTGAGTCATATTCATCGCTGAAAGAATAACTTCTTCCTTTCTATAAGTTTTTAATAGCAATAATCCTCATGAGTATTCTTTCTTTTTCTGCCAAATCTACATCATCATATTAAATAAACCCATTGCACCTCTCACATTTCTTGTCTTAAACTTGGTTGTCTGGATTGATATGTCTCAACACACATCCATGAAAGCTGCCCAACAAAGAGTATTGCAAGAAAATATGCTTGAATACATGGACCAACATTTAGTTTCTAGGCTTATTGGTGCTCCACCTGGGAATGTATTGTGCAATATGTTTATTTTTGATGCAAGCTATTTTAAATATAATTTCTTATTTATATATTGAATGTAAACAATCAATAATTTTAGCTGACATGGTTCACTTGAGCTGAACATTTTGCTTGATTTCCATGTTTCAGTCTTAATCCATTTCCTACGACTAAAATGTTTCTTTTGGCAGTGTTAAGTTTGTAGTTTTTAATAACTTTTATGTCAATTTTAACTGCAACAATGTTAATTATTTTAGCTTGCTTTTTAAGTGACATGTAAGTTAATTGTTGTTGCTTTCTTGAATATGGAAATGTAAATCTGCATATTCATTGCTTGCCTGAGTCATATTCATTGCTGAAAAAATAACTTCTTCCTTTCTATAAGTTTTTAACAGCAATAATCCTCATGAGTATTCTTTCTTTTTCTGCTGAATCTACATCATCATATTAAATAAACCTATTCCATCTTTCAGATTTCTTGTCTTAAACTTGCTTCTTCAGATTGATATGTCTAAATACATGGACCAATGTATTCAATTTCTAGGTTCATCAGTGCTCCAGCTGGGTATGTACTATGCAATATCTTTATTTCTCATGCAACCTATTTTAAATATAATTTTATTTATGTATTCAATGTAAACAAGCAATATTTTAGCTGACTCTTAATCTATTATTGCAAATATGATCAAACAATTAACTACTCCAACACCATCATTATCATGGCATCCAATCTTGAAGCGAAGTACCTGCTTATAGGACTCTTTTGACACATATCCATGAAAGTTTCCCAACAAAGAGTATTGTAAGAAAATATTCTTGAATACATGGAACACCATTCAGTATCTAGGCTCATCAGTGCTCCACCTAGGTATGTACTGTGCAATATGTTTATTTCTAATATGGGCTATTTTAAATATAATTTCTTATTTGTATATTCAATGCAAACAAGCAATATTTTAGCTGAGTCTTAATGTATTATTGTAGTCACGTTGATCATCATGGCATCCAATCTTGAAGTGACCTACTTGGTTGTAGGACTCTCAATGCACATCCATGAAAGCTGCCCTACAAAGAGTATTTCATATGATTACTGAGTATGTGCAGGATCATGGTGTGCCAAAAAGTGGCGATCTAAAAAATCTATAGTTTTGAAATATCTCAAACCATTTCAAAATCTTTTCCAACTTTTTTCCCACCCACCTTGATATTAAATGTAAACAATTAATATCTTTATATGGTCTACTATATATTTTGATACCAAACCTATATGGTCAACTTAAAAAATATCCTAAAAAATGTGTTTTTGGCCTGTTTTTATGTGATTTTTACTTCAAACATGTAGTTGATGAATTTTTTTTCACCAAAATTTGATGAAATGAAAAGGATTTCTTAAGAATATTCTTATCTTTCCATAAATGTAAGGTTTGTCAAATTATGAGTTTAGTAAGTAATTATTAGTTATTTTCTAATGGAGTTATGTATAAAGTGTTGACTGAACTAACACATTACTTGAAAAACAACTATAACTTTCAAAAGGTACAACATTTTTTAAATCTAAAAGATGCATCACATTTTATGTTTCTTCTACTATAAAGAAAAAAATGAAAAATTATATTTTGCAGAGTTTTGAATTAGTTAAGGTGGTCAGACACGAGATTTTTTTTATTCAAAAAATACTAAAGTCAAAAATTAATTAATTATTATTTATTTAGAATTAAAATACCCAAAAATATATTTCACATCCATGCATGAGTCTACTACTTATATCTAGAATATTATTAAAAAATATTATCACTTGATTTTGATTAAGGTGGTCAGACATATATCTACTTCTTATTTTTGTTCTAAGATTTTGATAATATTGCATTAAAATTCAAAATTTTGACCAATCAATTTTTATTTTTTTGAGATAAGTCCTAGTAGTTTAGAAATTAGATTCAATTTGCTAGAGATTATTTTCTCTCAACTTTTTTATATAAATTTAATAACAAGTCTAAAATTACATGTCAAGTTGACATAACCCTAATTTTCTTAATTTTATTGCCACTTAAGAGCATAGTTTGGTTGACCATGATCCTGCACATACCCTACTTCATGTTAGATTTTTTATGTTCATTCACTTGCAACCAGTCCCATAGCTCTATGCTACCTACATTTTTTATGTTGCTAAAGATGATTAATGTCCACGAATAAAAAAGTTTATCTACCTTCTCATTCTCTCAGTGCTAATTCTTCAAGGAATTAAAACTACTAATGACATTTTTGACATTCATAAAGCATTTGAGACTGTTTGCCACCATCATCAAAAGCCGGTGGTGGAGTAAATAAACTATAGAGAATAAAAAAACCATGTAATAAAATGTCTTCTAGTTTATAATAAATGCTTAAGTACTGGCGTATTATGGTTTGCTGTATTTTCTATCAACTAGATCTAGTTATCATGGAAATAACTACCATTATTAAAAAAGAAGCTGTTGTGCTAAATCTACTTTTAAATCTTACTGAAAAAATGAATAATTTTATCTATATCTTACACGGAATTATTCAATAAATATCTTTGTTATGATAAATGTTCTTTAGGATGTCTCATTTTAATTTACCATGATACTATAATGTCTACTTATATATTCTTTTAAAGTTTTGATTAATATATATCATTGTAGCTATAAAATTTAATAATAATATACTAACTGTATTCTGTTATTTAATTTAGCTTAGTACTATAATACTATATTTTTTCATTATTAGTTTTTTGTTATATTTATTAAATTAAATAAATTACATTTTAACCAAAGGTTACTTCAGTCAACCATGAAAACACAAAGGCAAGAACTTTGGTGCATGTGCCCCTTGCTGTTTATGGTACAAGAGATTATAACCACGCATTAATGGTAGTGTATTTGACATTGGATTTGAACTCATATAATACAAAAACAATGGTATCTAATTGTCAATCTCTCTCTAGGGCATCTGTGATCTATAGGAATCCTCTATTTTGGACACAAAGGCTATTCCATGTAGTAATCAATATCCTCTAAGGCCCATTTGTTTGCTAAAATAGGAATAGGAAAATTGGAATAGGAGGTTTATTTCCTGTTTGGTACCCAAAATTGAATAGAGAATAGGAAAAAATATTCCAATTTTGCCCGTAAAATGAGCATATGTCCATTCCAAAAAATAGTTGTTATTGGAATGGGCCATTCTGATTCCCAATTTGATTTTTTTTTCAAACATTTTTATTATTATATCTATTTGTTTAAAAAATGGAAAAAATTGTATTTCTCATTAACTTCAATGAGTAAAATAAAAGTAAAAATAAATTAGCCTTTTTAACATTATTTCAAAAAAATAAACCATGAAACAAAAAAATTGAGGTAAATATTTTTAAAAATAAAAAAATTCACCTTATTCCTATTCCATTTTTGTACAACCAAACAAGGGAGTAAAATATTCCCAATCAAATACCAAGTTAACCAAACAAGAATGAGATTAGTCTTTTCCATTCCCATTCCACATTTTCATTCCTATTCTAATTTTCTATTCCTATGCCGACTCTAGGATAACTTCTCCAATCGAAACTTGATTGATCCACCACTTTTCAAGTGTTATCATCATACCATTGTGCACATCCCCATTTTCAATACCCTTTCCCGTGTCTCCAGTGTTTCTCATTCTCATCAGTAGCCTCATGCTTCAAAGCACAATCTGGATGAAGATCAAAATCACATTTTTTTGCAATAGAAAGACCAAGCATTCCCTCCTTCTTTGTACCCATCACAAATATAAGACATCCTTGAAATCAAATTCAAAGAATGTTCATGTAGCTCATGCTTGATTTCCTTTGGATATTTCTCCACTACTTCTTCGACTTCTTTCTATAGTTCATGAGTGAAGGAATAAGCTTTCGTCCCATGAAGAAAAATAATGTTTCTGGCATCTTTTGTCACATTTTTTCCATCAGGACCAGTTATGACCAAAGATGGAATTCCTTGAATTCAGAAGTAATGGCTTAGATACTTCTTCACTCTGCCTCCAAATCGAGGGTCTAACCATGGCATGCTTGCATGGTACTCTTCCTAGGCTTCTTGGTCTTTGTCACTAGAGAGGAAAAAAATCTTAAAGGTTTGTCCATTTTTGTTGAGCTTTTTGTATACTTGTGCAAGCTTCAGTGTGAATGCTCGGCACACCGGGCACCAATGAGGAAAAAATATAAACCAACAGTCTTTCCTATGAGCTAAAAAATGGGTACATGTAGTAGAATCATGATCAAGATAGTCATGTTATGGTTTTTCTTAAGTAAAATAGTTTGTTATAAGCTATTGCTCCAAATAACCCTTGCAATAATCTAATTCCAACAAATATGAATTTTTTTTTCTTCTAATCTACTGTTAATGGATGTGTTTAGTTGGTTGATCAAAAATATGGATTTTTGGAAGAAAGAAGCAGATCCTACCACTATGTTAAAGAAAAGTGGAATATCAAAGTAGACTCAAAGCATTGGAAGGAAAAAATGAGGTCTGGAAGGAGACTTGAAACAATGAAGGAAAAAATAGAGCGTGAAAGGAAAGTGAAAATATTGGAATGCAAATATTTAAAGATAGTTGTATCCAGAGTTTGCATTCCACATTCCATAGACATTTTAAAAACATAGTGATTATCGCTAAAACAATAGATTTGGTGCCTTTCAGAGGTTGGACCCATAATATTATCATGTTATTCATGTTTCCTGTATCACATTTTGTCATTGAAGAGTCTTATGGAATTTAAGCATAGTTGAATAGTGAAACCCTGCATCACCAACTAAGTATATGATGCTTCTTTTTCAATTCTTCGCATTCTAGTGTTCTAGTTTCTTTGTACATTGATCTAATTGATAAGTATGAAATATTTTTGGGATCAATTCACATAATCAGTTTGCAATGTTTTCTCATCTGGTCCAAGTACAATCAAGGTTGGGATGCTTTTGAATTCAAGGTATTGCTCCAAATTCTTCATGTTTCTATCACTGTAAGGTAGAACAAGCCATGGCATGCCTTCAAAATATGCTTGGAAGGACTCTATATCTATGTCAAAGGAGATAAACACAATCTCTAGTAAAGGGACTTGTTCATTAGGAAAAGATTTAAATTTTAGTAATTTCCATATATTTTTGTGTAATATCATTTGCAAATTTTACACTATTTGCACTATAAAGATGTGACATGTCTATGCAATAAAAAAATTTAAAATACAAGAATTCTCAAAAACATGATAATATCAATCATTATAAAAATTTACCATGATAAAATATAATGCTCGCTCTCATGACAATACAATGCTCACTCACCTTTCTATCTCCATTGTGAATGACAAAATATTTGTCAGAAGAGATAAGAAGAAAATTCACATACTATGAAAGCCTCATGGATCCTCCTTCACGTTATGTTCACCAAGCCTCTCTTTGCCAAATGAATATGCCTCAACACCATAATCTTGAATGATGCCTACACCATGAGTAGTGATAGTTTTGCATTTCCTATCTAAAAGAAAAAGAGTGGGAATTCCTCCCACAACAAATTCCCAATCAAGTTTCTCTTTTGTCTGCTTATCTATGAATGGAAAGGCAAGCCATGGCATGGCCTTCTAATACCATTCAAATGATTTCTCATCTTTATCTTCAGAGATAAAGATGATCTCAAAATCCCCATTCTCTATTAAATCCCTTCCATGGAAGAAACTAGTGGGCAAAAATATACAAACCCATTGTCCCTTCTTGTTCCTCTATTTTAACTTGAAATATTTGAAACAACCACGTCTGAATGATAATTCACCACAAGTTTAATATCAAAGAAACTAATGCTGATACCCAAAAAAATTTGTTGTAAGGACTTTATGTTAAATTGTTAATCTAAACTATTAGGATCACAACTTGTGATGTATCTGAGAATAGGACAAAATGATATGCTCAATGCACTCAATACAATTTAAATATCTAGAACATGGTTGCATGATACTCAATAACAAAATTTAATCGAGTAGAAAATTGAATCTTAAAGAAGACAAAGCTACATTCTCATAAACCATCGATAGATATAGCTATCTTAATTTCAAGAAAAGATGCATAATAAAGGTAAAAGTTATGTTTTTTATTCTGCCTATAATAACCAAGATGCTAAGAGAATATATTTCAATTAAAATGGGAGAATAGTCTAAATGAACACAAACAGTAAACAAAAAAGCTCTTAAATGCCAGAAACTAGTGGATAAGAATCTTGTGAAAAGTATGTTTTATTTAAAGATCATGTGTATGAAAACTTGTAAAGTAGAAACTAGATTAAGAACACTCACAAAAACTAGCAAAAAGATTGAAATGGACAAATTTGACATACCTCTCTCTCACTAGAGCAAAACTAGAATGATAAGGCAAATAGAATGAAGGGCAGATTATAATAGAATAATAGGGCAAAACCAAACATACATAAGAATAGCCATAGGAAGCCTCCCATGAGTGACACATCTTTTTCTCCTATCATGTGTCTTTCTGTGCAAGAATATTTTCTTAAAACCTTCCCAGATGAGAGAATGAAAAAGATTAACCTAAAAAAAGCCACCACTTTATCAAATTTTAACTAAATTTTCTATGGAGAAAATGAAAAAGATCCCCAGAAAAATCAAACGAGCCAATGAGAAAACCAAAAATCTCCATTTTTTTTGTTTGGGGCATAGAGCCCAATACATGAACTAATGCAAAATAACACACCAAAAAATTTAGTCCTCGCCTTAGGCAGGGAATAAAAAAGGGAGCTATTTAACCAGTGTCATTACAACTCCCTCAGTTCTCTATTTACTTCATTACATTTTGTCAAAGTAAGATGCTTCTGTGTGCCTAATAATTTGGTTAAATAAATTTAAGTTTATGTTGCTTTCAATTTTTCATATTGGTCGACTATCTATGAAGGACACTCTCTAAATAAATGATTTAAAAAAATTACATCACAATATTGTAAATAATAAAATAATAAGATTTCTTTGAGACTGCAATAAAAGACTAGTATTAATATTATTAGTAATAGTCAAATAAAAGAAATGTAAATTTACATGAAGATATTTAAATTTTAAACTTACTAAATGTCAATAAAAAGTTATACAATTTATTTTCAAATTAGAATAATTTTTTTAAAATAAATTAATTTCTAATAGATAAATATTAAATTTAAAATAAATTTTAATATAATTTTTAAATAATAAATAATTGTCGCAATCTATTTTACAATTCAAATATTTTGTTGATTTAATATAAATTTAGATTCTCTTTTTCTTTTATTTAGTTTGATTCTTATTGATTTAATAAATGTTATAGAAAATCACATTTAAATTTATTAATTACAAAGGCATCTCATAAAAAAAGTAATAACAATAAATATGTTGTAGATACAAAATATTTTTAAAATATATAAAATAATAATATTATATTTTAAATTGAACATTTACAAATAATATTATACTTTACAAATAATAGATTATTTTACATATATTCAAATATAATAATCATTCTTTAAAAAAAAAAAAAAATGTAAGAGTGCATTTCATAAATATAAAAATATCTCATAAAAATTAAATAAATAAATAAATTCTACATAAATATATATAAAATAAAATAAATGACATAAAACAAGTTTAGATTAAAAAAATCTTTATATTATAAAAATGTAAACCATAATCATAAGATAAAAATGTCTCCATAACTAACTTTTGTCCTTATAAAGACACTATATCCATATCAAACAATTTCTATTTGCATTGGATACATGGACTATTAGAAGTACACCCCTTTTGTTCAAATTGATGGAGGTACTGGCATTGGTCAATAGCTAGTACAAATATTTGGCTATTTAGATAGTGTCATATTTTCATAGGGTAAGATGTTGTCACTTGTATGTAAAAATTGTGGCTCACCTAGTTAAGAGTGTAGTTTGGTAGTACTTAGATGGGTAGATCGAAGAAATCTTTATTGGCAACCTACAAGCAAGCAATGAGAGATTATGGGATGCCATGATTGAGCAACTGCATGGCACCCCACTCTGGGCTCACATCTGCAACTTCCCACATTATTATTTTCCTCTCATCCTCGCCTTTTCCCTAGCCAGAAAAGCCAATGACGGGAAGGTCAAGATCGTCTTTTCCATTAACAATATTTTAATGGAGAAGCAATATCACTACAACACTTCCAAAATTTAAAGTTAAGGTAGTTTTTGCCAATTATAGGGTTGATATATTTCTAGGGAGATTACAATAGCATGTGGCGAGTAATGTTATCAAATGAGATCATGTTCATAGGGGACACATCTAGTGATTTAGTAGATTCTACAAGTGGCAAGTAGAGTGTCTTTCACCTAAAATATTGGATCTACAAGTAGATGTGAGTGCATTAACTTTATTAACAAGAGAAACACATATTAATCTAGTGTTGGCAATACAAATAGATCCATTTTCCCCTTCCAATCTAAAATATGATTGTAAAGTATTTGGAAACAATGAATTCATTGATGTGGAGGAACATAGAGCAATTCTTCTGGAAAAGCCAAAACAATTGGAATCTCAGTTATTTTGCTATAAATTTCATGTTTTTCTTAACATTATGGGATGTGCCTCTATCAAGAGGGGGTCTTATGACATATATACTTGGTTTTGACCATTTCTCTATTAGGTTAATTTTAAGGTCAAAAAAGAAACGACCGAGTAGACAGATGTGCTTGGAGAGATAGAGTTTTTGAATATGAGACATGGACTCCCTCTTTCTATGCTATTTTCAATGAACACATTGGATTGTTCGTCACACTATTGGTATTTATACAGATAGTTGGGCATTCTCATCTACAACTTTGATGAATGAACTACTCTTAGTTGATTGTCGACATGTATGAGTAGGAAGCGATGAATCAAATTAAGCTTTCATGAGGAGATTATTGTTGGTTTAGTTTGCACAAGGAATGACAACTAAATGCTTATAGGGAAAACAATCAAATTGACACTCAACTTTGAATGACTGCCAAGTCAAAAAGCCTAATTATCTCTCATGAAAGCCCCAAAAAATGATAGCACATGTACTAATAGTCGTTCACACATGTACTTGTTAGAAATGTTTATAATAACTAAGAGTGGGGGTTGAATCAATTACTCAAGGTCCATAAGTACCATTTCAACAATTAAACATAAACATTCAATGTTCTGCTTATCCTACTCTTTTTGAAGTATTAGATAGTAGTCAAAAGAGATAGGGGTCAAACCTCAAGTAATAGAAAGGCTAAAGAATTAGTCTGAGGTAACCTTCTAGTTATCTATCTTATGCCATTTTTAAATTTCAAAAAATAGAATATGTCCATAGCATAATTGACTATACTATTAGTCCTTAATCTAATGTGCATAACAAACTATAAAATGACTATGCTGACTTGTCATTTAGTTTCTGTTGTCACTTACGTTTGCACCCTTTTCCAAGGCCTATGCACAAGGACAACCTAGTGAAACATGGAAACAACCTCCAAGTTGTGGGACTTGAACTATGGGGTTGAGTCTCCGGAGAAGGTCAGCTTCCTCTTACTATCAGGGTGCACCCAACTACTCTTGGAGAGGAAAAGGGAGAAAGAGAGCATGAAAGTAAATCTACCTAGCTCTAATCTAAGGAAGTGATGCACCAGAATAGAGTGTTCGGACCAATTCTCTGCCCATACATGCGCTACTGAACCATAATGAAACTAAGGATATACACATCCAGACTTGCTTTAATCAAATAACCACATACAGATCAGAAAACCAAGATGAATGACACAAGGAAGAAGTTCACTTATATATCATTCACAGGTCAACAAAGATACAGTCATGCAGATTACAGATTTCCAAAAAACAATGGCATAGGCAAGGAATTATTGCGCTTTAATACCAATGGCTAAAGGAGATAAGTAGAGAATCAGATAGTTCAGAGGCACAGGGGAATTCACGCTAGGATTACAGAGCAAAAGCAGAGGAAAAATCAGAGAGAAGGTCCTCCTTTCAAAAACTACAAAATCTGCCTTTATAGTTCAGGCATAACTGAGATCTTTTGCTGCTAAAGTGACCCTGCAGCTACCTGCCATTAAGTCTTGCAGAGGAAAATCATGGGAATCTGAAGAGGATCTGATCTTTGTTGCAACAGGTGTTTTGAGAGGACTGAAAATGGCACCATCGACGTTCTGACTGGGTAGATGGATCGACTGAGGTGGTGGATTGCTCTTCCTCATTCTGCATTCATTTTTGGTAGGTCAGGATTGATCATGAAGATCAAATTGCACAACAAAATCAATCACCTTCACTTTTTAGGTTCATGAATCAGTGAGGGCAGAAAGTCAACCTAATTTCACAAACCAACTAGACCACGCGGGCCAATCGCTTCTTTTCATTCAACCACCTGGGAAGTCCCCTGCGGTTGACCTCCTTTTATTGAACTAACCACGCCACCCTTCAAACTGTTATCCTTAACTATAACGATCACACTAACTGCCAGCCGCTAACCGCCAACCTTGGCTGAGCTAATGAGACACATGTCAACAAGGCACTGTGTTGCCATGATATCCACCATGCAGCTTCCAATGGCGAGATAGCGCATACCGTTGATCTGCCTTAAATTGAATGATCATGAAGACTCGTCGTACCACTGTGTTGTCGCTACCCCAGGCCCATCATATCTGGTGCCACCTCAACAAATGCACCACACTCGAATGACACCTGGCATACTTTAGTGAGACCAGGCCCTGCTTATCCATGTGGTGGATGGGCGTTATGTCGCTATGGTAAAGATCGCACAACTTCACCATAGCGATATGGCATCTTCTGTCGATTCTCCCAGATCTGACGGCAAGCGATAGATACTGCTCCTTAGTGCATCAATCAATAGAAACTGGCCACGTATCACAGTCTGTATTTCTTGCACCTCCAAACCTGGACCTACGAGGACATGTGTCCTCCAGGTCCCAACTCGCTATCGTAAATCTCACGCGGCTTATCCATAGCACGATGGCACCTACCGCTAATCTCTGTAGATCTGACAGTGGAGAACTTAACCCCTTATTGTACTGGCTGCATTCAAGGTCCGGTCCCATGATGTATCTATATTCTAACCTGGCATACGTGGCTATTCCCCATTGGCCTAATGAAGCACCACCTTGGTCAGACAAGGCACCAACTTGGAGGGTTCATACTACTTTGACCCTACTAAGGGGACACATGGCACCCAGGCGCTATGTCGCTATGGGAAAATCGAGGCCAACTTCCCATAGCGAGACAGTGCCAACTGTCAATCTTCCTCAGATCTGACGGCAGAGAACTTGCGGGCTGCAAAAAATATGTTATAAGGTGCGAAGCTTGGTATTTTAATATTTCCATGGGTATTTGATTATGGACATTTCAATGGAAGGAAGGGCAATATGAATTATGAATTTTGGTGAGAAGATTAAAATACAACATTTCTGTTGACCCGCAGGGGGCATGAGCCTGCTCGATTCATGACTAGTTCCTGTAAGCAATCCATTGGGCTATGGAGTCAAAAAATTATAAATCTGAGAACTACAAAACCCTAACCCTTCTATGAGGAGATCAAAACATTGAAAACCCTAGCTCTGCAACTGTAACTGGAAATAAAAACAAAACTTCCTCTGCAGCCTGAGACACCTCAAAATCTGCTACCTCACAGGGAGACAGCTGTGCCCGCACACTTCTTAAAAAGAAGGAAACATCGTCAAAAAAGAAACTAAACTGCCTATGTACATGGATTCCCAAATTTTCAAAAACAGGGCTTCAAATAGGTCCCATTAACTAGAATGGGCAAAATCTCTCCAATGGGTCGGCTTAGCTGGAATGCATTAGCCTGTTTGCAACTGGCAATCAGATAAGGGCCACTCCATAGTGCATCAAATTTTGAATGTCTTCCCAGTTTTTCCCTATCTGCATCCCACTTTAGAACTAAATCTCCTTCTCTGAAGGTTCTGACCCTAGTTTTCTTATCAAAACTCCTTTTCATCTACAGCTGATGCATCTCTAGGGTTTGCATAGCTTTATTTCTTTTCTCTTCTAGTTCAATCAGCTCTACCATTCTTAGTGACATGGCATTATCCTCAATCAATTCCAGCTAATGAGCCAACTCCAAGGATGGGAATTCCAATGAAATTGGGAGTCTGGCCTCCCTACCATATACCAGCACAAAAGGTGAATTCCCAATAGATCTCTTGGGTGTTATCCTATCAACCCACAGAGTAGTTCTTAATTTCTTGTGCCAGACCCTCTGATTGTCTTCTATTGTCCTCTTCATGATTCTGATCAGATTCTTGTTGGAAGACTCAGCCAAACCATTACCCTGGGGATAGTAATTTGATGATGTGCTCAGGTAGATATTGTGATTCATTGCCCATGCACAAATTTGGGTTCCAACAAAAGACTTGGCATTGTCCGAGATGATAGTAGAACGAGGAGCACCAAACCTAGATACAATTCCATCAAGGAATTCAACAACTGATGGTTCTGTGGCATCCTTCAAGGAAACTACCTCTATCCATCTAGTGAAATAATCAGTAGCAGCCAAAATCTATTTATGACCTACACTAGACGGAGGATTAATGGGGCCTATAAAATCCAATCCCCATTGGGTAAAGGGATGATCCACCTAAATAGGATGAAGGGGGAGAGTTGCAAGCCTCTGTTTTCCTGAGAAGAAAGCATATTTCTCACATTTTCTCATATATCCATAACAATCATGAAACAGAGATGGCCAATAATAACCAGCCCTCATGATCTTCATGGTAGTTGTTCTCGCAGAGAAATGGCCACCATCATGGCCATCATGAAGTTCCTTAATCATCCTCTCAGCCTGATCCTCTTCAATGCATCTCAACAGGGTCCCATTAAAATACCTTTTGAATAGGATACCATCAAATACAACATAGGGAATGGACTATAGTCTATATTGTCTCCTTTTAGTTCTGTCCAATCCCTGAGGGTATCCATTCCCTGATAAGAACCTCTTCATATTATTTATCCAGCTCCTTGGACCATTAACATTTCCTTCCTCCTGCTGCTGTTTAATACCATAGCAGCCTCTTCATTAGAATCCTGACCTGATAACATTTCTTTGCATAATCATCTCCCTCTTACCAGCTTGGTAATCTGAATATCAACATCATATTCTTACCAGCCCCTTCTTGTGTTTAGGAAGAGGAAGGGCAAGTATTACCTTTGTTCTTTCTGGATCAATGGTCAATTCATCCTTAGATACAATATGTCCCAATAATTTTCCTTGGCTTGTAGCAAAGACACACTTGGCTGGGTTAAGGGAAAATCCAAACTCTCTACATCTTAGAAATACCTGCCTTAGATGATTAAAATGATCTTCTAAATTTTTTGAATATATAGTTATATCATCAAGGTATACTAAGACAAACTTGTCAATTAAATTTTTGAAGGCCATCTCCATTGCCTTCTAAAATGTAGCAGCTACATTTGTTAGTCCAAATGGCATCTTGCAATAAGCATAGGTGCCCCATTTAGTAGTAAATGTTATCTTATGTTTGTCAGATTCTTTAACCAGCACTTGATTATAACTAGAGAATCCATCAAGAAAAGAGAATCTCCTTGACCCACTGACTCTGGACAGAATTTGCTCCATGGAAGGGAGAGGATGGTGATCTTTAAGAGAAGCCTGATTAAGATCCCTAAAGTCCACACACAATCTGATTTCTCCATTTTTCTTCCTTACAAGGACAAGGTTAGCTACCCATGATGAGTGTTTGATAGGAAATATTATATTAGCCTCTATCAACTTGGATATTTCTTTTCTCATTAGAGGTTCAATCTTAGGATTCACTGGCCTCTTTTTTTGCCTTACTGGTTTTGCCCTATCAATTAAATCTATGGTATGCTGAAACAAACTAGGGTCAAACCCTTTTAAATCATCATATGTCCAAGCATTACATCATTAAATTCTTGACATAACTAAATGAAGTTTTCTTGCTCAGTTTCAGAACATACCTTCCCCATATTCAAAAATTTTCCATCAGCAACTGTAATTAGGCCATAATCATCCTTTTCTACAGCTAGATTCATTCCTTTGCCTCTTGTTTGATCATCAGGATTAAAGATGCTCTCCAAGGTAATGAGACCCTTGGGCGACTTGTTAGAACTGAGGTGAATCATCTGATCACCATACTGATCTTGCAGTCTTGACTGGTTACTATCTGAGAATTCTACCTCATTCTGCAAGAAACTCACAATTTGCTCATCAGAATCAAACACTTGCCAATGAGTGTTGTTGTCAAGGATAGCAGGCCTCACTACCACCTTTATTTGTTGCTTCTTCTTCTCCTCAAGATTCCCTGGTACATCATAAGATGCACCCACTACTGCAAGTCTATCAGCATGTCTATTTTCTTTCCTAGGAATGCTTTGAATATTAAATGCATTGAAGCCCTCAAGCAAATCCCAGACTCTGGTTTTGTAAGACTTGAGTAGGCCATTTTTGGTGATATTCTAGTTTCTCACTTGGTTAACTACCAACTCACTATCCCCATATACTCTCAAGGCTTGAATTCCTCTCTTTTGGGCAAGTAAGAGACCCTGAATCAAAGATTCATACTCGGCCACATTATTGGTGCAATTGAATTGGAGCCTAAAGGAGAAGTAGTATCTTATTTGTGCAGGAGAGATCAACATAACACCAGCCCCTAATCCATTTCTATTCCTTGAGCCATCAAAGTACATACTCCATGTTCCACTTATATCATCATTAGTCCCAATAATTTTAGGAACTTGAGCATCTTTCTCTATTATGCAATATGTACTAAGGCTTGTCTCAAGATTCTCTGACATAGGCTCAAACTGATATGCATTTTCCCACTCATCCAAGAAGAAATCAGGAATCTCCGCTATGGAAGTGGCAGGCTCCTTTACTATGTCATTTTCATCCATCTCTAGAATAGGGCAATTCATGTTGATGGGATTGGGGTTGTAAGATTCAGTGTGATGAAGGGCTTGAGGTTCTGCTCTAATTGAGACATTGGCTCCATATCTGGTCTTAAATGACATATATGACCAATCGGCAGATATGAATCCACCAATTTGAGCAATGAAGTCTCTTGAAAGACAGATAGCAAAATAGGGCTTGACTTCAGCAATAGATATGTCTTGAATCACAGTGCAACTAGGGTATGCATGTAGGGCCATCTCCACATTCCTAAGGATACCTACAGTTTTGACAGTACTACCATCCAACTGTAACACATCCCTAACAATGGGCTCATACTTCATTCCTAAAGCGTCAGCAACACACCTAGGCATCACTGAGCTGCTAGCCCCTGAATCTATCATGCAATTGTGGACTAATTTTCCCCCTATAATCAAAGAAACATAGAATGGAGGAGGTCTAACCTTTTTATTTGTCTCCAAACCCCTACTGGTTGTACTAGACTTGTGGCACTCTCCATGGTGGATGGCTAATCCTTGGGTTTGATCTTCTCTAATTCTTGTTGCAACATCCTCTTCTGCATTGGTATGGTAGCAATGACATCCCACATAGAAATGTTCACATTTGTCTTCTTCATTTTCTCTACCACACTAAATGGTGTATTAGGAACTTTGGTAGAAACTTTGGGAGCTGCACTTATAAGAGGTTGAGATGGGACAACATAAGGATCACTTGCATCTTTCTTTCTAGAATCTTGCCTTTTCTGCTGTGAAGCACTTGTTTTTTCATTTGCTACATGTGCATGAGGTGCAACACTTGAAGTTGAGGCCTGCATAGGAGAAGGGGGGGCAGCATATTCCATAGCTCTCTTCTTACTTCTTGTTTTATGAGCAACAGAATCCTAGTTTACATTACAATGCTCCCCAATCTAATGATTCATGAAAGAGCAATCATCATGACCTTGAATATATGAGGCCTCCTTGGGATGATCCTCCTTGTATGGTTGCTTTGTTGTAGGTTCTTGGTAAGTTAGGGCCAAATAATATTCTGCCTTCTGGCACATGCAATAGGTATAAGAATAGTTGCAGGAAGAACATAAATCTTGATCTTGGGCCAAGTTATTTTGAGGGACTATAGCTCTGTTCTGATTTGAGCTTGAAGCAGAAGCATGAATATTTTGCCTACCCTGATCAAAATAGCTATTCCACTGGTTAGGAGGCCTACCACCATCTAGAGCCTGATATTGCAATTGGGGAGGCTTGCCACCTTGATCTTGCTGCCTTTCTAAGGCCACCACCTTGTTACTCATTTTTTGTATTATAAAAAAACTATCATCTAATCTCTTCTCTTGGTCTTTCAGCTCCCTCCCCTGTTCTTGCAATTTTCTATCCAGGGTCTTCTCTCTCTTATTTGTATTCAACACTAGACCTTGGAGCATTTCTTTGAGTTCATCTATCCCATTTGAGGATGTGGAAGCTTGAGGGACTGGAGGAAGGGCTTGTGATGTAGAGGTTGTAGGAAGAGGGGCCATTGATGGTCGGTGGTTGGGAACATCAGGAAAGAAAGGCATGGGGGCCTTGGAGCTAGTTTTCCTCCTTGTATTAGGATGTTCTCAGCTTTTATAGCTATCTCATAGGCGTTAGGCAAGGTATCTCCTCCCATAGTTTGAATTGTAGTGGCAATATCACTGTTGAAGCCTCTAAGGTAATGCAAGAAGGCATAACCAAGGGTAGGCTTCACCGAAGTAGGTATTCTATCCCATGTCTTTTGAAATCTATAATTAAAATCAGTCATACATTCATGGGGGGGCCTTTTTATAGTAGTCAGCTGCTCTAAAAGTGACAAATGGTCACTTCTATCCTCAAAATGTTTGCATAACCCTGCTCCTAGTCCATCCCAATCAGTTATAGAACAATGAGCTAAGCCTCTATACCACTGTAATTCTTTTCCTTTTAAAGATGAGGCTAGAAGTCTAACAACAACATCATCCCTTGTGATACCATGAATATTACATACATTTGCTACTTCTTGGATATGCTCTAAAGGGGAGATGGAAATTTCACCAGTAAAATCAGGTATACTTTTTAGTGCAAATACTGGTATATCATGTCTTTGGGCTAACAATAGAGGGCTTCCACCATTAAAGGTGGCAAAATCATGGGCTCTTAGTTGTGCCATGTAAACAAGTGTTCTATTGATGAGTGTTGATGGAAATCTAGGCTGAGTTCGAATAGTAGGAGGAGTAGATACAGATCTTACAAGTATATTAACTATTATTACACCCCTAACTGGTGATAATGAAGTTCTAGTCCTCCTTCTTCTAGGATTTGAAAGAGAAAACTCTTGATATTTAAATTTACCTCTAGAAGATGCCCTTATTTCAGCTCTAGGCATTAATCACTGCAACTTTGGCTTGGAACTAGATTTTTTGATGTTCAGAGTCGCCAAGTACTTTGAAGAATTAGCCTCTTGAAGGCTTGGATACTAAAGCCAGCACTACCTCTTCAGCATTAATCTCTAAAACTCTTTCTTCTTGACACTAGTAGACTTTTAAATTTTGTTTGAAAAACTGTCCCACTGGGCGTGCCAAAAACTGTTGTCACTTAGGTTTTCACCCTTGTCCAAGGCCTATGCACGAGGACAACCTAGTGAAACATGGAAACAACCTCCAAGCTGTGGGACTTGAACTGCGAGGTTGAGTCTCCAGAGAAGGCCAGCTTCCTCTTACTATTAGGGTGCACCCAACTACTCTTGGAGAGGAAAAGGGAGAAAGAGAGCACGAAAGCAAATCTACCTAGTTCTAATCTGAGGAGGTGATGCACCAGAATAGAGTGTTCAGACAATTTCTCTACCCATACATGTGCTACTGAACCAGAATGAAACTAAGGATATACACATCCAGACTTGCTTTAATCAAATAACCACATACAGATCAAAAAACCAAGATGAATGAAACAAGGAAGAAGTTCACTTGTATATCATTCATAGGTCAGCAAAGATACAGTCATGCAGATTACATATTTCCACAAAACAATGGCACAAGAAAGGAATTTTTGCACTTTAATACCAATGGTTGAAGGAGATAAGTAGAGAATCAGATAGTTCAGAGGCACAGGGGAATTCACACTAGGATTACAGAGCAAAAGTAGAGGAAAAATCAGAGAGAAGGTCCTCCTTTCAAAAACTACAAAATCTTCCTTTATAGTTCAAGCATAACTAAGATCTTTTGCTATTGAAGTGACCCTGCAGCTACCTGCCATTAAGTCTTGCGGAGGAAAATCATGGGAATCTGAAGAAGATCTGATCTTTGTTGCAACAGGTGTTCTGAGAGGACTAAAAATGGTGCCATCGATGTTCTGACTGGGTAGATGGATCGACTGAGGCGGTGGAGTGCTCTTCCTCATTCTGCATTCATTTTTGGTAGGTCGGGATTGATCATGAAGATCAAATCACACAACAAAATCAATCACCTTTTCTTTTTAGGTTCATGAATCAGCGGGGGCAGAAAGTCAACCTAATTTCACAAACCAACTAGGCCATGTGGGCCAATCACTTCTTTTCGTTCTTCCACCTGGGAAGTCCCCTGCGATTGACCTCCTTTTATTGAACTAACTGTGCCACCCTTCAAACTGTTATCCTTAACTGTAATGATCACACTAACCGCTAGCCACTAATCGCCAACCTTGGTCGAGCCAACAAGAGACGTGTCAACAAGGCACTGTGTAGCCATGATATCCACCGTGTAGCTTCCAATGGTGATATAGTGCCAACTATTGATCTGCCTAAAATCGGATGATCATGAAGACTCGTCGTACCACTGTGTTGTCGCTACCCTAGGCCCATCATATCTGGTGCCACCTCAACAAATGCACCAGACTCGAATGACACCTGGCGTACTTTGGTGAGACCAGGCCCTGCTTATCCATGTGGTGGATGGGTGTTATGTCGCTATGGTAAAGATTGCACAACTTCACCATAGCGATATGGCATCTTCCGTCAATTCTCCCTGATCTGACGGTAAGCGATAGATACTGCTCCTCAGTGCATCAATCAATAGAAACTGGCCATGTATCATTGTTTGTATTTCCTGTGCCTCCAAACCTGGACCCACGAGGACACGTGTCCTCTAGGCGCCAACTTGCTATCGTAAATCTTGCACAGCTTATCCATAGCGCGATGGCGCCTGCCGCTGATCTCTGCAAATCCAACGGTGGAGAACTTAACCCCTTACTATACTGGCCGCGTTGAAGGTCCGGTCCCATGATCTATCTGTATTCTAACCTGGCATACATGGTTGTTCCCCATTGGCCTAACGAAGCACCACCTTGGTCTAAAAAGGCACCAACCTGGAGGGTTCGTACTACTTTGACCCTACTGAGGGGACACGTGGCGTCTAGGCGCTATGTCGCTATGGGAAAATCGAGGCCAACTTCCCATAGCAAGACAGCGCCAACTGTCAATCTTCCTCAGATCTGATGGCAAAGAACTTGCAGGCCGCAAAAAATATGTTATAAGGTGTGAAGCTTGGTATTTTAATATTTCCACGGGTATTTGATTATGGACATTTCAATGGTGGGAAGGGCAATATGAATTATGAATTTTGGTAGGAAGATTAAAATACAACAGTTTCCATAAAGTCCATGCATTAAAGTCCAACAATTTCATATGGAAGTTTTAAAAAAAACATTCAAATTACCTTGCAACCTATTCAACACAATTATGGTTTGACAACTAACACTATTTCCCTCGTATAGGAAATTCGATTTAGATAATAATAAATGTTTCTAATCTATCAGTACAACATTATTATGTTATATTAGGAAGATCTATGATATCTATGTTCATAAAGATGTGCATTTAAACTTTCAGATGATGGCCTAGATAATTGGGTTTAGTTCTTGTATTAAGCCAATATTATTATAGTAGTTTTCAGCCACAACTTGTAAAAATGGAAAGTGGTTCAAACAAACTAGACGAATATTATATTAAAAGGGAAGTTGACATTATACAAATTAGACCATTCATATTTAGTAGTTTATTTTTTTAAATCATACAAGCTAGAGGCCTATTAATTAATCGTCCCTCTAATAATAATTAAGAAAGCAATATGTATCTATCATATTGATGGATTGGTTTTAAGACAATTAAAATCTTTCAATTATACAGAGAATTATAGTTCTTTTCCATTAATATGTGGATTGATTAAAAGAAAATGGAAAAACTTTCAATTTTCATTTGAATGAGATTTGAAACTATTTTTTAAAAAATAAACGGGGGAAATTCAAATATGGTTTTGAATAAAAATGTGTTTTTTATCTTGTGCAATTTTGCACGCAATCTGTTTTTCCTCAATTTGAGATGGGGAGATTTTCCAATGAGTTTTTATTATCTATACATATATTTTGTTAGTTGTGTCATGATTTGCGACTAGGGCGAGATTGTAATGTTCATGTTGGTTGGAAAGTGAATATGATGTCCAAAGTTGATAGCTTGAACACCATGAGAGCACATAAAAGTGCAATGATTATAATTGAACTCAATAGATTTGTCATTTATTTCTAAAAGGTTAGAAGTTAGAATGCTTCAAGCTCAATTTAAAAAAAAAATTAAAAAAATATAAGAGAGGGAAGTAGATTGTTAACTATGTCAAATTTGTATATATGTGAAGGAATATTTTAAAAAGAAAAATACAAATAAAAATTTAGAAAGATAATAAAAATCTCAATTCTATTTTTTTTCTTGAAAAAATAGAACATAAAGGCATGTGCAGGATCATGGTGTACCAAACTATGGCCTTAAGTGGCAGTGAAAAATCAGCAAATCGGGGTTATGTCAACTTGACACATAATTTTGAAATGGTTATGGACTTTATATCAAAAAGTTGTAAGAAAATAATTTGTAGAAAATTGAATATAGTTTCTAAACTACTAGGTCTTATCAAGAGAAAAAAATAATTGATTGGTCAAAAGTTTGAATTTTAATGCAGTACTACAAAAATTTTAGGGCAAAAATAAAAAGTAGGTGTATGTCTGACCACCTTAATCAAAATTAAATGATAATAATTTTTTAATATAATTATAGATATGAAAAGAAGACTCATACCCGGATGTGACGCATATTTCTTGGTATTTTTATTCCAAATAAATAATTAAATATGAATTTCTACCAAAACATTTAAAAAAAAAAAAGACTCGTATCTGACCACCTTAACTAATAGAAAATTTTACCAAATTAATTTTTTAATTTTTCTTATACTAGGCAAAGCATAGAATGTGAAGCAACTTTTAGATTTAAAAAATGTTATACCGTTTGAAAGTTATAGCTATTTTTTAATCAGTATGTCAATCAGCACGTTATAATAATCTTCATTGATAATTAACTAATAAATACTTATCGAACTCAGAATTTGACAAAAATTATATCGATAGAATCTCGAGAGCGAAATTAAAAAACCCTTTTTGTTTCATTCAGTTTTGACCAAAATAACATTGTCAGACGGCTACCCAAAGTCTTAGTATCACTAAGATCCTCTTCAAACATGTCTTTTGGGTTGACCGAGTAGGCTTGGTAAATATCAAATTTCTAATCAGATATTAGATTTCAAATCAGATATCGATATGGCTCGATGAATTTTGGTGGGAAATTTGAAATCTCAACCCATTTTGCAGGGAAAACCGAATTTAAGAGTTATAGCTTATGATTTATAAATTACTTTTGTTATATTACTATGTAAATATGTATTATAATATTATATATATGTTGACCTATGACCCCCCTTTGACACATTACATGACAACATATGTCCCTACAGGTCCTAGGGACACAACATATGTCCCTACAGGTCCTAGGGACATATTAAAATCATTCTTATAGGTAAAAGGGGGTCATAGGTTGACCTATGACACCCTTCGACCCGTTAAATGAAAACATATGTCCTTAGGGGTCTAGGACCCCTGGGGATATATTAGAATCGTTCTTATGGGTCAAAAGGGGTCATAAGTTGACCTATGACCCCCTTGACCCATTAAATGATCACACATCTCCCTAGGGGTCCTAGGACCCCTAGGGACATATTAGAATCATTCATATGGGTCAAACGACATCATAGCTTGACCTATGACCCCCTTCGACCTATTACATAATGACATATGTCCCTAGGGGTCCTAGCACCCCTAGGGACATATTAGAATAGTTCATATGGGTCGAAGGGGGTCATAGGTTGACTTTTTATCCCTTTTGACCCATTACATAACGACATATGTCCCTAGGGGTCTTAGGACCCCTAGGGACATATTAGAATCGTTCTTATGGGACGAAAGGGGTCATAGGTTGACCTATGACCTCCTTCGACACATTACATGATGACATATGTCCCTAGACCCCTAAGAACTTATTAAAATCATTTATATGTGTCAAAGGGGGTCATAAATTGACCTATAACCCCATTCGACCCATTACATGAAGACATATGTCCCTAGGGATCCTTGGACCCCTAGGGACTTATTAGAGTCGTTCATATGGGTCAAAGGGGGTCATTGGGTGACCTATGACCCCCTTCGACCCATTAAATGACGATATATGTCCCTAGGGGTCCTAGGACCCGTAGGGACATATTAGAATTGTTCATATGGGTCAAAGGGGGTCATAGGTCCCATTGACCCATTAAATGATGACATATGTCCCTATGGGTCCTAGGACCTCTAGCGACATATTAGAATTGTTCATATGGATCAAAGGGTGTCATAGGTTGACCTATGACCTCTTTCAACCCATTAAATGATGACATATGTCTCTAGGGGTCCTAGGACCCCTAGGGACATATTAGAATTATTCATATGGGTCAAAGGGGGTCATAGGTTGACCTATGACCCCCTTTGACCCATTACATGACGACATATGTCCCTAGAACCATTAGGGACATATGAGAATCATTCTTATGGGTCAAAAAGGGTCATAGGTTGACCTATGACACGCTTCGACATATTACATAATGACATATGTCCCCAGGATTCTGAGGACCCCTAAGGAGATATTAGAATTGTTCATAAGGGTCGAAGGGGGTCATAGGTTGACCTATGATCCCCTTCAATCCATTAAAAGATGACATATGTCCCTAGGAGTCCTAGGACCCCTAGGGACATATTAGAACTATTAATATGGGTCAAAGGGGGTAATAGGTTGACCTATGACCCCCTTTGACCCATTACAAAACAACATATGTCCCTAGGACCCATAGGGACATATCAGAATCATACGTATGGGTCAAAGGGCGTCATAGGTTGACCTATGACCCCCCTAGACACGTTACATGATGACATATGTCCCTAAGGGTCCTAAGACCCCTAGGGAAACATTAGAATCATTCTTATGGGTCAAAGGTGGTCATAGGTTGACTTATGACCTACTTCGACCCATTACATGATGACATATGTCCCTAGTAGTCCTCAGAACCCTAGGGACATATTAGAACCGTTCTTATGTGTCTAAGGGGATCATAGGTTGACATATGACCCCCTTTGACCCATTACATTATGACATATGTCCCTAGGGGTAGAACCCCTAGGGACATATTTGAATGCTTCTTATGGGTCAAAGGGGATCATAGGTTGACTTATGACCCCCTTCAACCCATTACATGACGACATATGTCCAAAGGGGTCTTAAGACCCCTAGGGAAATATTAGAATCGTTCTTATGGGTCAAAGGGGGTCATAGGTTGACCTATGATCCCCTTTAACCCTTTAAATGATGACATATGTCCCTAGGGGTCCTAAGACCCCTAGAGATATATTAGAATCGTTCTTATGGGTCAAAGGGGGTCATGGGGTGACCTATGAAAACTTTCGACCCATTACATGATGACATATGTCCCTAGGGGTCCTAGGAACATATTAAATTCATTCTTATGGGTCAAAGGGGGTCATAGGTTGACCTATGACCCCCTTCGACCCATTAAATGACAACATATGTCCTTAGGGGTCTAGGACCCCTATGGACATATTAGAATCGTTCTTATGAGTCAAAAGGGGTCATAAGTTGACCTATAACCCCCTTGACCCATTAAAAAATGACACATCTCTCAAGGGGTCCTAGGACCCCTAAAGACATATTAGAATCATTCATATGGGTCAAACGATGTCATAGCTTCACCTATGACCCCTTTCGACCCATTACATGATGACATATTTCTCTAGGGATCCTAGCAGGCCTAGGGACATATTAGAATAGTTCATATGGGTCGAAGGGGGTCATAGGTTGACTTATTATTCCCTTCGACCCATTACATAACAACATATGTCACTAGGGGTCCTAGGACCCCTAGGGACATATTAGAATCGTTCTTATGGGACGAAGGGGGTCATAGGTTGACCAATGACCTCCTTCTATACATTACATGATGACATATGTCCCTAGACACCTAGGGACTTATTAAAATCATTTATATGGGTCAAAGGGCGGATCCTAGGACCCCTAAGGATTTATTAGAATCGTTCATATGGGTCAGAGGGGGTCATTGGGTGACCTATGACCCCCTTCGACCCATTAAATGATGACATATGTCGCTAGGGGTCCTAGGACTCGTAGGGACATATTAGAATTGTTCATATGGGTCAAAGGGGGTCATAAGTTGACCTATGACCCCCATTGACACATTAAATGATGACATATGTCCCTATGGGTCTTAGGACCCCTAGCGACATATTAGAATTGTTCATATGAATCAAAGGAGGTCATAGGTTGACCTATGACCTTCTTCAATCCATTAAATGATGACATATGTCCCTAGGGGGTCCAAGGACCCCTAGGGACACATTAGAATTATTCATATGGGTCAAACCTATGACCCCCTTTGACCCATTACATGATGACATATGTCCCTAGGACCCTTAGGGACATATGAGAATCATTCTTATGGGTCAAAGGCGGTCATAGGTTGACCTATGACCCCCTTTAACATATTACATAGTGACATATGTCTCTAGGGATCCGAGGACCCCTAAGGAGATATTAGAATCGTTCATAAGGGTCGAAGGGGGTCATAGGTTGACCTATGATCCCCTTCAATCCATTAAAAGATGACATATGTCCCTAGGAGTCCTAGGACCCCTAGGGACATATTAGAATTATTAATATGGGTCAAAGGGGGTAATAGGTTGACCTATGACCCCCTTTGATCCATTACAAAACAACATATGTCCCTAGGACCCATAGGGACATATGAGAATCATTCTTGTGGGTCAAAGGGTGTCATAGGTTGACCTATGACCCCCTTAGACGCATTACATGATGACATATGTCCCTAAGGTTCTTAAGACCCCTAGGGAAACATTAAAATCATTCTTATGTGTCAAAGGTGGTCATCGGTTGACCTCTGACCTACTTCGACCCATTACATGATGACATATGTCCCTAGTGGTCCTCAGAACCCTAGGGACATATTAGAACCTTTCTTATGTGACTAAGGGGATCATAGGTTGACATATGACCCCCTTTGACCCATTACATTATGACATATGTCCCTAGGGGTCCTAGAACCCCTACGGACATATTTGAATGCTTCTTATGGGTCAAAGGCGATCATAGGTTGACTTATGACCCCCTTCAACCCATTATATTATGACATATGTCCAAAGGGGTCTTAGGACCCCTAGGGACATATTAGAATCGTTCTTATGGGTCAAAGGGGGTCATAGGTTGACTTATGAGCCCCTTTATCCTTTTAAATACTGACATATGTCCCTAGGGGTCCTAACACCCCTAAGAATATATTAGAATCATTCTTATGGGTCAAAGGGGATCACGGGGTGACCAATGACAACTTTCGACCAATTACATGACGACATATGTCCCTAGGGGTCCTAAGACCCCTAGGGACATATTAGAATCATTCTTATGGCTCAAAGGGAGTCATAGGTCAAACTATGAACCTTTTTGTCCCATTACATGACGAGATATGTCCTTAGGGGTCATAGGACACCTAAAGACATATTATAATTCTTCATATGGGGCAAAGGGGGTCATAGGTTGACCTATGACCCCCTTTGACCCATTAAATTATGATAAATGTCCCTAGGGGTCCTAGGACCCCTAGGGACATCTTAGAATTGTTCATATGCATCAAAGGGGGTCATAGGTTGACCTATGACCCCATTTGACCTATTACATGATGACATATGTCCCTAACACCCTTAGAGAAATATGAGAGTCATTCTTATGGGTCAAATGTGGTCATAGGTCAACACATTACATGATGACATATGTCTCTAGGGGTCCTATGACTACTAGGGACATATTAGAATCGGTTATATGGGTTGAAGCAGGTCATAGGTTGACATATGATCCTTTTCGACCCATTAAACGATGACATATGTCCGTAGGAGTCCTAGGACCCCTAGGGAAATATTAAAATTGTTCATATGGGTCAAAGGGGGTCATAGGTTGACCTATGACCCCCTTTGACCCTTTACATGATGACATATGTCCTTAGGACCCCTATAGAGTAATGAGAGTCATTCTTATGGGTCAAATGGGGTCATAGGTTGACCTATGACCCCCTTCGACAAATTACATGATGACATATGTCCCTAGGGGTCCTATGACCGCTAGGGACATATTACAATCATTCATATGAGTTGAAGGGGGTCATAGGTTGACCTATGATCCCTTTCGACCCATTAAATGATGACATATGTCCTTAAGGGTCCTAGGACCCCTACGAACATATTAGAATTGTTCATATGGGTCAAAGGGGGTCATAGGTTGACCTATGACCCCCTTTGACTCATTACATGATGAAATATGTCCCTAGGACCCTTAGGGACATATGAGAATCATTCTTATGGGTCAAAGGGTGTCATAGGTTGACCTATGACCCCCTTCGATGCATTACATGACAACATATGTCCCTAGGGGTCCTAGGAACCCTAGGGAAATATTGGAATCATTCTTATGGGTCAAAGTTGTTCATAGGTTGACCAATGACCCGCTATGACGCATTACATGATAACATATACCCTTAGGGGTCTTCAAAACCTGAGGGACATATTAGAATCATTCTTATGGGTCTAAGGGGGTCATAGGTTGACCTTTGACCCCCTTTGACCTATTATATGATGACATATGTATCTAAGGGTCCTAGAACCCCTGTGGACATATTCAAATGCTTCTTATGGGTTAAAGAGGGTCATAGGTTTACCTGTGACCCCCTTTGACCCATTACATGATGACATATGTCCAAAGGGGTCCTAGGACCCCTAGTGACATATTAGAATCGTTCTTATTGGTCAAAGGGGGTCATAGGTTGACCTATGACCCCATTTGACCTTTTACATGACAACATATGTCCATAGGGGTTCTAGGACCTCTAAGGACATATTAGAATCGTTCTTATGAGTCAAATAGGGCCATAGGTCAACCTATGACCCCCTTCAATCCATTAAAAGATTACATATGCCCCTAAGGGTCCTAGGATCCCTAGGGACATATTAGAATCTTTCAAATGGGTCAAAAAGTGTCATAGTTTGACTTATGACCCCTTTCGACCCATTACATGACGACATTGTCCCAAGGGGTCCTAGCACCCCTGGAGACATGTGTCATCATTTAATTGATCAAAGAGGGTCATAGGTAAACCTATGACCCCCGTTGACCCATATGAAGCATTCTAATATGTCCGTAGGGGTCCTAGGACCCCTAGGGACATATGTCGTCATGTAATGGTTTGAAAGGATGACCTATGATCCTCTTTGACGCATATGAAGAATTCTAATATGTCCCTAGGGGTCCTAGGACCCCTAAGGACATATGTCATCATGTAACGGTTTGAAGGGATGACCTATGACCCTCTTTGACCCATATGAAGAATTCTAATATGTCCCTAGGGGTCCTAGGACCCCTAGGGACGTATGTTGTCATCTAATGGGTGAAAGGGGCTCAGAGGTCAACATATGACTCCCTTTGAACCATATGAACGATTCTAGTATGTCCCTAGGGGTCTTAGGACATCTAGGGAGATATGTGGTCATGTAATGGGTCATGAACGATTCTATGATGTCTCTAGGGGTCCTAGGACCACTAGGGACATATATTGTCCTGTAATGGGTTGAACAGAGTCATAGGTCAACTTATGACCCCCTTTGACCCATAAGAATGATTCTAATATGTTCGTAGCTATCCTAGGACCCCTAGGGACATATGTCATCATTTAATGGATCGAAAGAGGTCATAGGTCAACCTATCACCCCCTCTGACCCATATGAATGAATCTAATATGTTCATAGGGCTCCTAGGACCCTTAGGGACATATGTCATCATGTAATATGTTAAAGGGGGTAATAGGTCAACCTATGACCCCCTTTGAGCCATAAGAAAAATTCTAATACGTCCCTAGGGGTCCTAGGACCCCTACGGAGATATGTCTTCATTTAATGGGTTGAAGGGGTCATAGGTCAACCTATGACCCTCTTTGACCCATATGAAACATTCTAATATGTCCTTAGGGGTCCTAGAACCCGTTTGGACATATGTCGTCAAGTGATGGGTTGAAGTGGGTCAGAGGTCAACCTATGACCCCCTTTGACCCATTAGAAGGATTCTAATATGTCCCTAGGGGTCTTAGAACCCCTAGGGACATATGTAGTCATGTAATGGGTTGAAGGGGTTCATAGGTCATCCTATGACCCCTTTTGACCCATAAGAATGATTCTAATATGTGCTTAGGGGTCCTAGGACCCCTAGGGACATATGTCATCATTTAATGGATTGAAGGGGGTCATAGGTCAACCTATGACTGCCTTTGTTCCATAAGAATGATTATAATATGTCCCTATGTGTCCTAATACCCGTAAGGACATATGTTATCATTTAATGGGTCAAAGGGGGTCATTGGTCAACCTGTGACCCCCTTTGACCCATATGAATGATTCTAATATGTCTCTAGGGATCCTAGGACCCCTGGGGACATATGTCATCATGTAATGGGTCGAACGGGGTCATAGGTCAACCTATGACTCCCTTTCACCCATATGAATAATTTTAATATGTCCCTATTGATCCTAGGACCCTTGGGGACATATGTCATCATGTAATGGGTCGAAGGGGGTTGTAGGTCAACCTAGGACCCCCTTTGACCCATATGAACGATTCTAATATGTCCTTAGGGGTCCTAGGACCCCTAGGCATATATGTCATCATTTAATGGGTCGAAGGGGGTCATAGGTTGACCTATGACCCCCTTCGACTCATATGAAGTATTCTAATATGTCCTTAGGGGTCCTAGGACCCCTAGTGTAATATGTCATCATGTAATGGGTCAGAGGGGGTTATAGGTCAACCTATGACCCTCTTTGACCCATAAAAATGATTCTAATATGTCCTTACGGGTCCTAGGACCCCTAGGTACATATGTCATCATTTAATGGGTCGAATGGGGTCATAGGTCAACCTTTGACACCCTTTGACCCATATGAAGCATTTTAATATGTCCCTAGGGGTCTTAGGACTCCTATGGACATATGTCGTGATGTAATGTGTTGAAGTGGGTCATAAGTCAACCTATGACCCCCTTTGGCCCATAATAACGATTGAAATATGTCCTTAGGCATCCTAGGACTACTAGGGAGATATGTCTTCATGTAATGGGTCAAAGGGGGTGATAGGTCACCCTATGAACCCTTTTGACCCATAAAAATGATTCTAATATGTCCCTAGGGGTCCTAGGACCCCTACAGACATATGTCATCATTTAATAGGTCAAAAGGGGTCATAGGTCAACCTATGACCCCCTGTGACCCATATGAAGCATTCTAATATGTCCCTAGGGGTCCTAAGACTCCTAGGGACATATGTCGTCATGTAATGTGTCAAAGGGGGTCATAGTTCACCCTGTGACCCTTTTCAAACCATATGAAAGATTCTAATATGTTCCTATGGGTCTTAGGATGCTTAGGGACATATGTCATCGTGGAATGTGTCGAAGGGGGTCATATTTCACCCTATGATCCCCTTCGACCCATATGAATGATTCTAATATGTCCCTAGGGGTATTAGGACCCCTAAGGACATATGTCATCATGCAATGTGTCCAAAGTGGTCATAGGTCACCCTATGACCCCCTTCGACCCATATGAATAATTCTAAACATATGTCATCTTGTAATATGTCGAAAGAGTTCATAAGTCATCCTGTGACCCCCTTCAACCCATATAAACTATTCTAATATGTCCCTAAGTGTCTTAGGATCTCTTAGGGACATATATCATCATAGAATGTGTCGAAAGGGGTCATAGGTCATCCTGTGAGCCATTTCAACCCATATAAACGACTCCAATAGAAATAATATAGTAAACATTATATATATATACTATAATAATAATAACATAATATATTATTATATATTAATAACATAAGTCATAATATTAATAATATATTATAGATTATGATTTACATATGATAATAATAATAATAATATATTATAGATTATAATTTATATATGATAATAATAATAATAACATAGTATATTATTATATATTAATAGATTATATATTATATCTTTACGTTACGTTATATATATATATAATATTATATAATATTATATTATTATATAATATTATATAATATAATATTATTATATAATATATAGATTATATATTATTTTATATATAATAGTTATGTTATTATATTATACATTTATAGATTATATATTATATCTTTACATATTTCATAACTCAAATTAGTTACATCACTTACAAATTTGTTTTTCTCTCTAATTTTTGTGCTTTTTCCCTCCAATTTTTATGCCTTGGGTATCGGATATCGGATCTCAGATCAGATATCCGATCTCAAATCAAATATCCGATAATGCTTGGGCCTTACTTTCCAGGTTTGGTATCTGGATAGGTGAAAAAAAGTTAGAGCGGATTTTGAAGTGCTTTTAGACGTGTTCAAACTCTATTTTTTTCACATTGCCACTTTTTGGCACACCATGATTCTGCACATACCCATAAAATAATTTATATTCAATTTGGATTGAAGCTCAAATTAGTAATCATAATCTAATCAAGGGATATTTATTCACTTTTTGATATTAAATGTTAGTGGAAAAACTATAGATATTACTGATAATAGTTTTGCTAGAACAACTTTAAAATATCTAAATAAATGCAAATGGCTAATGTTAAAACATATCCATCAAAGCAAAGCATTTTCTCAAAACTATAGTTGGAAATGTTCTATTAGATCTATTTCAAAAAAATGGACAACAAAGTAAGGTTGTTAACTATCCAACAAAATGTTTGAAAAGGATGCGTTGTTACACAAATATTAATAAAAATTCCTAGAATATTGTAACTAGTACTTACCCAAAGTTCTACAACATCCTAGTACCTGAACAAATTTTTGTTTGAAATATTTGTATGTACAATTTAGTAATAATATACTATATACAAATAATCTTTGGAAAGTAATGAATCAAATTTATCACTTAAAAGTTTAATGATATTTGTCATTTTATAGTAATTTGTATTATTAAGATATAAATTACAATGGCTTGGAGAATTCAATAATGTTTAAGGATTTATAAATTATATAGATCCTCTTATAAATTTTATAAGTTTCTATTTAAATTTACAAATATTTCATAAGATTTGATGTGACATTTTAAAGGCATCTTAGAAAGTAATAATAATTCTAATATTTGAGGTAGACATAGAGACATGGATATCGAGAGAGAGAGAGAGATCGAGAGAGAGAGAGAGAGAGAGAGAGAGAGAGAGAGAGAGAGAGAGAGAGAGAGAGAGAGAGAGAGTCGCAAATATAGTACAACATAACCACTTTGTCTATATAGCTATAGATTCACTCAAAGTTAAGATATATAATTCACTTGTTGATTCAAGGTTATTATTTGTCATTAATTGTCATATTTATTTTTTCTGTGAAAGTATTTATCACACAATCATGTGTGTGTGTGTGTGTGTGTGTGTGTGTGTGAGAGAGAGAGAGAGAGAGAGAGAGAGAGAGAGAGAGAGAGAGAGAGAGAGAGAGAGAGAGTTTATTGGTTTCAAATAGAGTTGATAATTATTGGTTTTCAAATAGCTAGGTTATCAATTTTGTAAAGTCCAAAAAATATTTAGAGGGAAAGATAAATATAATGAGAGATAAGGGGAGAGTGAGTATGGGGGAGGAGGGTTGGGGTTAAGTAAAATGAATAATATAAAGAAAAAGGAGGGGCAAAGAGGTGAAAATATTGCTTGGGATAAAAATAGATAGGGAAACATAGGGATAGAAAGTGTGTAGATAGATGGACCAAAATCAAATATCAAAGTGGAGGATAGTTATGAAGGGGAGAGAGAGGGGAGGGGGAGAGAGAGAGAGAGAGAGAGAGAGAGAGAGAGAGAGAGAGAGAGAGAGAGAGAGAGAGAGAGAGAGAGAGAGAGAAGGTGATAGATGGATAGAAGATAGATAGATAAAATACAACAAAGAGAAATGAAGGAATTAGGATATACATAAAGAGGACCAAAAGCTAAAGAGGGGTAAGATAAGATAGAGAAAGAGAGGGAGAAAGAAATGTCTATATGCATAAATAAGAGATAAATAAGAGATATAAAGATGGAGGTGAGGAAGTAGATAGGGAGAGTTTATGAATAAGTATTTAAGAACATCATCAATTGTATGCAATACTATCGGCTCAACCCTTGCACCCTTCAATGGTACAAGTACTAGTATAAGCTTTACTAGGAAATAATCCCAATGAGGCTAAGGCTGACTTTGCTTATAATAAGTCTACTCAAAATCATATATATATATATATATATAATCAATGGATTCAGGTCAGGTTACAATTTCTCACCAGAATTCAGTTGTAATAGTGTTAATTGGATTTGCAACTTATAACAATATCTAACTCTCCCTCTTAGCAAAGAAGCTTCCATCTACTTCCTAACCTAAGATTTTGTTGTACGAGTCCCTCCTCTTTCTGACATGTAGCCTTTTGATATTCGGTTGATCCTAAGCATATAGTCTATTCAACCTCTGGGGAATTGGAAGCAATGATAAATTCTCCGAAAATGTATGAAGCAAGGATAGATTCTCCCATTATATATTGCAGTTAGCTTCATCAGGAGAACAATATATTTTGATGTTCGTGGACAAATATAAATATGCACGCATAGTCAAAATTCACTTCCAAGTGGAACAACTGACACATACATGCAATAAGATTAATCGAGATAAAGCATCAAAAAACTTGATAAAGGCAATGACCAAGAGATGCTAGTCTCTCTTAATCATATCCAAGCATTGGTTTGAAACTTCAATTATAAAATATAATTTAAAATCTTCTCTCATATTCTTGCTATCTGAGCACCTTTCCATTAACTTTGCACTTTATTTTACTATTTCTCCTTCTCCTGCCTTCATTTCCAGCTTTTCTGTCTAGAGATGTAAGGACCGGAATCCAAAACAATTGCCACATAAGCAAAAAAACCTCAAGATGTGGAACAATATGCAAAAATAAATATAATTTGAAAATTCAAAAGTTGATTTTATTCACATAAATATATAATTCAATATCCCTTTCTTAGATGGAAAATCTATACACATCGACAAATAGTCGAGAATAATTGGAATCACAATCATTAATATATGTCACCATTGTCTCTAAATACACTTGATAATACAAGCCGACCACATATTGACCATATGAAAAACAAAGTATAAATGCTAGAAATGAATCAAGTGAACATGACATCTTGTCAGAACTATGTCGACCTACATGTCGAACATGAATGTATCATTAGTACATCATATGATATAAAGCATATATAACATGAATCATATAATATAACATGCCATCAAACCTTAGTGTCCATTTGCATGTAATCTCGTCTTCGAGCCATTAAAACTATGTCCATCTGCTATCATGAGATAGAAGAGTGGTTTATGCACTTTTACCACCCAACCACAGAGTGGTTAACTTCCCAAGGTTCTCAAGTTAAGGAGAACTACCTAACCCTATCACAAAAAGGCTAGCAACTTAGCACAATTGGATCGAAAAGATCTAGTGTAGCCTATGTTCCTAATCTACTTACACATATGCCTAGTAGAAACATACACAAGGATGTGGAAGAGAGAAAACAATGTAAAATAACCAATGCATTTCAATCATATGCATAAATGTTTTACCGAGCTTGGTCAAGCATCATGAACTAGTTTAGTGTAAAAGACTGGTAGGTAATTTATAAAGAAAATTGATGCAAATTTTCTCCTAATTACCCTCCTCTTTAAACCCACATTCAACACCCTTCTTAAAATGGTATTCCTCAAATTTTACATTAGTTCATCATACAAGAACAAATTCAAACATGCCTTTTTATTTAAGAATAATATTCTAATACTTCAACTTCTTAATCATTCATCTTATTGTTTTAAAGATGAGATACAAGAATTTGAGTGTGTTGTTTTGAGTTTGAGATCTAAACAATTTATATACAACTCCTTTGCACATTTGCTTTATTTGTATTGATTCATGTCCATAATTTTATCGCATTACGATCAAAGAGTATTCGGATTTGTTTTTATATGTAAGAAAAGCACATGTAAGTTTAAGTTTCCAACTTCCACATAATCTCGGAATTAGTATCTTTTTTTTTCTCAAAATGCCTATAGTATTGACAACTCTATTTGTTTTGTTTCAAAGGATAAAGCATAGTTGCCAACATAAGGAAAACTTTATTTAAGGTCTCATTTTACATCATTCTTTACTTGCTATAAAACCTTGTAAAGAAATAAAATAAAACAAATCCATTCTGGCTAAAACTTTAAATTTATAACTTTTAAAGTACAACACTTTACGGCAAAGAAAATTTCAGACATTTAAATTTAAATATTACAAGTAAAATTGTTGAAATGTATAAAGGGAAAAAAAGTTATAGCTGTTATTGTTTATCAATTCCTAAACTTCCAGTCAAGTAAAATAAAATAAAAACAAATTTCTATGCCATGTTTCAGTCATGTATTCATTCAAACCGCAGTTATCCAAAATAAAAATAAAATAAAATAAAAAACATCAATTTCAATACTACAGAGATAACCGACTATTATCAGCATTGTTTTTTTTTTTTTCTGAGTCATTTCAGCATAGATATTTTTTTTCTTAACTTTAGTAATAGCCCTTTTTTTTAACTTTCCAATTTGAAATAGCTATGTGTTTAACCTTCTCAAGTTATATGCTCACTTGGGGTGTCCCTCAGAATTTGTTGGTTACATATTATTTAGAACTATTTCTCTATATAGTAGACAGTACGTGATAACATTCAAATAGTCATGATAAAAGTTGAAGTTGCAGCAATAAATAAAATAAGGAACCTGACTGTGTTGTTTTCTCTTTATTACCCGTCCAAACTTAAGCACCACTTCTGCTGTCCACCAACTCCTATGGTTTTTTTTCTGTTCCCAATTATTTTAAAACCTCTCCCTACACTGCCTGCTCCCTTCCTCAAATCGTTCTCCTCCCCCTTTCTACTCAACACACCCCCTCTTATCAAGAACCCCCCCCTCCCCCCAACAAAAAAAAAAGGGTCCCTACCTGCCCATTTTTTTTTAAAAACGCCACCCTACATTCTTCTTTCATGCGTTATCTCCCATCCTCCCCAAAAAAAAAGTCTCCCTTATTTATTTTTTTTAAAGAAAAATGTCCCCTCTTTCCAAACAAAAACAACAGTTCTATTATTATGAAAAAAAAAAATTTAATGCCCTTAGCTAACCTAATGAAGGAATTATTAATTAATCTTGCCCCCCCCGCACCCACCCCCTAGCCCCCCACATTTGGAGTGCTAACTTTAGTTCAGTTAAAAAAATGCAAGGATTATGCACTTTTTTAATCGTAATAAATTTCTCAACTAATCATTTCCATTCAATTTCATAATTGTAATTACTAAGAAAATAAATTAAGAGCATAAATCTAAATTATAATATTTCAAATTACTAAACAATTTATGAATTCATTACCACTCTATATGCAGGTCCAAATCCATATAATTAAACTAGATGTAAAAACCAAGCATGTAACTTATTCGCAATAAAATACTTTAAGTGTGTGTGTGTGTGTGTGTGTGTGTGTGTGTGTGTGTGTGTGACTGCACCATAAAAATTTCGGACTAACCCTGCCAAGGAGCTAAACTCCTCTACCTCAACCACCCTTCTACCTTCAGTACCTACACACTCACAAACTCGACATCACCCAATGCATCAGTAATGTCATCATCATAATAATCATAATATCTTAAATTCAAATTTTAAAACATTTAACATACATTATCAGATATAAACATATAAATAAATTTAAAAATATTAACTATTATGTCGAAATCTCATAAGCTCAACATATTGCCACCATTCTAATGGTCATTAAATTAAATTATCCATCAAATAATATCAACAATAAAAGTTTTAAAGTATTCGACCAGAGTCCTACATAGTCAAACATAGTCTTAGTCAAAAGGTCAATCACATAATAAGTCTGTATAAAAAGTATGTCGAAATTTGATTCGTGACAAGAGATGTATAGACTTTTTGAAAAAAGTTCAATGTTATGGAAGCTCCACGGTTTTCTAACGATTACCCCTCCAGTATAGATAGACTATGGCATATCAATACGATACCATATCAAACAAAAGCGTTGTCTATTTTTCCAAACATTGTGGCATATCAATACGATACCATATCAAACAAAAGCATTGTCTATTTTTTCAAACATTCAGAAGCAACACTTTTACAGAAACTCAAACTAATACCTGATTCCATTTATCATTGCAGGTTTAACGACTTGCTTTGCATGGCATCACCAATAATCTCCGCAAGACAATGACCAAGAGATGCTGGTCTCTCTTCATCGTATCCGAGCATTGGTTTGAAACTTCAATTATAAATTATAATTTAAAAGCTTCTCTCACATTCTTGCTGTCTGAGCACCTTTCCATTAACTTTGCACTTTACTTTACCATTTCTCCTTCTCCTGCCTTCATTTCCATCTTTTCTATCCAGAGATGTATAGGCTTTTTGAAAAAAGTTCAATGTTATGGAACCTCCATGGTTTTCTAACGATTACCCCACCAGTATAGATAGACTGTGGCATATCAATACGATGCCATATCAAACAAAAGCATTGTCTATTTTTTCAAACATTCAGAAGCAACACTTTTACAGAAACTCAAACTAATACCTGATTCCATTTATCATTGCAGGTTTAACGACTTGCTTTGCATGGCATCACCAATAATCTCCGCAAGACAATGACCAAGAGATGCTGGTCTCTCTTCATCGTATCCGAGCATTTGTTTGAAACTTCAATTATAAATTATAATTTAAAAGCTTCTCTCACATTCCTGCTGTCTGAGCACCTTTCCATTAACTTTGCACTTTACTTTACCATTTCTCCTTCTCCTGCCTTCATTTCTAGCTTTTCTGTCTAGAGATGTATAGGCTTTTTGAAAAAAGTTCAATGTTATGGAACCTCCATGGTTTTCTAACGATTACCCCACCGGTATAGATAGACTGTGGCATATCAATATGATGCCATATCAAACAAAAGCATTGTCTATTTTTTCAAACATTCAGAAGCAACACTTTTACAGAAACTCAAACTAATACCTAATTCCATTTATCATTGCAGGTTTAACGACTTGCTTTGCATGGCATCACCAATAATCTCCACAAGAGCACTCTCCATCTTTGAAATGATGAAAATGATTTGCATCTCTTACAACAATTTCTCTTGAAACAATCTTGGATATAACCTTGGTTGCATTGTGGCAATCACCACATACTCTCAGGTTTTTGACAACTTTAAAAGTTGTTCCAGGGGATGTGTTTAACAACCCAAATGCAATTGCCAATTTCTCACTATGATGGCAGAGTAGTGATTCCTTCTCCTCCTCCTCCACATCATTCAACGCAGGTATTGTATCTGAAACGAACCCTTCTGCCCTCATCTGCCAAGATAGATTTTCCATCTTTTCATAGATTGTTTCTGCTTGTGGGTGTGATCTATCTCCTATGCAAAAGGTATGTACCATTTTATGGATTTCAATCCAACTACATCCAGGTATCTTTCTAATCCCTCTCTCGATCAATCTCCTTACCCTTTGAGCATCACTCCACCTGCCTACTTCTGCATAAATGTTTGACATAAGAACATAAGTCGCAGTATTTGTAGGATCCAAGTCAAAAAGGAGTGCTGCCACAAATTCTCCTAGTCCCATTTTTTTGTGTGATTTACAAGGACCGAGTAAACTCATCCACACAACTGTAGTAGGCTTCATTGGCATTTTTATGATAAAGTTTAGGGTTTCCTCAAGATAGCCAGCACGTCCAAGAAGATCAACCACACATATGTAGTGATCTATAGTCATGATGATGCAAGAAGAATCGCTTATGCTGTTGAAGTATTTACATCCGGCATCGACAAGGCCTGCATGGCTACATGCAAATAAAACACAAATTAAGGTCACATCGTCACGACTAGCTACAGAATGCTTCATGATTTCAAAGAGTTTGAGGGCATCCATGCTATAGCCATGCATTGCATACCCTGCAATCACTGCATTCCGTGAGGCTAAATGTGAACGATGCATTTTGTCAAACAGTTTACATGCCTTCCGTATGCTGCCACATTTTGCATACATGTCTATCAGGGCAGTCTTCATCACATCAATCAAAAGCCCATTTTCAATTATTTTTTGATGTATCTCCACACCCTGTTCCAAAGCTCCAAGTTTGGCACAAGCTGGGAGGATGCTAGCAAAGGTTGATGAGTCTGGTTTTAAACCTATCAGCTGCATTTCTTTAAAAAACTCCAATGCTCTATCGAAAACACCATTTTGTGCATATCCAGCAATGATTGCAGTCCATGACACCACATCTAGTTGAGGCAACTTATGAAACAATTCTAGTGCCTTCTGTAAATTGCCACATTTTGCATACATGTCTATCAGGGCAGTCACAACCACATTAGAGAAAAACTCTCTCTAAATTATTTTTTTATGGATATCCATACCCTCTTTTAAAGCTCCAGTTTCGCATAAGCTGGGAGGATGGAGGCAAAGGTCAATAAGTCTGGCCTTAAACCTGCCAATTGCAATTGCTCAAATTTCTCCAGGGCTAGCCCACTTTGTACATATTTAGAAATGATTTCTGTCCAGGAGATCACATTAGGTTGAGGCATTTTTCCGAAAATCCTCAGAGCCTCATTAAGAACAGCATTTTGTGCATATCCTATTATCATAGCATTCCATGAAACAGCATTTCGTTGAGGCATCTTGTCAAATAATTTCTCCGCTTTCTGTGCTCCCACATGTAGCATACATGTCTATCAAAGCAGTCACAACTACAACACCTGATAAAAATCCGCTTTCAATTATTTTCTGATGCATTTCCATGCCCTGTACCAAAGCTCTCATTTTGGCACATGATGGGAGAAAGCTGGAAAAGGTTGCTGAGTTTGGTTCTACATCTGCCAATTGCATCTGGTTGAAAACATCCAATGCTAATTCAACAAACCCATTATGTGCATGTCCAGCAATTATTGCAGTCCACGTTACAACATCTCTTCGAGGCATTTTTTCAAATAGTTCACTTGCTTTCTGCATCCTTGTACATTTTGCATACATATCTATCAGGGTATTGGTTTTAATTTAAGATATAAACTAAGAAAACACAAAATAGAACAAGAGACAGGATATATCGTGGTTCATTACAACTGTGGCTACGTCCATACCGAGAGCAGAGCAAATATATTATTCAGTCATTGCAGCTTACATACACATGTATAAGGCTTTGCCCTTATATTTATACAATAGTCTTCAATAGAAAATGAAGAGGCAAATAAGAAAATGTGAAATGAACAGTCATGACAGTTGAACTTCACATCCAACAATTGGAACACTAACATTAGATTATAACCCACACCTAATGATTTTTCCATGGATTTACAAACCATGTTGTACAGATGCTACATTGACACAAACACTAACTGTAATTGTGAATGTAATGTGATCAGGGAGCACACCTGTTGGTTGCATTTTGTTAAAGACAGTAAATGCTTCTTGAGAAAACCTATGCCTTCTATAAGCTATAATTATTCTATTCCATGAGACGACATCTGCTTGGGTTATCTGATCAAATACTTTGAGAGCACAAACCAAACATCCACACTTTTCATAGATGTTAATAATAAGTGTATTTTGTAAAAAAGTTTGTGATGCAAATGCCAAACCCCTGCATTTGATGTGAAAGTGGATATGCTCACCCTTTAATAATGTCTTCTTCGCAATAGAGGCCTTCAAAAATTGAAAATATGTAGAAAAGCCTACAGAATAGTTATCTGTGGTAAGCAGAATGCATTGTGTCTCTTTCAAGAAAACTTCTCCACAGAGTGCTCTCGGATTGAAAAAGGTACTGAATGGCATGGAAAATCAGTGTTGGTATGCATTCTACTACAACTTGTTGCCTCTATTACCTACTCTGATTTGTTAAATCTTAATACTGTGGCATGTTTTCAAATTTTGTCTATGCTTATATCAATACCAATCAAAAGTAGGAGAATAGGCATGAAGGCAAACACCATATCCCTGTTTCAGATTCAAGTTGCATCTTCGCCTCCTTGACGCATGCAATGAACCCAATCTTTGAAAAGAAGAATAAAACTGAAATAGGACATCAACGCCATATCAGAATTTAAACACTTGGCTTACAAATAATTCATTCACAATGATTACTTTTTACCTTTGAGCCACACTATTGTATTAAAAGTGAATAATGAAAAAATTCAACGCTTTGATGCATCTCGGCGTATTTTACATATAGAGTATATATTAGCTAGTAGTAGCTGCGACATGCATAACACATTGAATAATTAATTTATTATGTTTAAAATATAACTTCACAATTTATATCATCGTTAGGTTTAGTATTAGAATTAATATTACTATATATTTATTATTATAATAATTAGGGATAAGCTTTAGGGTATGTGTAGGATCATGGTGTACCAAACTATAGCCTTAAGTAGTAGTGAAAAATCAGCGAATCAGGGTTATGTCAACTTGACACATAATTTTAAAGTGGTTATTGACTTTATATCAAAAAATTGTAAGAAAATAATTTGTAGGAAATTGAATGTAGTTTCTAAACTACTAGGCCTTATCAGGAGAAAAAAATAATTGATTGGTCAAAAGTTTGAATTTTAATGCAGTACTACGAAAATTTCAGAGTGAAAATAAAAAGTAGGTGTATGTCTGACCACCTTAATCAAAATCAAATGATAATATTTTTTTAATATAATTATAGATATGAAAAGTAGACTCATGCCCGGATGTGACGCATATTTTTTGGTATTTTTATTCCAAATAAATAATTAAATATGAATTTTCTTCCAAAACTTTTTCGAAAAAAAAAAGTCCCGTGTTTGACCACGGTAAATATTTGAAAAATTTATCAAATTAATTTTTTTTTCTTATACTAGGCGAAGCATAGAATGTGACGCAACTTTTAGATTCAAAAAATGTTATACCATTTGAAAGTTATAGCTATTTTTCAATCAGTATGTCAATCAACACTTTACAATAATCTTCATTGATAATTAACTAATAAATACTTATCGAACTCAAAATTTGACAGAAATTATATCGATGGAATCTCGAGAGTGATATTTAAAAAAAAATTCATTTCATTCAATTTCGATCAAAATAACATTGTCAGAGGGCAACCCGAAGTCTGAGTATCACTAAAACCCTCTTCAAACACGTCTTTTGGGTTGACCATGTAGGCTTGGTAAATACCAAGCCTAATCGGACATCTGATATTGCTCGGTGAATTTTGGTGAAAATTTTAAAATCCCAACCCATTTTGGAGGGAAAACCGGATTTAAGAGTTATAGTTTATGATTTATAAATTACTTTTGTTATATATATATATATATATATATATATATATATATATATATATACATAATATAAAGATATAAACTATAATATATTAATATATAATAATATATTATGTTATTCTTATTATAATCTATAAATATAATTTATATTATTATTATTTTTAGTAAATATAATAACGTTATATATATATATATATATATCTACATATATATATAAAATATATATATATATATATATATATATAATAACGTAATATGTAAATTAAATGTAATAATGTTATATATATATATAATAATGCAATATTTTTATTAAATATAATAACATAATACATATGCTATTAATATATATAATAATGTAATGTAAAGATATAACATAGAATATATTAATATATAATAATATATTATGTTATTCTTATTATAATCTATAAATATAATTTATATTATTATTATTTTTACTAAATATAAGAACGTAATATATATATATATATATATAACGTAATATTTTTATTAAATATAATAACATTTAGGGTGATCCCACAATAATGGGTTCCACTTTTTGACCAATTTTGACTCTGAAATCAATATTTTTGCAACAAACGTCACGTTCAAGTGATTATATCTCCAAAACTATAAATAATTTCAAGATGACATAAACTAGTGATTTTGAGTACTTTGTTCCTACTTTGTAACCATATTTTTTAATCTAAAATAAAAAAATTATTTATGGCAATTTTTTTTATCTCCTCCAAAAAGTGGTACATAATAAAATTCAATATTTTAAAAAGTGACAGTCCGTTTGACACACATAACTTTTTTTCTAGAAATGATAATGAAGTAATTCTTTCTGCGTTGGATTTGTAGCATCAATATCTAGTGTCTACATTTGGTTTGATTTATTTTTGTTGAATATTTTATAGTTTATGAAGTTTTGAAGTGACATGAACCGTAATTCAGACATACGTTCCGTTTGACACAGATAATTTGAAGTCAATTTATCATAAACCATTTTTTTTTTTTTGAAAAGAAAGGTATCTCAATAAGCCAGTGCCTCCATATTTTAAAATTTTTTTTTGACCTAATTTACTAATTTTCCTGAGGTGTCAAAGTCAGTTGATGTTCAATCGGTAATGAACCTATAATGAGTTAAACTCATATTTGAAAGTCTTAATGATTAAATTATGTAATAAAATTATAGTCATTGGAAAGCTTGCTCCGAGAAGCACATTTTGACATTTTTTATTTTATACTAGGAGATCATTCTCCTACAATTATGGCAGTCAGAAGAGCAATAAAAAGAAAAAAAGAAAAAAAGTTAAAATTTTTGTGATTTTGCATGTTCGTGTGAACATGGCGTTCGCGCAAACACGTTTACCATATAATATATTTTTATTAAATATATTAACGTAATATATATGTTATTAATATATATATATATATATTATTAATATATATCAGTCCAAGGGACCTATGACCCCCTTCAGCCCATTACATAATAACATATGTACCTAGGGGTCATAAGACCCCTAGTGACAAATTAGAATCATTTTTATGGGTTGAACGGAGTCATAGGTTGACCTATGACCTGCTTCGACACATTACATGACGACATGTGTCTTTAGGGGTTCTTATTAGAATCATTCTTATGGGTCAAAGGGGGTCATAGGTTGACCTAAGATCCCCTTTGACCCATTAAATGATGACATATGTCCCTAGGGGGAACATATTAGAATCGTTCTTATGGGTCCAAGAGGGTCATAGGTTGACCTATGACCCTCTTCAACCCATTAAATGATGACATATGTTCTTAGGGGTCCTAGGACCCCTAAGGACATATTAGAATCGTTCATATGGGTCAAATGGTGTCATTGGTTGACCTATGACCCCCTTCGACCCATTACATAACGACATATGTCCCTAGAGGTCCTAGCACACCTAGGGACATATTATAATCATTCATATGAGTCGAAGGGAGTCATAGGTTGACTTATGATCCCCTTCGACCCATTACATAACGACATATGTCCCTAAGGATCCTAGGACCCCTAGGGACATATTAGAATTGTTCTTATGGGTTGAAGGAGCTCATAGGTTGACTTATGACCCCATTCGACCTATTACATGAAGACATATGTCCCTAGGAGTCCTAGCACCTGTAGGGACATATTAAAATTGTTCATAGGGGTCACAGGGGGTCATAGGGTGACCTATGACCCCCTTCAACCCATTAAATGATGACATATGTCCCTAGGGGTCCTAGGACTCGTAGAGACATATTAGAATTATTCATATAGGTCAAAGGGCGTCATAGGTTGACCTATGACCCTTTTTGACCCATTAAATGATGACATATGTCATTAGGGGTCCTAAGACCCCTAGAGACATATTAGAATTGTCCATATGGGTCAAAGGGGGTCATAGATTGACCTATGACCTCCTTCAACACATTAAATGATGATATATGTTTGTAGGGGTCCTGGAACCCCTAGGAACATATTAGAATTGTTCATATGGGTCAAAGGGGGTCATAGGTTGACCTATGACACCCTTTGACACATTACATGACGATATATGTCCCTAAGACCCCTAGGGACATATGAGAATCATTCTTATAGGTGAAATGGGGTCATAGGTTGACCTATGACCCCCTTCGACACATTACATAATGACATATGTCTCTAGGGGTCCTAGGACCCCTAAGGACTTATTAGAATCATTCATATGGGTCGAAGGGGGTTATAGGTTGACCTATGATCCCTTTAGACCCATTAAATGATGACATATGTCCTTAGGGGACCTAGGACCCCTAGGGACATATTAGAATTGTTCATATGGGTCAAAGGCGGTCATAGGTTGACCTATGACCCCCTTTGACCCATTAAATGATGACATATTTTCTTAAGACCCTTAGGGACATATGAGAATCATTCTTATGGGTCAAAGTGGGTCATAGGTTGACCCCCTTCGATACATCATATGATGACATATGTCCTTAGGGGTCTTAGGACCCCTAGGGAAATATTAGAATCATTCTTATGGGTCAAAAGTGGTCATAGGTTGACCTATAACTTGCTTCGATCTATTACATGATGAAATATATCCCTAGTGGTCCTCAGAACTCTAGGGACATATTAGAATTGTTCTTATATGCCTAAGGGGGTCATAGGTTGACCTATGACCCCCTTTGACCCATTACATGATGGCTTATGTCCCTAGGGGTCCTAGAACCCCTAAGGACATATTTCAATGCTTCTTATGGGTCAAAGGTGGTCATAGGTTGAACTATGACACCCTTCGACCCATTAGATGATGACATATGTCCAAATGGGTCTTGGAACCCTTAGGGACATATTAGAATCATTCTTATGGATCAAAGGGGGTCACAGGTTGACCTATGACCCCCTTTCATCATTTACATGACAACATATGTCCCTAGGGGTCCTAGGACATAAGGTGGTCATAAGGTGGTCAAAGGGGTTCATTCTTATGGGCCAAAGAAGGTCATAAGGGGACCTATGACAACTTTCGACCCATTACATGACGACATATGTCCCTAGGGGTCCTAAGACCCCTAGAAACATATTAGAATCATTCTTATGGGTCAAAGGGAGTCATAGGTCAACCTATGACCCCCTTCGACCCATTACATGACAACATATGTCCCTAGGGGTCATAGGACACCTAGGGACATATTAGAATTGTTCATATGGGTCAAAGTGGGTCATAGGTTGACCTATGACCCCCTTCAACCCACTAAATGATGACATATGTTCCTAGGGGTCCTAGGACCTCTAAAGACATATTAGAATTGTTCATATGGGTCAAAGGGTGTGATAGGTTGACCTATGACCCCCTTCGACCCATTAAATGATGATATATATCCGTAGGTGTCCTAGAATGCCTAGGGACATATTAGAATTGTTTATATGGGTTAAAGGGGGTCATAGGTTAACCTATGACCCCCTTTGACCCATTAAATGATGACATATGTCCCCAAGACTCCTACAGACATATGAGAATCATTCTTATAGGTCAAATGGAGTCATAGGTTGACCTATGACTCCCTTGGACAGATTACATGACGACATATATCCCTAGGAGTCCCAAGACCACTAGGGACATATTAGAATCATTCATATGGGATGAAGGGGGTCATAGGTTGACTTATGATCTCTTTCGACCCATTAAATGATGAAACATGTCCCTAGGGGTCCTAGAACCCCTAGGGATGTATAGGAATCGTTCATATGGGTCGACGGGGGTAATAGGTTGCCCATTGATCCCCTTTGACTCACTAAATGATGACATATTTAGAATTGTTCATATGGGTCAAAGGGGGTCATAGGTTGACCTATGACTTAATTTGACACATTACATGATGAAATATGTTCCTAAGACCCATAGGGACATATGAGAATCATTCTTATGGGTCAAAGGTAGTCCTAGGTTGACCTATGACCTCTTTCGATGCATTACATGACGATATATGTCCCTATTGTTCCTACGACTCCTAAGAAAATATTAGAATTGTTCTTATGGGTCAAAGGTGGTCATAGGTTAACCTATGACCCGCTTCAACCTATTACATGATGACATATGTCCCTAGTGGTCCTCAAAACCCTAGGGACATATTAGAATCGTTATTATGTGTCTAAGGGTGTCATAGGTTGACCTATGACCCCCTTTGACCCATTACATAATGACATATGTCCCTAGGGGTCCTAAAACCCCTAGGGACATATTCGAATGCAATTTATGAGTCAAAGGGTGTCCTAGGTTGAACTACAACCCCTTTCGACTCATTACATGCTGACATATGTCCAAAGGGGTCCTAGGACCCCTAGGAACATATTAGAATTGTTATTATGGGTCAAAGGGGGTCATAGGTTGTCATATGACCCCCTTTGACCTTTTACATGATGACATATGTCCCTAGGGGTCTTACGACCCCTAGGAACATATTATAATCGTTCTTGTGGGTCAAAGGGGGTCATAGGGTGACCTATGACAACCTTCGACCCATTACATGATGACATATGTCCCTAGGGGTCCTAGGACCCCTAGAGACATATTATAATCATTCTTATGGGTCAAAGGGAGTCATAGGTCAATCTATGACCCCCTTCGATACATTACATGACGACATATGTCCCTAGGAGTCATAGGCAGTCATGTGACCCCCTTCGACCCATATAAACTATTCTAATAAGTCCTTAGGGGTCCTAGGATCCCTTAGGGACATATGTCATCATGGAATGTGTTGAAAGGGGTCATAGGTCATCCTGCGAGCCCTTTCGACCCATATAAATGACTCCAATAGAAATAATATAGTAAAAATAATAATTATATATATATATAATATTTATAGATTATAATAATAATAACATAATATATTATTATATATTAAAATAAGTCATAATATTAATAATATATTATAGATTATAATTTACATATGATAATAATAATAATAATATATTATAGATTATAATTTATATATGATAATAATAATAATATGTATTAATAACATATATATAATATATTACGTTATTATATTTAATAAAAATATAGTAATAATAATAATAACATAATATATTATTATATATTAATAGATTATATATTATATCTTTACATATTTCATAACTCAAATTAGTTATATCACTTACAAATTCATTTTTCCCTCTAATTTTCGTGCCTTTTCCGTCCAATTTTTATGCCACCGGTATCGGATATTGGATCTCATATCGGATATCTGATATTAGATTCGATATCCGATATGAGATCTGATATCCGATCTCATATAAGATATTTGATCTCAAATCGGATATTCGATAAGGCTTGGGCCTTACTTTCTAGGTTTGGTACTTGGATAGGTGAAAAAAAGTTAGAGCAAATTTTCAAGTGCTTTTAGATGTGTTCAAACTCTATTTTTTTCACATTGCCACTTTTTGGCACACCATGATCCTGCACATACCCTTTAGTGTTAATGTCTTTACGAGTGGAAATGTGCTTAGTGTTAATATTAAAGTTAGGGATAGTATTAGGGTCACTGGACTTATATTATCATTACGGCAATAATTTATGTCATTATCAATATTAGGTTCTAGGGTTAGGATAAAAGATTATGTTAATAGAATGGTTAATATTATCACTATATCTAGAGTTGGTGTTAGGGTTAAAGTTTAACATTTAGGCCTAGAGTTAGGCTTGGGACTATGGCTAGAGTGTCTGTTTAAATCATGGTTTGTATCATGGTTAGGATTGAAATCTTGATCAGGTTTGAGATTATAGCTTAGGATTAGGATTATCTTCAAGGTTAGGATTTACATCATGGTTAGTATTATGGTTAAGATTTAGGTTTCAATTAGAGTAAGTTTAGGGCTTAGAATTAAAGGATTTTCATTAGGGTTAGGGTTTACATTGTTTTTAGTATTAGTGTTACAATTAGAATAAAGGTTTTAAGTTTATGGAATTGTTAGGGTCAATGTTGTATTTAGGATTATAATTTAGTATAATTTATGGGTTAATAGTTAGGTCAATGGTTAAGGATTTAGGATGAGGGTTTATCATATAGGTTTATGATTTAGCTCAAGATTAGGGTTTAGGGTTTAGAATTTATAATCAGGGCTCAGAAATAAATTTTATGATCAAGTTTTATCTTTAGGATCCATGGTTATGGTTAGGGCTAAGGTTTGCATATGAATTTATAATGGTTTCTTAGTATTATGGTTGCAGTTAGGGTTAGGGTTACTATTAGAGATTAAAATTTATAAATTCAGTTAGGATTCTAATTTATCAATTTTATGATTATAGTTAGGTAAATGGTTTAGGGTTAGTTTTTGAGATACGTTTAGAGTTAGGGTGTACATCATGGTTAAGGATAGGGATAGGGTTATCATAAGGCTTAGGGTTAGTGGTATTATTAGAATGAAGGTTATAATTATGGTTACTATATGAATTATGATGAGGGTTAGGAGTAAGTGTATTTTGTAACTATGCTTTGGTTATGATTCAAATTGAGCTTTTTTTAGGATTCAAATTAGGGTATGGTTATCATGAATGTTAGGGTTGGGTTAAAGGTTATGGTTAAAGTTTAGATTAAATTATAGTTAGGGTTAAAATAGGGATATATTAGTTTAATTAATGTTATGATTTAAGGAAAATTAAGGTTAGAGTTAAGATTAGCTTAGGATAAGGTGCAAATTAGAGGGAAAACCTTTTATTTATAGTTAGGGTTGAAGATAATTTTAAAGTTGAGAGTTTGGTTATGGTTAGAGTTAATTTATTGTTAGGATTTTAGTATACTTTGGGGGCATTAATAGAGTTAAATTAGGGTAATAAATTATTTATATTACTCTTAGTATAATGTTGAGGTTTAGGTTTCAAGTTAGGTTACATATCATTTTAAACAAGGGTCATGCTTCATGTATGTACATGTGTTTATGTATGCATGTATCTCAAATGTAATATTATAATTTAAGATTATGGTCAACTTGTTTTAATTTTATGTAAGTTAGGCCTCAATTAGGTTTTGAAATAGGGTTTTAGTGTAAGGATTATAATAGGCTCAATTTTAGGGTAAGATTTAGGGTTATGACATTGTTAGGGTTTATACGAGTATAATTTAACATTATTTAGAGGTTAATATTAAGGTCCATGGTTAAGAATTTAGGATAAGGGTTTAGCATATAAGTTTATGATTTGGTTCATGATTATGATTTAGGGTTTATCATTTATAATAAGGGTTTAGAAATAAAATATTAAGATCAAGGTTTATCTTTAGGATCCATGCTTATGGTCAGGGTTAAGGTTTGTGTGTGTGTTTACAATGATGGTTAGTATTATAATTGCAGTTATGATGAGGATTAAAATTAGGGATTTCAGTTAATAAATATGGCTAGGATTAAGATTTATCAATTGTAGGATTATGGTTAGGTAAAGTGTTTCATGCTATTTTTTGAAATAGGGTTAGAGTTAGGACGAGGGTTATAATTATGGTTAGTGTAAGAATTATGACGAAGGTTAGGACTAAGGGTATTGTTCTAACTATGCTTTGGTTATGATTCAAATGGGGAATTTGTAAGGATTCAAATTTGGGTCTGGTTATCATGCATGTATCTAAAACTTAATATTATAATTTAGGATTTAGGCCAACTTGTTTTAATTTTAAGTAAATTAAGCTTCAATTAGATGTAATGCAAAGGTTATAGTTAGGCTCAATTTTAGGGTTATATTTAGGATTTAACTTATCAAGTGACCCTTTTTTATGTAAGATAGAAAAAATAGGATTAGAATTTACTTAAGATCTACTAGACAACCCTAATTTATTAGAAGTTAATGAAGCACTTATTATATTCTTACCAACTTTAATACTAACTTTTATATGTTAATATGATCTTTATATATTTTTAACATATTTAAACAATATTTTGGTTGCATTCAAATCACTTTAAAGTTTATGAACTTTTCTTTTTCATATTTAGTGACTTTTAAAGCAAAATCTTGATTGTAGTAGATTTTTTAAATACACCAATATGCATCGAGACATTGAATT